>WFMF01000105.1:0-480897 GCA_011033025.1 Beroe forskalii | reverse complement strand
TATCGCCAATCGGCAATTTGTATCGCCATTGTCATCAATAGCGACAATAAACATTGATTGACATTCATTGGCGACACTCACTGTCTACAATATAAATCATGATCTCCTAGTGCCCTTGAAGATCGCCAAACACCCATAGTAGGTAATGGTGATTGACTATCACAAATTTCGACGATGATCAACTACATTCACTGTCGCCACTGTCCGCAATGAATACGTGAATTTCCATAATCAGCGATGGATTTGCTGCATATCACAGTCGACTATGAACCCTAATCCAAACTCTAACCCTCACCACACCATTACCAAAACCTGTGCTATGGCTCAAAGAGGTTGAAATATAAACGTTATAACTCATGAACGATAGTGTTATCATCTGAAGCTTTCGAAAATCATGTGATTATCATCCACAGCTACATTGGCTGGCTACAAGTGAGGTTTGGTTAGGGTATGGATTATTCATTAGGATTCATTGGCGACTGTGGCGATACATTTGGGCAGATATTAAAAGAGCAGAATTATTAGTAGTATTATAGAAGAGGTAATATTATGGAGATAAGTAAAATCTGGAATCAGATGGTCCCAAGGGGCACTATGAAGGAAATCGCCACAGTGACCTACAAGAGTACAAGGAATGCCCCATACCTACTGTGCTCCACTATGACTGGACGAATCTATGACCAAAACCTGACACATTTGCAACTAAAAATTCAAGTTAAGTCAGGTATACAAGAAACACAATGAAATTTCAGCAAAACAAACTTACACGTGACCAAATTAGTACAGAAACCAGAATCGTACTACTGTATCGAGGCATTATTACTGCATTTAGGCATGAGCCTGCCAAGTCTTATATTTCTAAATCCCCAAATCTTAACATAAATTTGTGCCGATCGTTCGATTGAAATATATGGCTCAATAGCGACATGATGCAAATTTGTATGCTTTCGATAAAATCTATTTAAAAAGTTGCCATAGAAATAGAAATAGAAATATGTACAATGTCAAATTACAATACTGTAATGTCAGACATATAATCATAGAATAATCATAAATAAAAATGTTCCTGGCAAGGAAAGTTGTCGCACAATGGTAAAACCTGAACACACATGCTCAAAACGCTACAAATGCGTGGCTGAGAAACGTGTTCAAGGTTTCACGCCATTTGCTTGAGTTCGCAACCTACAGTTCTTATTTTTCTTGTCCTCTTTCAATAGCGACATGAAGTAGGTTGACAGGACACCTTCAACCATTACGAGGGTCATCAGCAGCAGTCATTTTGGTACAGTCTCAGTCTGTGTGCGGGTTGCGGGTGTGTCACTGCACCTGACACTGCCTTTGTAGATTTTCAGAAGTGCGATTTTCTCGGGTGAAAAACTCTTCTTCGCCTTCATCTGCTCTACCAGCTTCTTCCGCTCCATTCTCTCCTCGAGGGTCTGGTCCGGTGCCACAAACACTCCGGGTTGTGTGATAGGTTCATCCCTCAACTTTTTCCCACTCTTCCTCAGTCTTGTTGCTGCGTCACTGCTCGTAAAGCAGACCTTTATGGGGCGAATTCTGTCTGGCGTCGTTTTGCGCAACCTCCCACAGAACCCAATGTGGGGCTTCTCTCCCATCTTGGTGAACACATCACTCACAGTCTTTTCCACCTCCTCACTTTCCTCTTCCTTCACACCGTAGAGGGATAATGCTCCCTGCTTCTGTCCTCCGTCGTTACAACATCCTTCACAACACTAGCAATTTCCTTAGCTGAACTCTCGGGGCCTGAGTACTGAGACTGGATGTCACAGCGTCCTTGTAGCTCTTTAACTCTGATTTAAGTGCAGTCCGTAGTTTTCCCACCGTCTCACTCTGAGCATCATCGAACTGTTTTCTTTGTTTTTGAAGTTCATTCTTCTGCAGGCTGATAACTTCCTCTTTTAGCTCGTCTATCTTTCCTGTAGACACTTTCAGTCCATCGTAGCACAGTTTAAGTTGCTTCACAGTTTCTGTCAGCCACACTGATAATACCTCTCTGTTGTACTTTGTACTCGCAAATTTTTCAGGGGTTACTCTTCTGATATCTTTACACTGTGTTTCGAGGGAAAACTCATGCAGCATCGTGGAAACATCAAACAAGAGGTCCTGTGTTCTATCTAGAGAATAGTGATCCATTCCAGAAGGGGCTGTCCAATGTACTTGTATATACAATCTAGTTGTATTCCAAGTATATGTCACTTGCAAAACTTGTTAATGGTGTGTGACATGCGCTTATCAGTTAACTGCACAGAGAGATAAAAACGCAACGAAATGTAGATGATACAATGTAGATGCCATATGAATAGGAAATCCATGCATCTTTTCGAGTCCTCCGGTTATTGAATGATCTGCACACATATAGATGCATTTGGCTCTTTTAGACCCCTTATTAGAATGTTATATTCTTTGTTGTTTTTAAGGGCACTCCTCCATTCCCCCTAATGGAATGAAATCAATGGAATGGTCATAATCTGGAGTTAAAGTGGACAACAGTTTGTATAAAATAGACACATCGGTAAAGGGTCGCAAAGTTTTTGAATTTTGTCTAATGGATGCATTGGATCCATCATTTCCAATGGACGTCCATTGGACATCCATTGAACATTATTTCCAATGGATCCGATAAGTCCATTGGGTCCATTTTTTGATGATCAATGGACATGTTCAATGGATCAATCTGAGTGGATCGAATGGACAAATCACCAAACATGATTTGGTAGATGGGCATCAGTCTGGTATTTTTGTTCAATGGATCCATTGTGTCCATTGAACACCATTGGATCCATTGCACATTGTGCCCATTGGATCCAATGTGCAATGTATCCAATGGACATGTCCAATAGTGTTCAATGGACACAATGAATCCATTGGACGCAATGGATCCATTGAACAAAAAAACCAGACTGATGCCCATGTACCAAACCATGTTTGGTGATTGTGTCCATTTGATCATTGAACATGTCCATTGAACATCAAAAATGGATCCCCTAAGTCCATAGGATCCTTTGAAAACCATTGATAAATTTTACCGATGGACATCATGTCCAATGGACATCCTTTGGACATGATGGATCCAATGGATCCATTGTACAAAATTCGCAACTCTTGTGACATATCAATTGAAACCAAAAACTATTGGTCTGGAGTCAGAAGTTGATCTTTATTTTCCTCAAAATTCAAATAGACACATCAAGAGGCACCCGAAACTAAGTAAAATTTATTGTCAAAGAAAGCTCACAATGAAAGGAATTAAATATTACATAAATCAAGGTTCATATTACTATATTAGCTGGGAACGTGGACCATCTTGCCTCAAATAGGCATGCCAAGTGGCACCAAGAACTAATTACTTAATTACTTATTAAGATGAATATGAATAAATATATTATTGTTATTTCCTTTGTGGGTGGCCTTTTTAACAGTCTTCATGATTGGCTAAGTGCTTTCCCTCAGCACAACCGAGAAGTTTCCTTAGTTATAAATTATGAAAAATATATCATGTTATTGTGCTGTAGAAATTTTATTCATTCATTCATTCAATTACTAAGTAAACTTTTCAGTAAAAATTTATAGTAGACTAGATTGATTCAATTCAATTCATGAAAATGACATAAATTTAAAAGGGATCATGTTGGTGTTCAAGTACGGAGTTGGAGAAAAGTCTTGCAGATTGATGTCTTGAAGAATGATTGCTTTTTAATTCAAAAAATGACATAAAATGTCATGAAATGACATGAAATAAATGTTTAAATTGGGTCAAAAATTGTGCAATGCATAGGCACTGAATACATGTTTAAAATTGTGGAGTATAAAGTGGGCAATATTTTGCCTCAAATAGACAACAAAAAACTTGATGAAATTTCGGCAGATGTTGACTTTGCAATCGGCGCTGATCAGCGCTGATCAGCGCCGATCCACCGCCGATCGGCGCTGATCAGCGCTGATCGGCGCTGATCAGCGCTGATCAGCGCTGATCGGGCCCGATCAGCGCTGATCAGCGACACCGCCGATCAGCGCTGATCAGCGCCGATCGGAAATTTTAAAATTCTCATCGGCGGTCGTCGGCGCTGATCAGCGCCGATCAGCGCTGATCAGCGCTGATCGGCGATCAATCAGCGCTGATCAGCGCCGATCAGCGCTGATGGCCTAAAATCAGCGCTGATCAGCGCTGATCAGCGCCGACCAAAACACCTGCATAAGAGCCTTTGTAAACGCCATTTTCCCTCATCGGCGCCGATCAGCGCTGATCAGCGCTGATCAGCGCTGATCGCTAATTTGTTAAATTTGAATTGGTATGGGCATTTGGGCGTGTTTCCCTTAAAAATATAATTCCTACTGGCCTTGCAGGTGACATTTTTTACGGTGTGACATTTTATTTCTCGCACAGGGCTGCAACATTAACACTAAACAGCATCAACATCATCAACAACAACAACATAAACCAGTTTTACGCAGTAAAGTTATGCATTGACGTGACAGTAGAACCGTTACAACGCAGTTTCATTTCTACGAATACGATTACGACAAAGTTACACCGTTACGACACAGTAGAACCGTTACGATACAGTCACACTGTTACAGTGTTACGACAGTACGGCACAGTAACACCGTTATAACGACACAGTAACATCGTAACGACACAGTAACCGCAGTAACACCGTTACAACACAGTAACACCGTTGTCAGACATTGTCTGACCCCTCTTGCCTTCGACGGGGGCGCGCCATCTGAAATAATGTTAAGACGACGTCTGACAATAACACCGTTACGACACAGTAAAGCAGTTACGACACAGTCACATCGTTATGACACAGCAATACTAATACTGTTAGGACAAAGTTTCATTATTAAGACACAGTAACACTGTAACAACACGCAGTAACACCATCACTACACAGTAACACCCTTACGACACAGTCACGCAGTGACGACACAGCAACACCGCCACGACGCAGTTACGCAGTTACGACACAGTTACGAAGTTAGGGTCCGTTCACATATAACTTGATCAATTTTTGCCGATTTCAACCCCCCCTCTCCCTCGTAATCAAGTTTACAGTGGTTTTACCTGTTACAACCCCCTCCTCCTCTTGTAGGTGATTACGTAATGTTTGAACGATTTTTTACGACACAGTTACGCAGTTACGACACAGTTCCGCAGTTTCGACGCAGTTACACCGTTACGACACACTCACAGTCGACGGGCGATGTCCGTCCCTACTCCCTGTCAGCAATTCTGAGGTCCAGCTGTGAAACGTTGCGGCGAGCGCACGAGGGTAGGATATCATACAACGACGTAACGCTGTTATTACGGTGTTACTGTGTCGTATCGGTGTTACTGTCATGACAGCGTGACTAGGATAGGACCGCGGTTAACCGAACGGAAACCAAATACCGGTTGACCAGGTGTTTTAGCTTACCGAAACCGTAACCGAATATTTTGATCTCGCAATCAACCGTTTCGGATTGGAACAGTCGGTTAACAGAACTAGAACAGAAATATCGGTTGACTGGGCGTTTTCAGCCAACCGAAATTCCGTGACTGGATTTATTGAGATACGGTTAAACCGGTCGTTCGCTAGTCGTAACAGTGTTATTGTATACTTGTATTGTAACTGCGTTACTCTGGGGTAACAACGTTACATGTGTCGTATAACTGCATGTCGTAATTGTAAGGACGTTACGACACAGTAACACTGTTAACAGTGTTACTGTGTCGTAACGTCCTTACAATTACGACATGCAGTTATACGACACATGTAACGTTGTTACCCCAGAGTAACGCAGTTACAATACAAGTATACAATAACACTGTTACGACTAGCGAACGACCGGTTTAACCGTATCTCAATAAATCCAGTCACGGAATTTCGGTTGGCTGAAAACGCCCAGTCAACCGATATTTCTGTTCTAGTTCTGTTAACCGACTGTTCCAATCCGAAACGGTTGATTGCGAGATCAAAATATTCGGTTACGGTTTCGGTAAGCTAAAACACCTGGTCAACCGGTATTCGGTTTCCGTTCGGTTAACCGCGGTCCTATCCTAGTCACGCTGTCATGACAGTAACACCGATACGACACAGTAACACCGTAATAACAGCGTTACGTCGTTGTATGATATCCTACCCTCGTGCGCTCGCCGCAACGTTTCACAGCTGGACCTCAGAATTGCTGACAGGGAGTAGGGACGGACATCGCCCGTCGACTGTGAGTGTGTCGTAACGGTGTAACTGCGTCGAAACTGCGGAACTGTGTCGTAACTGCGTAACTGTGTCGTAAAAAATCGTTCAAACATTACGTAATCACCTACAAGAGGAGGAGGGGGGTTGTAACAGGTAAAACCACTGTAAACTTGATTACGAGGGGGAGGGGGGTTGAAATCGGCAAAAATTGATCAAGTTATATGTGAACGGACCCTAACTTCGTAACTGTGTCGTAACTGCGTAACTGCGTCGTAAGGGTGTTACTGTGTAGTGATGGTGTTACTGCGTGTTGTTACAGTGTTACTGTGTCTTAATAATGAAACTTTGTCCTAACAGTATTAGTATTGCTGTGTCATAACGATGTGACTGTGTCGTAACTGCTTTACTGTGTCGTAACGGTGTTATTGTCAGACGTCGTCTTAACATTATTTCAGATGGCGCGCCCCCGTCGAAGGCAAGAGGGGTCAGACAATGTCTGACAACGGTGTTACTGTGTTGTAACGGTGTTACTGCGGTTACTGTGTCGTTACGATGTTACTGTGTCGTTATAACGGTGTTACTGTGCCGTACTGTCGTAACACTGTAACAGTGTGACTGTATCGTAACGGTTCTACTGTGTCGTAACGGTGTAACTTTGTCGTATTCGTAGAAATGAAACTGCGTTGTAACTGTTCTACTGTCACGTCAATGCATAATTTTACCGTAAAACTGGTTTATGTTGTTGTTGTTGATGATGTGATGTTGAGCTGTTTAGTGTTAATGTTACATACCTGTGCGAGGAATTATCAATTAACGTAAAACGTCACCTGCACGGCCAGCAGGAATTATATTTTAAAGGGAACATGCCTAAATGGCCATATAAGTTCGAATTTAACAACTTAGCGATCGGCGCTGATCGGCGCTGATCAGCGCTGATCAGCGCTGATCGGCGCCGATGAGGGAAAATGGCGTTTACAAAGGCTCTTATGCAGGTGTTTTGGTCGGCGCTGATCAGCGCTGATCAGCGCTGATTTTAGGCCATCAGCGCTGATCGGCGCTGATCAGCGCTGATTGATCGCCGATCAGCGCCGATCAGCGCTGATCAGCGCTGATCGGCGCTGATCGGCGATCAATCAGCGCTGATCAGCGCCGATCAGCGCTGATGGCATAAAATCAGCGCTGATCAGCGCTGATCAGCGCCGACCAAAACACCTGCATAAGAGCCTTTGTAAACGCCATTTTCCCTCATCGGCGCCGATCAGCGCTGATCAGCGCTGATCAGCGCCGATCAGCGCTGATCGCTAATTTGTAAAATTTGAACTGATATGGGCATTTTGGCGTGTTTCCCTTAAAAATATAATTCCTACTGGCCTTGCAGGTGACATTTTACGATAATTCCTCGCACAGGGCTGCAACATTAATACTAAACAGCATCAACAATCACATCAACAACAACATAAACCAGTTTTACGGTAAAGTTATGCATTGACGTGACAGTAGAACCGTTACAACGCAGTTTCATTTTCTACGATTACGACAAGTTACACCGTTACGACACAGTAGAACCGTTACGATACAGTCACACTGTTACAGTGTTACGACAGTACGGCACAGTAACACCGTTATAACGACACAGTAACATCGTAACGACACAGTAACCGCAGTAACACCGTTACAACACAGTAACACCGTTGTCAGACATTGTCTGACCCCTCTTGCCTTCGACGGGGGCGCGCCATCTGAAATAATATGTTAAGACGACGTCTGACAATAACACCGTTACGACACAGTAAAGCAGTTACGACACAGTCACATCGTTATGACACAGCAATACTAATACCGTTAGGACAAAGTTTCATTATTAAGACACAGTAACACTGTAACAACACGCAGTAACACCATCACTACACAGTAACACCCTTACGACGCAGTTACGCAGTTACGACACAGTTACGAAGTTAGGGTCCGTTCACATATAACTTGATCAATTTTTGCCGATTTCAACCCCCCTCCCCCTCGTAATCAAGTTTACAGTGGTTTTACCTGTTACAACCCCCCTCCTCCTCTTGTAGGTGATTACGTAATGTTTGAACGATTTTTTTACGACACAGTTACGCAGTTACGACACAGTTCCGCAGTTTCGACGCAGTTACACCGTTACGACACACTCACAGTCGACGGGCGATGTCCGTCCCTACTCCCTGTCAGCAATTCTGAGGTCCAGCTGTGAAACGTTGCGGCGAGCGCACGAGGGTAGGATATCATACAACGACGTAACGCTGTTATTACGGTGTTACTGTGTCGTATCGGTGTTACTGTCATGACAGCGTGACTAGGATAGGACCGCGGTTAACCGAACGGAAACCAAATACCGGTTGACCAGGTGTTTTAGCTTACCGAAACCGTAACCGAATATTTTGATCTCGCAATCAACCGTTTCGGATTGGAACAGTCGGTTAACAGAACTAGAACAGAAATATCGGTTGACTGGGCGTTTTCAGCCAACCGAAATTCCGTGACTGGATTTATTGAGATACGGTTAAACCGGTCGTTCGCTAGTCGTAACAGTGTTATTGTATACTTGTATTGTAACTGCGTTACTCTGGGGTAACAACGTTACATGTGTCGTATAACTGCATGTCGTAATTGTAAGGACGTTACGACACAGTAACACTGTTAACAGTGTTACTGTGTCGTAACGTCCTTACAATTACTGTGTTGTAACAGTGTTACTGTGTCGTAACAGTGTTATTGCTTTATTGTATCGTAACTGCGTTACTCTGGGGTAGCAACGTTACTGTGCCGTATAACAGTGTTACTTTGCCGTAATGGCATTACACTTACGGTGTCGTAACAGTGCTACTTTAGCACTTAATTACGGCCTGAATGTGTCCACTGTCCTATGTGTCGTAACGTCCTTACTGTGCTGTGACGGTTTTACTGTGACGCAACAATGAAACCGTGTCGTAACGGTATTGCTACGTCGTAACAATGTGACTTTGTCGTAACTGCGTCGTAGCGGTGTTACTGTGTCGTAACTGCGTCGAAAGGGTGTTACTGTATCGTAGTGGTGTTACTGCGTTACTGTGTTGTAATGGTGTTACTGTGTCGTAACGGTAATAGTATTACAATGTCATAACGGTGTGACTGTGTCGTAACTGCATGAATTTGTCGTAACTGCTTTGCTGTGTTGTAAATGTAACGGTGTTACTGTGTCGTAACTGCGTGACTGTGTCGTAACGGTATAAGTGTTTCGTAACGATGTGACTGTGTCGTAACTGCGTGAATTTGTCGTAACTGTGTTACTGTATTGTAACTGCGTACGCCGTACAGACTGTGTCGTAACTGCGTCGTAATGGTGTTTCAGCTGTGTCGTAACGTCCTTACTGTGTTTTAAGTGTGCTACCGTGCGGTTACAATGAAACTGTGTCGTCACCATGTAACTGTGTTGTAACGGCGTTATTGTATCGTAACTGCGTGACTTCGTGGTAACTGCGTGACTGTGTAGTAACTGTGTCGTAACGGTGCTATTGTGTCGTAACGACATTAATTTACTGTGCTGTTAAGGTGTTACTGTATCGTATTAACGGTGTTACTGTGCCGTAACGGTGTTACTGTGCCGTAACGGTGTTACTGTGTCGTAACGGTGTTACTGTGTCGTAACGGTGTTACTGTATCGTAACGGTTCTACTGTGTCGTAACGGTGTAACTTTGTCGTATTCGTAGAAATGAAACTGCGTTGTAACGGTTCTACTGTCACGTCAATGCATAACTTTACCGTAAAACTGGTTTATGTTGTTGTTGATGTGATTGTTGATGCTGTTTAGTATTAATGTTGCAGCCCTGTGCGAGGAATTATCGTAAAATGTCACCTGCACGGCCAGCAGGAATTATATTTTTAAGGGAAACACGCCAAAATGCCCATATCAGTTCAAATTTTACAAATTAGCGATCAGCGCTGATCGGCGCTGATCAGCGCTGATCAGCGCTGATCGGCGCCGATGAGGGAAAATGGCGTTTACAAAGGCTCTTATGCAGGTGTTTTGGTCGGCGCTGATCAGCGCTGATCAGCGCTGATTTTATGCCATCAGCGCTGATCGGCGCTGATCAGCGCTGATTGATCGCCGATCAGCGCCGATCAGCGCTGATCAGCGCTGATCGGCGCTGATCGGCGCTGATCAGCGCCGACGACCGCCGATGAGAATTTTAAAATTTCCGATCGGCGCTGATCAGCGCTGATCAGCGCTGATCGGCGGTGTCGCTGATCAGCGCTGATCGGGCCCGATCAGCGCTGATCAGCGCTGATCAGCGCCGATCAGCGCTGATCGGCGGTGAATCGGCGCTGATCAGCGCTGATCAGCGCCGATTGCAAAGTCAACATATGCCGAAATTTCTAGCAAAGCTTACACTTACAATTGACTTGATAGGATAATTACAACTGACTTGATAGGAAAATACAGAAGACACAAGCTAATATTGTGAGATTGTGCAGAATAAAGAGCCTTATATTTTGACTGGAAAAGTTTTACCACAGGAACATGACCAAGATTAGCCTCCATTAGCCTCCATAGTGGAGGCTATTTGGCTATTTTTCAAAAAATTAGCTTATTGCAAAAGCCTCCATGGAGACTAATTCTTGACATTAGCCTCCACTCAGCCTCCATGGAGGCTAATGGAGGCTTATTTTGGTCATGTATTCCTGTGGTAAAACTTTGCCTTTTGACTCAGACGGAAAAATCAAGTGACATCAAAAATTAAATAAAATTGCCAGTGAAAGTTCACAATAATGCAGTTTGAAAACAACAAAAATAGCTGTTCATATTGAGATATTGGGGGATATAAATTAGGTCATTTTTTGTCTCAACAGTGAAAAAATACTAGATGAAATTTGCATTAAAATTTGTCTGTGAAAATAAAAGGGATTGAAACCAACATAAAATACATGTTCATATTAGGCATGAAGATTGGGCAAGATTTTGCCTCAAATAGGCCATGTGCCAAGTGGCACCAAGAACAAAGAAAAGTTTTCAGTCAAAATTTTCAATAAACTAGATTGAAATTGTTCATATTGGTCAAAAAATTGGGAAATGCTATAATATTGCCTCAAATAGACATATCAAGTGGCACCAAAAACTAGGTAAACTAGGTGAAGGATAAAATCACATACCTAAAGCTAGTCTTCTACTCTTCTTAGTAGAACAAATACAGACCATGGATGGAGCTGTTGGAGAGTTTTCTGGCTTGACTTCTTCTTTCTGAAAGTCAAGCCACATAACTATCCAACAACTCCATCCATAGTCTTTGATGGAATCCATGAAAGAGTGCCTTCATCAAACATCTAGGCAGATCCAAATAAAGCATAATGAGACACCAAAATGATATGGTGTAATGAAGGCTATAAACACTGAGCCACCTGAACTTCAAAAACTTTGAAAAGTGAAAACATGGTGGGAAATAAATACATGTTCATATTGGGCATAAAAATTAGCAAATGATTTGCCACAAATAGGCATGTCAAATGGCACCAAAACTATGTCAAGTGTTCACTGAAAACTTGCATTAAAATAGATAACAAAAAAGGGATATATACCTATGTTGATATAGTGACGGATAAAGTAGAAAATAGTTTGCCTCTAATAGCAAAAAAAGTAGGTGAAATTTTCTGTATAAATTTGCTTACCAATTGAAAATGACAGAATATAAATTTTGAGGAGAATGAAGAGGGCAATATTTCCCTCAGATAGACATATCAAGTGGCACCAAAAAAAGCAAAACTAGATTTTAAGGCTTACTACAATATGAATAAGGCATCAAGAGGCATTTATAGCTTCAAAGGAATAATCACATTCATGGACTCATGGAAAGTATTTTGCCTTATATGAGCTTAAACTTATTTCGTATAGAAGGATTATTGAAAAAATATTTACATTTAAAGAACTACCAATAAAGCTGGCATCCAAGGAATAAAACTTGGAAAGGAAAACCTGTAAATGATAACATATTATAAGGAGATGTTACAGGACCAGAACAAACCGAACAACTGTTCTTTTAATGGCAAAATAGCGTGATGTAAACAAGCATAAAATTCAAACAAGCATAAATGTTTCACTTTTATAATTTTAAAGTATAGAAACAAAAAACAATGGTTATTCGTCACCACAGAACCTTGGTAAGGCATTAAAAGACTTGGTAAAGACTTAACAGAAACTAGAAAGCAAGAAGGAACAGTGTATGAAGTGCAAGTGCTTTGCTGGTACTTCATATGAAGCCGGCTATCCAGTTCTGACAAAAATTGGTCAATTTCTGGATGAATGCTGAGAAAATACTATGAACGTAGCGCGCGGCGCCATTTTCCTGGATGGTCGTTTTGACGGTTCAAATCGATCAGTCAAAACGACCAACTGTTGGTGAGAAATAGGGCCCTGGTTTAGCGCTTGCCGCGCCGCGCACTCCGTGCGTGTAACCAGGGTCCTGGTTAGGGCAAGTATGTATCTACACAAGTTCTAGAAAAAATAGAAGGGAGCAGTTATTTGTAATTTGTCAAATAAGATGAAGTTTAACCAGTATTTGAGGAAAAATCCTTTTGTGGCCAAGAAGAAGGGCATCAACATCAACTCTTCATAGTTGTTTTTCAATAAGTTACATAACTTTTTATCATGTTTTTCAGGCTTGATGTGGTCTGGAAGATCCAGTTTAATGCCTAGTGAATCATAGAAACAGTTGTGTGAAATTTGTTGATGTAATATCAAAATTGTTTATTTTTATTTTATTTTTATTTTGACAGCTTTAAGTTATTGGACGCCTGTGTTAAAGGGTGTGTTTTTTTTTATTGAAAGCCAATTTATGTTTACTAGTGATTTGAAGTGAGATGGTTCAATACCATTATGTTTTTATTATATTATTATTATTGCCAATAGAATTGTGCAGTTTGGCTTTGGTGGATGCATTGAAGCCAATTATTATCATTTCATTTTTGTGGCTTGACTGTACAAAGATGGATGTATTTGTGTCCCTAAGATAATTATCATTTCATTCAATTGAATTGTCTGCCCAATTGATTTGCCTTATTTTCATTATTATCAATGAATTGATCTAGGTGGGTATTTTTGAATATTATAGTTTGTTTTATGCATCATCTTGGGAACTATATAGGATAATACATTCCATATTACAGAACCAATTTAGGTTTTATATAATTTGTCACTGTCAATTGCCAGGTTTCACAACACTTTAATGAGACACACGAGCTGATTGTAAAATATCAAAGTACTTTCAGAACATCATCAGTGCTACAATCATATTTGAGGCCCCCATTGCCTATCGAAATGTCAAAAGGTTTTACATCTGTTTATGTCAATGTTAAATGGAAGTACAATCAATCAACTGCAACTCAGCAATGTGCTGGACTCCCATTCAAACATAGATTAAGATTAATAAACCCTTGCCCCTTTTTCCATTCAGCCATAGTTATTTCCTATTTCCTCATTTTATTCAGGATAATCAATACTCAGGATGATAAACATTTACACAGAGACAGAGATCCTGAAGATGGAATCTTAAATTCTGAATCTGTCAGTAGATTTTCTTGGCTGTATTAGATTCATTCCTGTTTAATACCATTGTGCTTTGAGAGTTTCATTCTCAAAGATTAAGTTTTTTGTTTTCTTATTAATTGTTAATGTGATCCTTCATGACATCAAGTTAATAAGATAAATTACTTGTCTTTAATTTCCTTGGGAGAGGTGTTATGTTTTAGTAGTCTTAGTGAAAAGGCCAGGGCTGCACTAAAGAACCAGGCTGGTGGTTGCCATACACTATACAGGGCATGGAGATTTCACAGCACACAAGGCTATGGGTGTGAACTCCTGATTGAACGTGTTTACTTGACTCCTGGGCATATCCAGAGCTGAGAGCAGAAACCAGTCCTAGAACACACAGGTCTGGACTTTCACTGATGCCTGCAGCTTCAAACAGACTGCAAAGTAATGAAACAATAAATTTATTGTATTTAATAAAACTGCTGTCTTTCATTGAAAGTAACAATTATGTTTCAAGCCAAATAACTACTCCACAATATCAACTGACAGTTTCGAAACATAACTTTAAGATTGACTTAATGAATACCTTCTACTCTGCTAGACTGACTGAAGAATTTCTATAAACCCAACCTAGGTTATTTAGCTGATAAATGGAATCAGTACCACCATTGTGAAGCATTTAACAGGATTTATCATTTATCAAGTCATAAATGTAAAGGCAGATTTTCCTTCTTGAGACAGATGTTCCCTTGTTTCTGTCACTTTATTTTGAAGTCAGCTAGGTTCTACTATATTGAGATCTTGATAATGCACATTAATGCTAAAATGTACACACTGCACACAACACATGGCCAGGTTGATAATTGTGGTTTTCAAAGTGAATTAGTATGTACCTTTCCTTACATACAGTATCATATTCAAATCTTGGAAAAACAGACATAACTTTCCAACACAAAATTATGATAGGTTGCATAATTGTTTTAATTGTTGGCTTATTTTGGAAATAAGCCCCATGCTACCCTTTACTAGCATCTAAAATTTATTTCAGCTCTAAATGAACCATAGGTAGGTAATGACTTTAATCAAGAATACAATCAAAAGGTCTCGATTGTTTAATAGCTTCATAAATGCTGCATTTAATCATTATGATGAGAAGAGAGTCAGTCAGATTGGACCAGATGCTGCTGCAGCTGAGTGGATTGTCAAAAATGAAGGTTGGATCAAGGACAACAGAACAGGTTCTTTGTGGATAAAAGATTTCAACTCAATTTCCCAATGCTATGGCACATATTTCAAATTAGGTTATGTTGAAGCAATTGATGTTGACATAACATCCTTAGGCTGTCGTCATTTTAATGGGTTACAGCATCTGAAGTATGTTAGTGTGAGGAACTGTATCAATATCACTGATAGTGGATTGCAAATATTACTCAATAATTCTTGGAATAGTTTGCAATACCTGGATATTGCTGGAACTTCAATAACTATCGAGGGACTAGACCTTGTGACCAAATTTGAAAAACTTGAAAATCTCAAGTATGACCACAAGTTATTGAGCAGTGTCAAAAAGCATACTGAGTTTACAGAAAAAATGAACACAAGTAGTAGATCTGTCAATGTAGAAATTGTTGCCAGGTGATGTTAATTTTGGATCAAAAGTTGCTGTGTGTGCTAACAAAGGAAAAAACTAAATTTATTTTTCTTGAGTAAAATATTTGTAATATGAATGAAATTGATTTCCGGATTTTATCAGGACAATGCAATGACAATGATATCTATATGTGGTATATAATGTGCTTTATTTTTATTTTTAATCTGGAATACAATATTGCCATCTGCTTTCTGAAGTCTGAGCAGTGTTAGAATGATATATAGGGGGTGTCACTGTCCTACTTGTCACAAACTCAAGAAAACGTGGATTGGGACAGGGACAATTGGGACAGTGACACTCCCCCCTTCATGATCTAATTGCAAATTTCTGAATCAGGGATTGTTGGACTGCCCTATTCACATTATTCATTGAGCTAAATATGTATTTGGAATCTTAGAACTTGGAGATATTTGATATTTATATTTTCATAAAATTGAAAATGGTCCATTGTTCATCGTTTTGAAACTTACCTAATTTCCGATACCCTTAATTTCAACTTGCTATATACTTGCTATATATGGTAATTTTTACAATATTTTGCATTGAATATATAGGTTACATTTATAATTTACTGTCCAATTTGAAATTTTTCAAATTTGAGGAAGACAGGGTCCAATTACAGTGAAGAATGGTAAGTATTCAAAATCCAATTGGTATCATTTATTATTTTATTACACATCGCTCAAATCGTATTATATTAGTACTTTAGTACCAATCAAATCATATAATTGGTACTAAGTATCGAGGGGTTCGACCCAGGGATAGAGTGAAGCTGTTCAAGAGTAGTTGATCTTAACCTGTAACAAGATATAACATTTCCTCATTAGACTGTGATTTGTAAATTAAACACTCAGCTAACATGTGTCATCTCTTCAGGCGGCAACCCTCAAACCATACCTGAACGCAGTTAGAAATACCTTAGAGGCAGCTATGTGCCTGGAAAACTTCTACTCGCAACGCGTGGAACGTCATCTCAAACCAGAAGTTGAGATAAGGTTGGTGTGCTTTACAAATTACCTAGAATTGAAAATTTCTAACTTAACTTTTCGTGTATAAAATACAGGGTGTCGCACAAAATTTTGTAGATAAGTGTCATCGGCCATAACACAAAACCAATTCTGCGTGTCATCGAGAAAACTCACCATGTTGAGCGGATGTCATCTCAGGAAGTTCTGCTCACTATAATCTAGGTGGTTCCTTGACACGCTATTTCACAGGTCGTCTAAGGAAGTGCTCTTCACTGCTCTGGAGGTCTGTAGGAACGACAAGGAGAAGGTTCTGATAGAGGGTTCCATCAACTCTCTCCGAATGAGCATCTCCATCAAACAGGTACATACTTCTTTCTTCTTCCCTCTTGTCAGATTTTCAAATACTTAAGCTACTAAACATAAATCATATCATGGGTTATTAACGATCGTCTTTTTTCCCTCCTTGATTTCGCACTTACACAATATTCTTCTACCGTACCATCTAGATGGTTGGGAGGCAGAAGTTCGACAGTCCGGAAGTTCGACAAGTTCGAGCTTTAGGGCTGTCGGACTTTAGATGACCAGAAGTTCGACACCTTATCCTACTGTCGAACTTTTGACTAGCCGGTCGCCTGTCAAAAGGAGATTTATTTCCGCCTGGAGGGTGTTTCAGGTACTTTTTCATGGAACATGACGTCATCAAAAGTTCCCAACGGGTTGTTTCATATTGGGGCTGATTTCGAAATGTCCCATTCGGCACCATATAAATTTTTGACCGGTAATCGTTTAAAGTGTTGCGTGGGTGTCGTTTATCCTTTTATCCGATTTTTTGAAAAATCGCCATTCCCGCCCTGGCCAGGGCGGTAACCCCCCGCGGTAAAAAGAAAACTGGCCAGGGGTATAAGTTAGAGATTTGAGTGTCACAGGGTGATATAAGATATAATAATCAGGGGGCTGGCAAGCCCCCCGCGGCGGTTTGCGAGCCCGAGGGCCCGAAGGGCCCGAGGGCGAGCATTGAACGGCGGTCCAAACAGTGCGAGGGCCGAAGGCCCGAGCCGCGAGCCCGAGGACCCGAAGGGTCCGAGGGCGAGCATTGGACGGCGGACCTAACAGTGCGAGGGCCGAAGGCCCGAGCGCGAGCCCGAGGACCCGAAGGGTCCGAGGGCGAGCATTGGACGGCTATTCTAACAGTACACGAGCCTCCGAGCATCAGGAGTGAGTTTTTTAAACTTTGCTTGCCAGCCCCCAACTATATGTTTTCATGGATTCACCATATTTCACGTTGAAATTTGAGCAAGTTCCCGTTGCCGAAATCGCACTAAAATTTGAACATCACATGTTTAGGGGTCAAAGGTGCAACTGTCAATATTTCAGGTCAATCGGATAAAAAATGACCGAGTTATTACAACTTGAATATTGCCAAAATCGAGGGTGTTCTTGTTAAATTGGGTTACGACCATATATATACATACATACATATATATATACATATAGAGGAAAACGTTCTCTAACAGATACGTCACTGATATCAGACAACTCACCTGGTACTTCCACACACATTGTACTCTGGTACCTTGAACTCAGTCCATATAGAGGTATATACATATACGAGAGATGACGCTTTAGTGCGAGAAGTATACCCTATTTAAACGGCGATATCTCGGGAACCATAAAAGATACAGGACTCATCGACCCAGCGTTGGAAAGTAGAAAGATAGAACTTGCAGTTAGTGACCTTAAAAACTATTCTACGTCATGATAATGACGTCATAATGACGTCACAAAACTAAGAATTTTTAATGTCAATTTTCCCAAAAATAGGCGTTTTTCAACGCAATTTTTCGGTATGAAGCTTTCGAGATAGAAAAAAATGCTCCTGTTAGCGCAGAAAGGAAATTTAATGTACTTTCCAAAGATGTGGTCAAAAAGTTCCGGGCTCTACGGCATCATTGAGATATTTGCGATTGTTCGAAGCACTTTGACACGAAAAAATTCCAAAAACTGGCAAATCTTGTGAAGCTTGTGGAGAGAGAACGGGACCACCCCAGAACTGCATCTTTGGATATGTTGTCGGTCATAGTCCCAACTGTGTAAATGAATGGGTCTCAGATAGCTCATCTAATTTTATGACGTTATTGTGACGTCATCAGTAATGCTAGGTAACGCGAATTTTTACGCGTGATTTGACGCCAAATTTCAATATCACGGCACAGAAAAGGGTGATATTTTTCCCAAAACCAAAAAGGATTTGGTTGTGATGGTCCGCGGCGGTTTTAAGGCGTTCTTTACTGTAAAACCCATGATATGAGAAAGAACGCGACGGTTAAAACTGCCGCAACGGCACTTTTTTGATGCATTAAAACATTAAAGTTACGTGAATGCTGTATGTTTTATAAGTGACGTTGCAGCAGTTTTAACCGTCGCGTTCTTTCTCATATCATGGGTTTTACAGTAAAGAACGCCTTAAAACCGCCGCGGACCATCACAACCAAATCCTTTTTGGTTTTGGGAAAATATATAATATATAATATCATGATAATTGGGAGCAAATTTGGAAAGCCGAGATGTCAAGAACGGGAAATGGTAGAGCCATGATCGAGGTCAGGTTTTGTTTATCTAAGATGGGAAAATGTTATAGGCTATAAGAGAAGTTCTGGTGACGTCATTTTCACGTCACTATGACGTCATCAACTTAGCGAAATTTTATTGCTTTTTAGCGAGAATAGGCCATCTTTATGCGCATTTTTCACCAAGAAGGAATGGAGATAGCTCAAAAATGTTGAAAATCGTTAGTTGGAAATTTAAAGAGCTTTCAGAAAATCATACGGATCATTGGGCTATCTCGATTTTTCATCGAGATATACGCGATTTTCTAAGGTACGGTGAAAAAATCAATTTCAAAATTTTAGGAGAAAAACTTAAACGAGTGATATGTCAAGAACTGCAGCTTATCTTGAGATGAGACCGGTCAAAGTATGTTGTACTAAGGCGGAATTGTCTTATAGGCTATATGGGAAGTTGGTTTGAGCTTATTTGGGTGCTGTGATGACGTCATCAAAATCGCGTAAAACCACTATAATAGCGTATTTTGTGATAGAACGCTATTTTGCGCTACTTTTACATCTCCAACTCATAGAGTTTTCATCGGATTAACGGGGGTCCGAATAACGGGGGTCCAAATAACGGGGGTCCGAATATCGGGGGTCCGAATAACGGGGGTCCGAATAACGGGGGTCCGAGTAACGGGGGTCCGAATAACGGGGTCCGAATATCGGGGTCCGAGTAACGGGGTCCGAATAACGGGGGTCCGAATAACGGGGTCCAAATAACGGGGAAATATACGATGGACTAGTGAAGCACGTGAGTTCACGCGGACGTTTTGTAGAAATTAGGGGATTTGAAGAAATTGATATTTACACGGGATTTTCGACTTGGTTACGTTGAAATGAGTTCAAATACGACTAACCCACGTGAAATTAGATCTGGTTGCTATATTCAAGCACGTGAGTACACACGGACGTTTTGTAGAAATTAAGACAAATATAAATTCTAGTAATTCCAAGTTAGAATAACTTAGTTTTGGACTTCCTCAGGGTGATTTATGTGGGTTAGACTTGCGTGTGGGCTAGTAACGAGGGTTCGGACTACGTGAGGGCAAGTTACGTGGGTCGAAACTGCCTTTTGGCAAGTAACATGGGTTCAAACTACATACATCTGTCAAGATATCACCACCAAAACCGTTGGACGGTTGGTCTAGTAACCCCCCGCGGGTTTGGATGTGACAACGGAACCTGAAAAGAGACAAAATGGGCTGATCACATCCAAACCAGCGGGGGGTTACTAGACCAACCGTCCAACGGTTTTGGTGGTGTTAATATGGCTATGTTGCATGAAAAAGTACCTCAGTGCTCCTGTTTATAAGATGTTTATCTTTATCAAAGCGTCTATTGATACGCTATTGGAATTTGGATACTTGGATATAAACTCCGCAGCAAATCGATTTGAAAGAAACGTGTTTACTGCATAGCTAGAATTGCCTATGTACAAATTTCATGTATAGTACATCCTATTTTATCGCACAAAGTCGACATATGACACCTAAATGAGTGTTTTGGCCGTACGTTAAGTATTACTTAATAAGTAATATACATAGTTAGTATCTGCCTATGTATATTTTGTATGATGTCTGTTACATCTCTAATATAATTTCGCATTCTCTGTTTTTCTGTTTGTGCGTAACGGCGGAAACATCTTCGGAACGCGCGCGCATTACGATTTGTGCGGGTTACCATGGTGACACGTGCACGGAGAATTGCGCGCGCGCTCATTTCTATTAATGGTGTTTTGATTACGTTGCTTCGTAACTTTTGAACGGATCAGAGTTTTTTGATGCGGTAAAAAGTATTCAGCTGATCTGAAATTTGCGAACGAGGTGCTGCGTAGCAGCGCCGAGTGAGCTGTGTATTAGCAGGCACAACGGGCCTGCTAGTCTTATATATAATTTCGTAAGAGCACGTGAATAATGTCTGTTTGTGCGGGCGCACAGTTTAAATTTGAGCTTGCCAAGAAAATATCAAGAGAAACGAAGGCTAAGATGCGCATAATGGTACCGTTGCTATGGAAACCAATTTTTGCACGTGCAGATTATGATCAGTTCTATGCAAGTGCTTTCTATTACGCTACGACTGTTTAATGCTGTGCTGTAGCTTTTTGAGATTTTTTGACGTTTCCTTTAAAACTTCAAATTCAAGATATGAAGACGGAGAATGGACATAACTTGAATAACGGAGGATAATGCAGAGGGATCGCTTTCATTGTGGCAGAGGTTGGTCGATAATCAAAGTTTAGTCGGTGAAAACAGTAGTAACTGCAGTTGTGAAATTAACCGTTAAGGTTACAAGGTGTGCAGCTGTGCACAATTCAATCGAGTCGAATGTAGGTGTAGCATATTTCAAAGACAGTTCCTGGCCTGTAAACAAAACAAAATTATCCAATGTCAGTGTCAGTATGAGAATCAGTTGCCAGAATTAACATCATCTTGCAATCAAAACGGAACGCTGGAACAAAACTCACATGGTTTAGCATGTCTAAGACTATAACCGAATTAACCGACGAATTCGATCTATTTTACACTCTGCTCCTTCATAAATTTTTTTGAATATTTGATTTTTTGCGCATAACTTTTGACCAAATTGGAATTTTTTGATGCGGTAAAAAGTATCCAATCAATTAGAATGGCAGTGTTTAAAACTTGCGAACGAGGTGCTGCGTAGCAGCGCCGAGTGAGCTGTGTGTTTGCAGGCCCAACGGGCCTGCTAGTCTCTAATATAATTTCGCAACCTCTGTTTTTTGTTTGTGCGTAACGGCGGAAACATCTTCGGAACGCGCGTGCATTTACGATTTGTGCGGGTTACCATGGTGACACGTGCACGGAGAACTTCGCGCGCGCTCATTTCTGTTAATGGCGTTTTGATTACGTTGCGATGTTTAACTTTTGAACGGATTGGAGTTTTTTGATGCGGTAAAAAGTATTCAGCTGATCTGCGTAGCAGCGCCGAGTGAGCTGTGTATTAGCAGGCCCAACGGGCATTCTAGTCTCAAATATAATTTGCCATTCTCTGTCGCGTTTTTCGTCCTTTTGTGGGCGCGCGCGTGCAGTATGGATATAGGCGCGCGCGTTGCTATGGTTACATATTGCGCGCGCGTTCATTTCTGTTTAATGATGTTTTGAATACGTTGCTTCGCGTAACTTTTGAACGGAATGGAATTTTTTGATGCGGGTAAAAGTATTTAGTTGATTTGAAACTTGCGAACGAGGTGCTGCGTAGCAGCGCCGAGTGAGCTGTGTATTTGCAGGCCCAACGGGCCTGCTAGTCTTAATTATAATTTCGTAAGAGCACGTGAATTATGTCTGTCTGTGCCGCCGTATACAATTAAATTTGACCTTGCCAAGAAAATATCAAGAGAAACGAATGCAAACGGGAAAAAAGAGGTGCCGTTGCTATGGAGATTGGATATTTGCGCACGTGCAACATAAAGTAGTTCGCAATGTAGTGTTACTATTACGTTAGTGATTTGAGTTGTCGAGATGTTGCTATTAAATTTTGATGCTTTTAAACTTTAAAGTTCATGAGGCATGTAGGAATATTTAGGACGACAGTTATTGGAAGTTTAGGAAAGTAGGAAGTTATTACAAAAAAATCTCTAAGCGGTAGAGTTCAACCGATGAAATAAATTCGCACTGAACGATGTCCGTACGTCTCGGCGTGTTTCAAAATTAATGAGAGGTTCACGAAGTTCGATTCAGAACACTTCACGTAAACGTATACGTAAGGAAAAACAAAACTGTTGAACTAACGAAATGAACAAAATGCGGTGCGCGCGCATTGTAATATTGCGCGCTGAAACTCTTCGCGCGGCGCTATTTTTCTGCACAAAGTTATTTTAGATCGACTCACATACGTACAAGAGGAAATGCGCGGCGTAAAATTATGAATTTGATTTTGCTGTGCATAGTCTGAGCGCGCGCCACGCAAGGCCTAAAATTAATCTTTAATTCATTTCCACTTATTACGCAGCTTTATTCAACGTATACAAATGAAGGATTGAAGGAAAAATAATAATTCACGGGTCGTCACTCGTTTGGTCCTGACCTAAAACCCTTTGGAAACGGTTCCTATAAACCCTATTTTTTTCCTTAATTCCTGGCTTTTGGGCCCCTAACCAAACCGCCCCCTGAAAACGGGCCACCCGGGAAATGGCCGGCCCTGGTTAACGCTGTTTTAAACGGGGGAAATTTGCGAACAAGGGGCGCGTACGGGATTTACCCACCGGGCCGGGATTTATTCTTTACAATCATGTAACCTGGCAAATTTTATTTTGTTATTGGGGGAAAACGGTAATTTAGGAAAAATTTTAAAAAACTCTAAAATAGATGAAAAAACATGGTCTGAAGACTATCCTTTTTTTTGGCATAGTCCCAGGAGCTCAACAACTGCCGATCTGAGGTTTCTGCCGTTGAATATCTCTTCAAAACTAATAAGGAACCCCCAAAAAAAAAGGGTTTCCCAAAGGGGGGAAAAAAATTCTTTTCCCCCCTTTTTCAAAACTAATTAATTTTTTGAAATTGGGTTCACTTGGTCTTTTGGTCAATTGGTGTCAGCTCAATTTTGAGGATGTCACTGGATCACTTCACTCGCTTTAAATTTGGGTGCTGATTTTGAGCCATGAGAGCACCATTATGCCCATTATGGAGAAATGATAAAGGCAAATGAAGCTTTTGGCCAAAGCAACTTTTAAACCAGCAATCAACCGAGAACAAATAAAGCATTAACATTCCTCAGTTGTACTTTTAACATAAATAACGCGAAAATCTGTTTAACCTGTGTTGAAATATTGTCTAATAGTTGACAAAAATTGAGGTACAATAGTAAATGGCATTTATGGTGGTGTCATTTTGGTTTATTTGAATTAGATTTACGTTAGATTTAATTCTTAAAACTGAAGATTTTCGTAACCATTCTACGTCCTATTTCTGATTAACGTATAAGAAGACAGGGTTGTTATCCCTTTCCAGACTTCTTGGATATGAAGTGGATAGCCTACCTTTCATTGTCATTTGTCAATTGTGTTGCATATGCAATCATTGACCAACGATTTTTTTTTCTTTCTAGGAATCCTACATATGTCCAGATATGTCTGATCATTTTTGACAATCCCAGGGATACGACATCAGTTTCTTGATCACCAACTACCACACAGAGCAAATGTACAAGCACAAGCTCATCGATTTCGTCATGGAGGTAAAACTTCTTCCTTTTTCTATTGCTAGTTTTTGCACGAATTTTGTGATCCTAAATTTGGTCCAATGCGCTATGGTATCAATTATCTTCACATTTCTGATGCGCTGCGCGCGTTCTATTCATATTGATGCCCTGGCCTGCATGCGATGCGATTGCCGTAATCATGGACCCATCGCTGAATCGCCCGATCGAACTTGAGTCCTAAACTTAAAAGCTTTTGGGCATATCAGGTGAGAAACTGTTATGATATACATATGTCTTAGTTGCTGTTTTCAATTTAATGTATTATCCAATAAAAGCTCGTGTCGGTCTTATGACGTTTTCTTCCTTCCAGTTCATGACTGAGATTGACAAGGAGATCAGTGAAATGAAGCTGTGTCTCAACGCTAGAGCCCGTATATCTGCTGAAAACTTCTTGCAAAGTGTGAGTCAATGGATTTCTCGAGATTATTGAAAATCCCTCAATTCTTATATTTCTTGAATATTATCCATCTATGAAATTCTGAATTGCGCCTGCTTGGCCATTTCTTGTTGTCCTTGTTGTGCTTAAAGGTGCATGACGCAAAAAGCAACTTGGCTTCAAATAGAAACAGATCACTAATGGATCACGCCAATGTATTTTAATCTACGAACTACACTACAGAAGTGCTGTAGTCCGATCCATCCATATCTTTTTGTTACAAAAGGCAAACAAATTTTGAACCAATAACCTAACTAGCATGGACTGATTAGGGTACAGCAGTTTTGTACTGTGGTTAGTAGATCAAAATATATGCAATCATAGACAACTCAACTAGGAAAGGTCAAACCATATGCATCCATGACGTATCAAAAACCTGTTTTTTTTCCTGATGAAAACGCCGTAGTTTACGCCAGCGAATGAGTGCAATGAAGAGAAGGAATGACTATCGAATGCTTCGTGAGCGTGTGTCTGTGAATGAGAGTGAGTGTGAGTATTAAAAGCACATTTTCTGCAGATTCCCTAACGTACGGAGTTCAAAATGGCTATTGCTGATTGATTTGATGGGCATTCAGTGTGTCATCGTCTGTGTGTGATAAGATCAGGATATTACGTACTTAATAACCGTTCATCATAATTTAAATTGGTGTCATTAAGCTCAAACTATTGAGCTTTTGCAACAAAAAGGGCGTACCATATTATCATTAATTTCATAACCTTTTTTTCCCGAAATTTCTCTTGGAGCTAGTTGCACTTCTGATCTCTTATGTATTCATGTCTCGAATGGACGAATGAATAACAAATTTATTCTGTTATCTTTAGCCCCATTTTTGTGGTTGTTTCTTCATTAAACATGATTTTATGTTTCAGTTCAACTAGACCTAAACGAACTGCAGAGTTCTTGGATGATGAGGCCTAAAAAGGGATGACTGTTTTAAATATTTTGCTATCTGATTTTGTTATTTTGTCAATTTATTTTTATACCCACGTTACACTACACAATGTAGTACATTGTTATGAACTGATACATCAGTGCCATACAAATTTATTGGTTAATTCAAAAAAATTATCAAAGTTTGTTGCTTTTGGTTATCCTGGATTTGGAATGGGTTATGATTTTAGTGCATAACACGATATTGATGAAACGTTACACTTTACGAATGCGAATATCAATATCATGCATATGGTTTCATGGTCATTATCAATTTTATTGTAATAAATATAAATTTCTGTACCTTACTGCTATGTTTGCTCATCATTCAAAAGTAACATGTCGAAAAGAAGGCGGTCAAAAGACCCAACTTAATGACTTAATGGATACGCTCCAGCTGTGTCGTAGCTTTTCAAGTTTTATCGTATTTTTGTCCTCATCACTCGAGTTAAACTTTTCTCAACGGGGCTTTGGAATCTCGTTTGGCTCTTGATTTTTGTAGTGCCCCTTTTTACTACCCTTCAACGAATTCCTCTCGACTGATGAGCACGCATAGGCGTAATGACTAAACCATGTGCTGTGTGCAGCATTGTATGCCTCTTTTCATGTGTGGCAAAATATTGCAGCAATTACAATTTCTAACTTAGGCATTTGCATTTGTTGCTGTAAATAATTGAATATTAAAATTATATCTCTATGATCAAATTGTGTATCTTTTCGGTTGTTTTGTCAATTCCATGGGTTATAATAACGAACTCGACTCACAGTCAAGTTCGTTATTTGCCGTGCTTATACCGGTAATCGGTATGCAAGCACGGCAAGGCCAAGGCGGTGCTACGAGTCCTTGTCTTACGTTACGAAGGGGTCAGGCATGGCAACGCCTGACGAAGCGAACGAGTTTTCTCACGTCAGCCGTGAAAAATGACGAGCGCGAGCGTGTGTTTTTTTTTTTCGAAGACGCACGCGTCCTTTTCTTCGAAAAAGACGCGCGTGCTTTTCTTCGAAAAAGATCACCCGCGTGTTGTTTTCTTGCAAAAAAACCCGAATGTCGTTTTCTTGCAAAAATACGCGCGCCTGCTTTACCTCGAAAAAGACGCACGCGTGCTTTTTCCCCAAAAAGAGGTATGTGTCCCATATAACTCTGGCTGAGTGACGTCACAGACCTAAAGGTCAATTTTTCTGTATCCTAAACCTAACTATGACCCTAACCAAAACCCTAACCTTAATCCTAACCCTAACCCTAAAAAATCCTGACCCTGGCCCTAATCGTGACCCTAACCCTAGTCCTTAAAGCGCTAGGTGCGCTTAACTATATTTTTCTGACTGACGTCATTATCATAGATAATGAAGAGCCAGGAGTTATATGGGACACTAGCCCAAAAAGACGCGCGTGTTTTATTCGAAAAGACACGCGCGTGCTTTTTTTTTTTTCGAAAAGACGCGCGCGTGCTTTTTTTTCGAAAAGACGCGCGCGTGCTTTTTTTCGAAAAGACGCGCGCGTGCTTTTTTTCGAAAAGACGCGCGCGTGCTTTTTTTTTTGAAAAGACGCGCGCCTGCTTTTTTCGAAAAGACGCGCGCGTGCTTTTTTCCCCGAAAAGACGCGCACGCGTGTTTTTTTTCGAAAAAGACGCGCGCCTGCTTTTTTTCGAAAAGCGCGCGCGTGCTTTTTTTTCGAAAAGCGCGCGCGTGCTTTTTTTCGAAAAAGACGTGCGCGTACTCTTCTCAGAAAAAGACGCACGCTTGCTTTTCTCAAAAAACAGACGCGCGCCTGCTTTTTTTTTCGGAAAAAGACGCGCGCCTGCTTTTTTCCGAAAAAGACGCGCGCCTGCTTTTTTTTGCAAAGTGACGCGAAAAATGTGAAACGTACTTGCGCCGCAGGCGAAGGCAGGGTAACATCTTGCTAAACACGTATACGCGTTATCGTCGCGCTTCCTTAGAACTTCCTAAGCCCGCATAGGTGTGTGTACGCGCGCGGCGCTTCCCTGGGGAAGCGCGCCGCGCAACGCAGACAGGGATATACGTGTTTAGCAACCTTAGAACAGGGAAGCAAGCGAAGCTACGAACCATTTTAACAAAAATTGTTCATTCATTACAGCCCTCTGTCTATTCATTCCATTCAAAGTATAGTTTTGCTGCATCTATGAAATCTCTTAAAATTATTTGAATGATAGCTATCATTCAAGACTTTTTATCTAATAGAACAATGAGAACAGTAATTAGAGGAGAATATTCTGATATAAAGTATGTTAGATCAGGTGTTCCACAAGGATCAGTCTTAGGACCTTTATTGTTCATCCTCTTTATTAACGATCTGCCTAATGAAATTAAAAATGTAACTAAAATCTTTGCAGATGATTTGAAAATTGTTGTAAATGCTATTAACAGTGATAATATCAATGCTGATTTGAAATTATTGGAAAATTGGGAGGAAACATGGCTTTTGAAATTTAATGTTGATAAGTGTAAAGTTATGCATATTGATATCAATGACAATCCTATGAATAATTATTTTCTGCACAATGGAACTCTTGAAGAAACATCTGTCGAAAAGGACCTAGGTGTTATGATTGATAATAGATTAAATTGGGATACAAATATTTATAAGTGTATAAAAGATGCAAATAGAACAATTGCTTGGGTTAGTAGAAATGTAATTAATAAAGATATTGATATAATGTTGAGAATATACAAAGCAATTATAAGGCCAAAGCTAGAGTACTGTGTCCAACTGTGGTGTCCTGCTGCTCACCATGGGAACTGGGCTACCATCTTGGAGCTGGAAGGTGTCCAGCGTCGTTTCACAAGACTGATAAATGGCATTGGTACACTCCCATATAGTGAGCGGCTTGACCAACTTAAATTGACAACATTAGCTGAAAGGAGGATAAGGGGTGATCTTATAGAGACATTCAAAGTTGTTAGTAATGAAGTTGACTATGGTAAGGACTTATTTAAACTTGGTAGAAGCAGAAGAAACTTGATAACTAATAAGTATAATACTACTTATTGCTCTAGTGACTTTCGTAAATTGAATGATAGTTTTATATCAAAAAGAGTCAGACCTTATTGGAACAATCTACCTAAATCTGTGAGAGATGTATCAAGTGTTAACTCTTTCAAGGCTAGTCTAGAATGTTATAAGAAGGATTGTGGTACTTTAAACCCAGATAACTTTTGGTATGTTTCTTCTTTGGTACTAGAAAAATAGAGGGAAGTAACTATTTATCCAATAAAAGAGAAGTTTAATGATTACCTGATGAGTAATCCGTTTGTAGCCAAACGAAAAGGGATAAATATTAGTCATTTATTTGCAGCATCACCTTGATTTTTATATTGATATTGAATTGATATTTTGTTAATCTCTTTTTCTCATGTCAAGTTCCTGTTTTCATGGTATGATTGTATATATTGTTGTTTCTGGAAGGGTTTTTATCTTATAGCAGCTGACATGAGATATCTTTTGTGCATTCATTTCATAGGTTTTTAATTTGGAAATCACAATTATCAAATGCATGTTATTTTTTAATTTAAGTTATTTCAATTCATTTCTATAATATAATATTGACTCCTATTTATTCTATGAAATGTTTCAAAATGTTATTGATAAATGGACACCTGTGTTTAAAGGTGTGTTCTTAATGTAAACCAATGAATTGAATATTGTTAAGATTTGTGATGGTTCAATACCATTAATTTTATCTTATCTTATCTTATCTTATTAATTCTCAAGTATTTATTTTTGTGCATGTTCATGGTAAAGCTTTTTAACTTTTTATAATTTCATTAGTTTGAGAGTTCCATAATGAATCAGGTAATTTTGTTAGCTGTAGGCTTGCCTTTTTTCTAATGTTAATTTCATATACCTTATGTGGTCTGGAAGATCCAGTTTAATGCCTAGTGAATCATAGAAACAGTTGTTTGACATTTGTAATACCAATTTTTTATTTATCTATTTGAACACTCAGCCCTTTAGGCACCTGTATCTTTCATTGATCAAATGAATTGATGAAATGAAAAATGCACCCAATGGCTTGTGCTTGCTGTTTTGATCTGTCCATCCAATTGACACAACAATGAAACTGCCTTACATTTTTCTGATATCTAACAGCTTGCAATAAATGCTGAGCACCATTTTTCAGTACCATTTTTCAAAACTTACCTCAATATCTTCATAAATTTCTCCAAAGCTAAAAAGTAATCAATATCAAAGTATTTACACTGTCCATTTTCTAATCAAGTAGTTGGGGGTTTAGCCTTGATGACATAATATTCTCCTCAAGAGATGGAGCGTTGGGCTTTGATTATGTTTGATTATGAGGGAAGGGAGGGGTTGAAGATGGCAAAAATTGATAACATAATATGTGAATGATCCCTTATTGTTACCTTGTGAATTATTATAGTTAGAATATTCCACATTTGCTGTCTGAAAATGAACATTTACAATATTTGAGGTTTGTCATGCCAGCAGCAGCAAATACAATCTCTGCAAATGGTGAGACAGATGCCCTCATGAAAGTAGAGAAAAGCAATGCACCTCCTGAAATCAACCCTGAGGACTCAGAAAGAGGAGCTAAAGGAGCTCTGAGCCTGCTTGCTGTTGTGATTCTTGGAGCAGCTTACCTTGTGGCATTTTGCTCCAGATTGTTTGCAGTCATTCGCTTTGAAAGTATCATCCATGAATTTGATCCATGGTTCAACTATTATGGAGTATCATAATCAAATGAATATGAATTCCCCTAACTCATGTGACAATTGACTTGGACATTCTAATGCTAAGCTGAAATACTTTGAAAAAAGCAAGGAACTGAAAGTCACAGTGACAGTTTTATGAAAGGAGAGTTGGGGTCTCAATTTCTTCTGTCAGATCCAAATCCCCCTTGATTTTTCACTCAACCTGCTGTCCCAGTTTCCCCAGAATCATTGAAATAGGGACACCCCCAACTACGTATTCTGGCCCAAAATGTTCATACCTCCTTGTCTTAGAGGGGGGGGGGGTGAAGCTATGATGGCATTTACAATATTTAAAGCCCATATCAACTGTAATCATGATAAATAACTCCATTTATATTAATTGCAATAATTTCCCAGTTCCTATTTAGTAAATGTGAGGATTAAGATATGAAACTTTTTCACCAGGTTCAACTATCGTGCAACTCATCATATGGTTGAGAATGGATTCTATAACTTTCTAAACTGGTTTGATCGCAGAGCATGGTATCCACTTGGCCGAATTGTTGGTGGCACTGTGAGTTAACCTAAAGATCTAGTCATTTCAAACAAATTGTACAAAAGATATCAATAGTGGTGAGCAAGTTCTGCTCAGATTTAAGCCCATGAGGTTCTTGTTTTTGAAAAGTACTTAGACAAATAATGTGTTATATGTTTTCAGGTTTATCCTGGATTGATGCTGACATCTGGATCAATACACTACATCCTCCATTCTCTCAACATACCATTCCATATTCGAGATATCTGTGTTTTCTTAGCTCCCATTTTCAGGTACATTAGTTTAGCTTCATCTGCATTAAACATCTGAAAAACTAAAAAGAGAGCATACATTTGTCTAATTTGTCTTATACTCTGTAGTCCAGGACGTAAGGTCCAAAAAATGCCATCCGTTAGCAACCCGTGTTAATAAAAGCGATTTTTCGACGGTTACTAGGCCTTTAGACCACGTAGAATCGATCTAGCTCGGTCAGGACATCTGATCTCGATGGCGCCAAGTCGATATTGACCACGCCCTTTTTTAAGGTTACGCAACAGGCTTGATATTTCATAACTTGGCTCAGGAAGGTCGTAGAGAGTTCATGTTTTGGGCGCAAACGAAGCGCAATGATCATGTTTCTACACAATTGTCGAAGAAATTATGCACCAAAATGATCAGAGAAAAGTTATGACCGAAAACAGTTTTTAAAGCCATATCTTGAAGCAAATTTTGGTGATTTTCGAAAATCCGTTAGCAACCCGTGTTTAAAGCGATTTCTCGACGGTTACTAGGCCTTCAGATCATGTAGAATCGAATTAGCTCGGTCACGGCATCTGATCTCGACGGCGCCAGAGTCGATATTGACCACGCCCTTTTTTTAGGTTACGCCAGAGGTTGATATTTCATAACTGGCTCGAAGGTGTAGGAGTTCGTTTGGGCGCAAAAAAAGCGCAAGATCATGTTTCTAGAAAATTTTTAAGATGCAAGGCAGCTAGTGTAGTTCTGTCTTTCTGTGTATGAATAAATGAATATTGCAATAAAGAAGCCTGAGGTCTGATTTTATGAAAAAGTCGTTGAGTAGGTATTTAAAGAGGTCAGAATTCGAATCCTCTTTTAGGTTGTCTGCCGCATTACAGACAGCCTGGAGATACCTATGACTGTGATTCATTTCTCACGCCCTACACGCCTTGTAGAGCTTCTAGACACATTATAACAGTTCTGGAATCTAGACATTTAGCTCCTGGTATCAAGTGCTACTAGAAAAGGTCTAAAAAGATGAAAATTCATGGATAGTCAACACATCTTGAGCAATATATTTAAGGCAAGTTTGACATCAAGAGACATGATAGTGAATTAATCAGAAATTTTGATGACTTAGAAATTCTGCATAAGTTAAAGTCTGATTTATAATCCAGTGAAATTAAGTCAAAACAGGCCGGCTTTTCCAGACAGTCTTACAATGAGTAGCAGCGAATAGCTGCCTATTTACTTATTTAAATCTGACTGTGACTTTGAGCAATGAAAAAAAACAAATAATTTGGAATATCGATGTTAAAACAATGTTTTATTTTCATCCAATGTGCTAAGGTGCTAATAATAATAAGTATTGAATTTGAGTATTTAACAAGCAGTAACATTTATTTCATGATTATGACTTATGAGTAAAGAGTATTGGAGTTACATAATTTGATAATTTCATGATGCTAGTTTATCTAATTAAGTAATAATTCACAATCCCATAGTGCTAATTCAACTACAGACAGTAGTAAGTGGCATAAAATTATCTATCATGTGCCTCGCCTGGCTAATGCGGTGGAAGTCCTTGCTGAAAGGCCAGTTAAGCAAGGAACTGAAACCGTGTTGTTCTGTACTGTACGGTTCCTACAGGATAAGCTCTACACCTTATTGTATGACTGTTGCAATGATTAGGTATTAGTAGGTGCACTTCTTCATTTAATAATTCAACATATTACAGTACGCTGATATCAGTGGAGCTGGATATCAGATATGCTCCATCCTATAGAGATTGACAGGATCAAGATCAAATGGAACCGGTCGTGGTGCGTTGTGTGTTCCCATGTCTTCAACAGGATATATAGGTTTTAATGCTAGCCATCGTAATTCCAGTAGATTATAACCTTCTTATTAAGTGATAATTCTTACTCTCCGATGCCAGAAACACCAAAAATTCAAAATTTCAGTACAATTCGAATGAGTTACATTTCATCATTAGCCATTGCTCTCCCATACACCCAATCCTAATACCGTACGCATTATACGCAGGACATCTCCTATTTATTATACCGTATACACAGTACAGAGTACATATTGTGTACTGAGTATGGTACTACAACGTACACAATAAACAGAACCCTAATACACCTCATGGGCTCTCCAACTGAGGGTTTAAAAGCAACAAAATGCGGCAGTATCTATGAACATTTCCAATGTACAGTATATCATGTATCAGCTGTTATATTGGACAGAGAAGAGTACAGACACGTATGTTAAGTGCGTGTACAGGCACATATAAACTTTACACACATTTAAACTGTGAGACATCTGAAGCATAAGTCGACATCTGTTTCTCTTTTAAAAGCCCTCCAACCGAGTTTGAGAGAGTACAGTGGACTTCATTGAGAGGGTTAACCACAGTAAGTGAACACCTGGACGCATAAAGCATCAAACCTTCTCAAGGGGTTTAATAAGGGCTAACGTACAGTAGTACCAAGTTCTCAAGTTAGCGTATTTCATATTCCTTGCTCGCCCTACTTATACATAATATAAACATAATATTCTCACGACTCTTGGATATTGAACTACTCATCTGCCATTCTAGAGAGGGCATCGTGCTACTCAACGTAGATCACGTGACCAAACACCAAAGTACTACCCAACCAGTGTATTATGTTACTATTATAGGCTTATAGGTCTATAGGATGGTAAGTGTTATGCTTTGGGTGGATGCAGCGTCCAAATCACTGTACAGTTATCGTGTAGTAAATGGTAAGTAAATTGTATAAGGTGATCCACCCTATAGATGCCTGTACACATGATGATAATTACAAACTGGTTCACCCTGTACTCTGTAGGTATACAAGTTACAAGTATACAAGTAGTAAGTACACAAATGGTATGATGAGATGATGGTAAGTGTATCTCACACATGGGAAGGTGTGCTGTACTCATCACGTACTAGGGTATTAGGGTAACGGCTTGGCCAACACATTAATTTAGCTGCACTGCGTGACGTTGTAAGTGTAACTACTTGAGTCTTGTTTTGAGAAGAGAAACAGACTTATAAAAAACGAAATAAGACGAAACCACAAGTAGACTATGAAAAATAGTTGTGCAGCCATGTGGGTTCCACCAGAACATTCCAAGAGTGTTGCCATCAGACCTCGCAAGGGGTCGTGATGATCTGTGGATATTGCACAAAAAGACAAAACCGCACCCTGATCACTGAGCCGGTGTGCTACTCTTGGCTATAACCCCACAAAAGCAACTGAAGAATATTGAAATAAGTCAAAACAAGTCAAAACCACAGTACTCTAAACAGATGAACACTGACCCGGTGTCCCAGAGAGAGTAGAACCTCCCACTCCAGGGGGCCACGTAGCCTGCCCACGTGAGGACAAAGAGGGACACCAAACCAACTACTGCTGTGAGCAGGAAACCAGCCTTGAACAGCATCTGAGGAGGGGGTGTGAGGAATGGGGAGAGGTTGGAGAGGGGTAAGGGGGTTGAGTGGCAAGACTCTGGGAAAAGGGCATCTAAGATCATATTAAATATATAGGCAATTATTCGAAGTCTGATTTCGCTTAAAGTTAAATTTCGTTATTAAAGTTTTGTGATAACTTTCTAACATCTGACGCCTACAAAACAAATCTCCCGATTTAACAAACACACACATTCCATGTGTTCCCGGTTCATACCTCGAACTGTCTCTTGGAGGTGGTTGTCTTGACGTAGTGCATGAACGCGACTATCTGCAGCAGTCCGAACACCCCCAAGGCAGCCATGTGTTCGCTGGTCCGGACAGGGGCAAATCCCACGAAGGGAACCTGCATGCTGCAGATCAGACCCACGATGTAGAACGTACTGTACGCTGAAACGAGTGGGAAAGGATGAGAATGAGCATTTACTTGAATTTAGCATGGGGAAAAATAGCAAATAATACGGTTTTATGTTGAGGATTCCGTCTAAGAGTATCACTTCTTCTCGCACATATAACCACTCCCCCTGTTTTTGACAAAAGAACTACGCCAACAATAACATGCAGTCGTTTTCCGACTCCCCTGAAGCACTGTAGTTACACGGCAGCAACACTACAGTGATGCGTGTCTCGTGCTGAAGAACTACTACAGTCTCATTCTAACACTGAAGAAATCCTCCAGTCTCATTCTAACATGAGTCACATGTGTTATTATAGAGATGGGTACTGTGCAGTACTGGCCGTGATAGATGGGTTATTGCACTATAAGTAATGCTTCACTTACATCATGCGTATATTGTAGGGTTTCAGCTCATTATATTGGTAGCAAAAATATCCAGTGAATAAATGCTGGTATAAGACAGTTTCACGAATCTCACTATGTTAGATTAGATCATTGCAAATGATACACTCCATACGGATGAAAGCGACTATCAAGATTACTCAAAAGAAATTTTGAATATATAATGTGCTCGTGAAATGTGCAAGATAAAAAAATAAGTCAACCTTGAGCGTTTGTAACGGAAATGATCCGAATGTAATCAATTGGTAATACAATATTTCGTCTTTAGCACAAAATTTCTGAACATCTTTCCGACATGTACACTAGTCTGAAGATCCCATAGTAAATTCAATATATTGAATACAGTATACACTTTACAAACTAAATAACACACAAACAAAGATACAATACAAACACGTACAAATGTATAGCTTGGCATTGAAGCGACCCATGAGCAGGACAATCAACACGTGCAGGGGTATGAGGTTGGTGATGAACACGTAGCCTCCCCAAGCAGAAACCATGTAGAAATAGCTGAGAGCAGCCAGGATGGCCCACAACACAGACCCATGCTTCATTGAACGGATCTGAGAGGGCAATAAACGATTAATACCGACAATCAAGTTTGAATCCTAAAAATTTCATCATTACATAGCCATTAAAACTTGACGGTTACAAATTTATTATTTCTTTGGTGGAATACTTACCCAAAGGAAGAAAGTGAGCATAAGAGCAAAGATGGCAATTCCTTCATTGTCGTAACTTCCAGCAACAGATCTCGAAATGTAGCCAGGAGCTGAATGGGATGGATTTCCTAATTTAGATGTATATGCTTGCAATTCTTCAAAACCAGAACGAAAATTTGAATTCCTATTTCAGAGAACAAAGGCTTGGCAGCATCCAAGCCTGAATCCTGATCCTTATTATAATTAGTGATAATGGATGGGTCTTCTTAATATTTGGATGGGTCAGTACTATTGAGTGTCTAACCCTGAAAGCAAACCTTGCTCTACCCTAACCCCAACTATAATCACTTTAAATAGCCATGTAATAATGGTTGGATCGCAGCAAAGGCTTACCAATGGAAATGAAGCATGCAGCTAGGAGACCAGCACCAGTATTCCACAGCTCTTTCGTTAGGAAGAATGTTGTAATTGCAGTCAATCCACTGTTGGAACAGATAATGTGTCAAGGTTAATTTAAATTTTAAATATCCATGCCAATAATGTAAAATGGAAAAATTATTAAAACCCAGAGTATAAGACAAATTAGACAAATGTATGCTCTCTTTTTAGTTTTTCAGATGTTTAATGCAGATGAAGCTAAACTAATGTACCTGAAAATGGGAGCTAAGAAAACACAGATATCTCGAATATGGAATGGTATGTTGAGAGAATGGAGGATGTAGTGTATTGATCCAGATGTCAGCATCAATCCAGGATAAACCTGAAAACATATAACACATTATTTGTCTAAGTGCTTTTCAAAAACAAGAACCTCATGGGCTTAAATCTGAGCAGAACTTGCTCACCACTATTGATATCTTTTGTACAATTTGTTTGAAATGACTAGATCTTTAGGTTAACTCACAGTGCCACCAACAATTCGGCCAAGTGGATACCATGCTCTGCGATCAAACCAGTTTAGAAAGTTATAGAATCCATTCTCAACCATATGATGAGTTGCACGATAGTTGAACCTGGTGAAAAAGTTTCATATCTTAATCCTCACATTTACTAAATAGGAACTGGGAAATTATTGCAATTAATATAAATGGAGTTATTTATCATGATTACAGTTGATATGGGCTTTAAATATTGTAAATGCCATCATAGCTTCACCCCCCCCCCCTCTAAGACAAGGAGGTATGAACATTTTGGGCCAGATTACGTAGTTGGGGGTGTCCCTATCCAATGATTCTGGGGAAACTGGGACAGCAGGTTGAGTGAAAAATCAAGGGGGATTTGGATCTGACAGAAGAAATTGAGACCCCAACTCTCCTTTCATAAAACTGTCACTGTGACTTTCAGTTCCTTGCTTTTTTCAAAGTATTTCAGCTTAGCATTAGAATGTCCAAGTCAATTGTCACATGAGTTAGGGGAATTCATATTCATTTGATTATGATACTCCATAATAGTCTCACCATGGATCAAATTCATGGATGATACTTTCAAAGCGAATGACTGCAAACAATCTGGAGCAAAATGCCACAAGGTAAGCTGCTCCAAGAATCACAACAGCAAGCAGGCTCAGAGCTCCTTTAGCTCCTCTTTCTGAGTCCTCAGGGTTGATTTCAGGAGGTGCATTGCTTTTCTCTACTTTCATGAGGGCATCTGTCTCACCATTTGCAGAGATTGTATTTGCTGCTGCTGGCATGACAAACCTCAAATATTGTAAATGTTCATTTTCAGACAGCAAATGTGGAATATTCTAACTATAATAATTCACAAGGTAACAATAAGGGATCATTCACATATTATGTTATCAATTTTTTGCCATCTTCAACCCCCTCCCTTCCCCTCATAATCAAACATAATCAAAGCCCAACGCTCCATCTCTTGAGGAGAATATTATGTCATCAAGGCTAAACCCCCAACTACTTGATTAGAAAATGAACAGTGTAAATACTTTGATATTGATTACTTTTTAGCTTTGGAGAAATTTATGAAGATATTGAGGTAAGTTTTGAAAAATGGTACTGAAAAATGGTGCTCAGCATTTATTGCAAGCTGTAAGATATCAGAAAAATGTAAGGCAGTTTCATTGTTGTGTCAATTGGATGGACAGATCAAAACAGCAAGCACAAGCCATTGGGTGCATTTTTCATTTCATCAATTCATTTGATCAATGCGGAAAGATACAGGTGCCTAAAGGGCTGAGTGTTCAAATAGATAAATAAAAAAATTGGTATTACAAATGTCAAACAACTGTTTCTATGATTCACTAGGCATTAAACTGGATCTTCCAGACCACATAAGGTATATGAAATTAACATTAGAAAAAAGGCAAGCCTACAGCTAACAAAATTACCTGATTCATTATGGAACTCTCAAACTAATGAAATTATAAAAAGTTAAAAAGCTTTACCATGAACATGCACAAAAATAAATACTTGAGAATTAATAAATTAAATCATTCAAATAAATTAAAGAGATTTCATAGATGCAGCAAAACTATACTTTGAATGGAATGAATTCGTAGGATGTTACCCTACCCTCGCGCGCGCGGCGCAAAGTTCCACATTTGGACGTCACTTTGCGCCTTCCAACAAGTCAGAAGAAAGGGACGGACATCGCCCGTCGAGGAATGAATAGACAGAGGGCTGTAATGATTGAACTCGCTTCCCTGTTCTAAGGAAGCGCGACGATAACGCGTATACGTGTTTAGCAAGATGCTACCCTGCCTTCGCCTGCGGCGCAAGTACGTTTCACATTTGGACGTCGCGTCACTTTGCAAAAAAAAAGCAGGCGCGCGTCTTTTTCGGAAAAAAGCAGGCGCGCGTCTTTTTCTGGAAAAAAGCAGGCGCGCGTCTGTTTTTTGAGAAAAGCAAGCACGCGTCTTTTTCTGAGAAGAGCACGCACGCGTCTTTTTCGAAAAAAAAGCACACGCGCGCTTTTCGAAAAAAGCAGGCGCGCGTCTTTTTCGAAAAAAAACACGCGTGCGCGTCTTTTCGGGGAAAAAGCCCGCGCGCGTCTTTTCGAAAAAAAGCAGGCGCGCGTCTTTTCGAAAAAAAAGCAGGCGCGCGTCTTTTCGAAAAAAAAGCAGGCGCGCGTCTTTTCGAAAAAAAGCACGCGCGCGTCTTTTCGAAAAAAAAGCACGCGCGCGTCTTTTCGGAAAAAAAAGCACGCGCGTGTCTTTTCGAATAAAACACGCGCGTCTTTTTGGGAAAAAAGCACGCGTGCGTCTTTTTCGAGGTAAAGCAGGCGCGCGTATCTTTGCAAAAAAACGACATTCGGGTTTTTTTTGCAAAAAAACAACACGCGGGTGATCTTTTTCGAAGAAAAGCACGCGCGTCTTTTTCGAAGAAAAGGACGCGTGCGTCTTCGAAAAAAAAAAAAAAAAAAAAACACACGCTCGTCATTTTTCACGGCTGACGTGAGCAAACTCGTTCGCTTCGTCAGGCGTTGCCATGCCTGACCCCTTCGTAACGTAAGACAAGGACTCGTAGCACCGCCTTGGCCTTGCCGTGCTTGCATACCGATTACCGGTATAAGCACGGCAAATAACGAACTTGACTGTGAGTCGAGTTCGTTATTATAGCCCATGGAATTGACAAAACAACCGAAAAGATACACAATTTGATCATAGAGATATAATTTTAATATTCAATTATTTACAGCAACAAATTCAAATGCCTAAGTCAGAAATTGTAATTGCTGCAATATTTTACTTACACATGAAAAGAGGCATACAATGCTGCACACAGCACATGGTATAGTCATTACGCCTATGCGTGCTCATCAGTCGAGAGGAATTCGTTGAAGGGTAGTAAAAAGGGGCACTACAAAAATCAAGAGCCAAACGAGATTCCAAAGCCCCGTTGAGAAAAGTTTAACTCGAGTGAAGAGGACAAAAAACGATAAAACTTGAAAAGCTGCGACACAACTGTAGCGTATCCATTAAGTCATTAAATTTAAGTTGGGTCTTTCGACCACCTTTTTTCGACATGTTACTTTTGAATGATGAGCAAACATAGCAGTATGATTCAAAAATTTATATTTATTACAATAAAATTGACAATGACCATGAAATCGTATGCATGATATTGATATTCGCATTCGTAGAGTGTAACGTTTCATCGATATCGTGTTAGGCAGTAAAATCATAACCCATTCCATGCATCCAGGATAACCAAAAGCAACGAACTTTGATAATTTTTTAACTAACCAATAAATTTGTATGACACTGATGTATCAGTTCATTACAATGTACTACATTGTGTAGTGTAACGTAGGTATAAAAATAAATTGACAAAATAACAAAATCAGATAGCAAAATATTTAAAACAGTCATCCCTTTTCAGGCCTCAAGCATCTAAGAACTCTGCAGCTCGTTTCGGTCTAGTTGAACTGAAACATAAAATCATGTTTAATGAAGAAACAACCACAAAAATGGGGCTAAAGATAACAGAATAAATTTGTTATTCATTCGTCCATTCGAGACATGAATACATAAGAGATCAGAAGTGCAACTAGCTCCAAGAGAAATTTCGGGAAAAAAAGGTTATGAAATTAATGATAATATGGTACGCCCTTTTTGACTGTTGCAAAGCTCAATAGTTTGAGCTTAATGACACCAATTTAAATTATGATGAACGGTTATTAAGTACGTAATATCCTGATCTTATCACACACAGACGATGACACACTGAATGCCCATCAAATCAATCAGCAATAGCCATTTTGAACTCCGTACGTTAGGGAATCTGCAGAAAATGTGCTTTTAATACTCACACTCACTCTCATTCACAGACACACACTCTCGAAGCATTCAATAGTCATTCCTTCTCTTCATTGCACTCATTCGCAGGCGTAAACTACGGCGTTTTCATCAGTAAAAGATAACTGGTTTTTGATACTTTGGCAGATTTTTTCCTCCCCAATCGCCTTTTTTGTTTTACAAAAAGGCGATTCGGATGGATCGGACTACAGCACTTCTGTACTGTAGTTCGAAGATTAAAATACATAGGCGTGATCCACTAGTGATCTGGTTCTATTTCAAGCCAAGTTGCTTTTTGCGCCATGCACCTTTAAGCACCTGCAATCTGCATAGGGGAACAACGGACAACAAGAAATGGCCAAGCAGGCGCAATTCACAATTTCATAGACGGATAATATTCAAGAAATATAAGAATTGAGGGATTTTCCTATCTCGATAAAGCCATTGACTCACACTTTGCAAGAAGTTTTCAGCAGATATACGGGCTCTAGCGTTGAGGCACAGCTTCATTTCACTGATCTCTTTGTCTATCTCAGTCATGAACTGGAAGGAAGAAAACGGCATAAGACCGACTCGTCACACGAGCTTTTATTGGATAATCCATTAAATTGAAAACAGCAACTAAAACAAATGTATATAATAACATTTTCTCACCTGATATGACCAAAACGCTTTTAAATTCAGGACTCAAGTTCGGGCGATTCAGCAATGGACCATGATTTCGGCAGTCGCAGGGCATCAATATGAACGCGCGCAGCGCATCAGAAATGTGAAGATAATTGATACCACAGCGCATTGGACCAAATTTAGGATCACAAAATTCGTGCAAAAACTAGCAATAGAAAAAGGAAGAAGTTTTACCTCCATGACGAAATCGATGAGCTTGTGTTTGTACATTTGCTCTGTGTGGTAGTTGGTGATCAAGAAACTGATGTCGTATCCCTGGGATTGTTAAAAATGATCAGATATATCTGCACATATGTAGGATTCGGAGAAAGAAGAAAACTCGTTGGTCAATGATGGCATATGTAACACAATTGACAATGAAAGGCAGGCTATCCACTTCATATCCAAGAAGTATGGAAAGGGATAAAAACCCTGTCATCTATAAGTAAATGTAATCAGAAATAGGACGAATTGAGTGGTTACGAACATCTTCAATTGTAAGAATTAAATCTAACGTAAATCTAATTCAAATAAACCAAAACAAGCCGACTTGGTTCACCATACATCAAGATGCCATGTTATCCGTGTATATTGTACCTCAATGGGTTTCCTCCGTAGGATGAAGAAGTTCTCAGCTCGCATCATCATGAACCGCATAAACTTGTGACACAGAATCTTCTCTATTTCGTCGGCCTGAAGAAATAGCAGCACTACGGTTTGCCATATAACAAGGTAGCGATGAAATATGATACGAACATGTTACCTCAAAGTCAAATTCTTAGAGGTGCTGCTTTCTTTTTATAATTTTATGACTTTAGGAAACATTATACATTATCGCGGAGATACCCAACGTGTGTCTGTTTTGTTTATTATGGAAAATTTGAGATAGCTGTTTAGCAGGGACATGCTTTTATCTTTGATGTGGAATGATAAGCTAATAGATGAACATTTGGTTTTCAAAATCTTATTTCTTGAATTTGAAAATCATTTGGTAGTTGTGAAGATTTTAATTTTAGGTAGGAAAAAAGAGGCTCTAGTGAGGTTATTTTACCACGTTCCTCATAGCAGTAAGACGACCGTAGCGACACATTTTGTCGTCTCCGAATGAAAACCTAGACCATATTCTGACTCTTAGGAATATCTTGAACAAATTTGAGGCCCATAGGTTATTTCTTAACCTATGGAAGGGCAAGAAAACTCTCATTTTGTCGAATCACTTAAATAGTACTATGGCAGGCCAGAGTTGATGCGAGGCCAGCTTTGCTTAGACATTAGAGAATATTGCATCACAGTTGATGATTCACAGATTTTCAACGGTTATGTTTGTTAAGGGGGGGTCACCGGCTCACATTTTGGAAAACACGAATTTGAGATATTAGTTGGCCAGGATGGCCAGGGCGTGTACCATCATTTTGACGGTGGTCTTGAGTCCATAGGTCCAACATTGCCCATGTGAGGCCTCAGAGCAAAAATGGCGTCCAAAAATCGAATTTTTTTCTGATTGAGATAGAGCTTAGCTGTTGGTTGCATTCGATTCGTCTCGACGAGCTGATCATTTTAGTGTATTTGTTTGTCAAAATCGGATGAAAAATGGCCAAGTTATGCCCATGCGAAGCGCGCGCGCCAAAGTGGCAGTTGGCCTTTTTGGGCCTTAAGATGGCCATTTTGGCCACATTTTTGGAGATATGAGCTTCAAACTTGTTTTGCCCGTCATTTAGGTCAAAGTTGATGGGCAAACCAATTTTTAAGTGAATTGGACCTTATTTGGCCATTTTAGCCCATAAAAACCTTCAAAAATCCATCACTTAATCGCGCTTATATCTCAGTTAGCGCTTTTGCCCAAATGGACTTTTACTCTTTTCGCTACTCCTCCGCCATTTTTCAATGTTTCTGCATGAAATTTTCAGAATCGCTTTGAAACTTAATTTCGCACTTATGTTATTGACCAAAATTTTGAGTTAGGCCTCCAAAAAAATTTTATGCCCATGAGAGCCAAAATCCCCGGGGCCTCCAAAATGTGAGGGGTGAACCCCCCCCCCCTTAAAAGCTGCTAACTGGATAGAAGATGACGTTGAGTAACCCATTGGGAACGATGCCAATGCTGGTTTGGGGTGTTGTTTTGGGAAAAAGCTTGATTTGCATTTGACCAAAAATTAATTCAAGTGAATTTGATGACAAAGTGGTGGATAAAAACTTTTAATTTTCATGGCCTCCCAATTGGGGCCAAAGCAATTCCTAGCGGTTCCTAGCTGTCGCTAGCATCGAAGACGATGATATCTAACGGGAGAAACCAGTCCTGATCCTTAAGCGAGTCCGTAGTGATAGCTTACACCACTGACCACTATATTTGATATGCCTCAACACTGGAATTTGGATAACCTCAGATCGGCAGTTGTTGAGCGCCTGGGACTATGCCAAAAAAGGATAGGCTTCAGACCATGTATTTTCAAAATTTTTAATCTATTTCACGAGTTTTGTGCAAAATTTCACAGCTCAAATTATTTCCGTTTTTCTCCGATAACAAAATTAAATTTGCCATGATCAACGTAACGTTATATACATGATTATTTACTATATATAGTATATATAGTAAATAATATATTATATACAATGTAACAGACATTATACAAAATATACATGTATACATAGGCAGATACTAACTATGTATATTACCTAAAGTTCGGCCAAAACAATCATTTAGGTGTCATATGTCGACTTTGTGCGATAAAATAGGATGTACTATACATGAAATTTGTACATCTAAGGCAATTCTAACTATGCAGTAAACACGTTTGTTTCAAATCTATTTGTTGCAAAGTTTATATCCAATAGCGTATCAATAGACGCTTTGAAAAAGATAAACAAGTTATATTGAACAGGAGCATTTAGGTACTTTTTCATGCAACATAGCCATATAATGGCAATTTTTCAAAAAATTGGATAAAAGGATAAACGACACCCACGCAACACTTTAAACGATTACCGATCAAAAATTTATATGGTGCCGATTGCCGAATGGGACATTTCGAAATCAGCCCAAATATGAAACAACCCGTTGGGAACTTTTGATGATATCATGTTCCATGAAAAAGTACCTGAAACACCCTCCAGGCGGAAATAAATCTCCTTTTGACAGGCGACCGGCTAGTCAAAAGTTCGACAGTAGGATAAGGTGTCGAACTTCTGGTCATCTGTAGTCCGACAGCCCTAAAGCTCGACCGTGTCGAACTTCCGGGTTGTCGAACTTCCGCCTCCCAACCATCTAGATGGTACGGTAGAAGAATATTGTGTAAGTGCGAAATCAAGGAGGAGGGAAAAAAGACGATCGTTAATAACCCATGATATGATTTATGTTTAGTAGCTTAAGTATTTGAAAATCTGACAAGAGGGAAGAAGGAAGAAGTAGGTACCTGTTTGATGGAGATGCTCATTCGGAGAGAGTTGATGGAACCCTCAATCAGAACCTTCTCTTTGTCGTTCCTACAGACTTCCAGAGCAGTGAAGAGCACTTCTTTGGACGACCTGTGAAATAGCCTGTCAAGGAACCACCTACATTATAGTGAGCAGAACCTTTTAGATGACATCCGCTCAACATGGTGAGTTTTCTCGATGACACGCAGAATTGGTTTTGTGTTATGGCCGATAAACACCGATGTCCGATGAGACTTATCTACAAATTTTGTGCGACACCCTTCATTATATACACAAAAAGTTAGAAATTTTCAATTCTAGATAATTTGTAAAACACGCCTACCTTATCTCGACTTCTGGTTTGAGATGACGTTCGACGCGTTGCGAGTAGAAGTTTTCCAGGCACATGGCTGCCTCTAAGGTATTTCTAACTGCGTTCAGGTATGGTTTGAGGGTTGCTGCCTGAGGAGATAACACATGTTAGCTGAGTGTTTAATTTACAAATCGCAGTCTAATGAGGAATGTAATATCTTGTTTCAGGTTCAGATCAACTACTGTTGAACAGCTTCATCCTATTCCTGGGTCCAACCCCTCGATAATTAGTACCAATTATAGGATTTGATTGGTACTAAAGTACTAATACAGTACGATTTGAGCGATGTGTAACAAAATAATGAATAATACCAATTGAATTTTTAATACTTACCATTCTTCACTGTAATTGGACCCTGTCTTCCTCAAATTTGAAAAATTTCAAATTGGACAGCAAATTATAAATGTAACCTATATATTCAATGCAAAATATTGTAAAAATTACCATATATAGCAAGTTGAAATTAAGGGTATCGGAAATTAGGTAAGTTTCAAAACGATGAACCATTTTCAATTTTATGAAAATATAAATATCAAATATCTCCAAGTTCTAAGATTCCAAATACATATTTAGCTTAATGAATAATTTGAATAGGGCAGTCCAACAATCCCTGATTCAGAAATTTGCAATTAGATCATGAAGGGGAGAGTGTCACTGTCCCAATTGTCCATGTCCCAATCCACGTTTTCTTGAGTTTGTGACAAGTAGGACAGTGACACCCCCTATATATCATTCTAACTTCAGAAAGCAGATGGCAATATTTAATATTCCAGATTAAAAATTAAAATAATGCACATATACCACAATATATGGATAACATTTTCATTGCTTTGTCCTGGTTAAATCCGGAAACCAATTCAATTCATATTGCCAATATTTTACTCCAGAAAAATAAATTTAGTTTTTTCCTTTGTTAGCACACACACCAACTTTTGATCCAAAATTAACATCACCTGGCAACAATTTCTATATTGACAGATCTACTATTTGTGTTCATTTTTTCTGTAAACTCAGTATGCTTTTTGACACTGCTCAATAACTTGTGGTCATACTTGAGATTTTCAAGTTTTTCAAATTTGGTCACAAGGTCTAGTCCCTCGATAGTTATTGAAGTTCCAGCAATATCCAGGTATTGCAAACTATTCCAAGAATTATTGAGTAATATTTGCAATCCACTATCAGTGATATTGATACAGTTCCTCACACTAACATACTTCAGATGCTGTAACCCATTGAAATGACGACAGCCTAAGGATGTTATGTCAACATCAATTGCTTCAACATAACCTAATTTGAAATGTGTGCCATAGCATTGGGAAATTGAGTTGAAATCTTTTATCCACAAAGAACCTGCTCTGTTGTCCTTGATCCAACCTTCATTTTTGACAATCCACTCAGCTGCAGCAGCATCTGGTCCAATCTGACTGACTCTCTTCTCATCGTAATGATTAAATGCAGCATTTATGAAGCTATTAAACAATCGAGACCTTTTGATTGTATTCTTGATTAAAGTCATTACCTACCTATGGTTCATTTAGAGCTGAAATAAATTTTAGATGCTAGTAAAGGGTAGATTATGTCTCATGGGGCTTATTTCCAAAATAAGCCAACAATTAAAAGGATGCAACCTATCATAATTTTGTGTTGGAAAGTTATGGCTGTTTTTCCAAGTTTATGATTTGAATATGATACTGTACGTAAGGAAAGGTACATACTAATTCACTTTGAAAACCACAATTATCAACCTGGCCATGTGTTGTGTGCAGTGTGTACATTTTAGCATTAATGTGCAATGTGCATTATCAAGATCTCAATACAGTAGAACCCAGCTGACTTCAAAATAAAGTGACAGAAACAAGGGAACATCTGTCTCAAGAAGGAAAATCTGTCTTTACATTTGACTTGATAAATGATAATTCCTGTTAAATGCTTCACAATGGTGGTACTGATTCCATTTATCAGCTAAATAACCTAGGTTGGGTTTATAAAAATTCTTCAGTCAGTCCAGCAGAGTAGAAGAAGGTATTCATAAAGTCAATCTTAAAGTTATGTTTCAAAACTGTCAGTTGATATAGATATTGTGGAGTAGTTATCAGCTTGAAACATAATTGTTACTTTCAATGAAAGACAGCAGTTTTATCAAATACAATAAATTTATTGTTTCATTACTTTGCAGTCTGTTTGAAGCTGCAGGCATCACTGCATCAGTGAAAGTCCAGACCTGTGTTTTCTAGGACTGGTTTCTGCTCTCAGCTCTGGATATCCCCAGGAGTCAAGTAAACACGTTCAATCAGGAGTTCACACCCATAGCCTTGTGTGCTGGGAAATCTCCATGCCCTGTATAGTGTGTGGCAGCCACCAGCCTGGTTGTTTAGTGCAGCCCTGGCCTTTTCACAAAGACTACTAAAACATAACACCTCTCCCATCGAAATTAAAGACAAGTAATTTATCTTAGGGATCGTTCACATATTACGTAATCAGCCGAGGGGGGGGAGGGGGTTTCCAAATGATTACGTTTGATTAAGAGGGGGGAGGGGGGGTTTGGCCAATGATTACGTAATCAAAATATCTAAATTTTCATGAAAATTTCAAGGATTTTTATGAAAATTTCACGAATTTTCATGAAAATTTCAAGAATTTCCATAAAAATTTAAAGAATTTTCATGAAAATTTCAAGAATTTTTATGAAAATTTCAAGAATTTTTTATGAAAATTTAAAGGATTTCCGAATTTTTATAACCAAAAATTAACCATTTGCAGAAAAAATTGCGAAAATTTCATAGTTATGATTAAAACATGATCTACTCTAACAAAATATGGTTCAGAATGTATAGTTCCTCTAGTGCTGCCCATATAGAAGGGATTTACTCCATTCGTTGAACTCTTCCAAACCACTCCCCTTCCAGTGCTTCTCTATAAGGTTTGCTGCTCTGTGCTTGATCAGAGGTTCGGAGGCCCTCTTGCCCTAGAGCTCTAGAGTTGACGCCAGAGCAGGTCTTGGCATACATCTGCAGCTCCATTATCCAGGAATCAATCTTTTTGATGAAGGTGTGGGAAGCTGCAGTTGTCTGTAAAGTTGCCAGACTCTGATCTGGAACTTAGGGGCTAGGGATGATCTGGATCTTGGGTTCTGTCGGCTTTGGTGGCAGATGAGCATGAGCAGGACACGGATACTGAACTTTGGTTCCATCGGTTTTGAAGGAGGTTGAGGTGGGACCAAGACGTTGATTTCTGGCTCTTTAGTGGAACTGGGGGTCTCAGGTGTAGAGGAGGAGGAGGATGATCTGTTGGAGGTAAAGGAGGATGATGAGCAGATGAGGATGTGTTGGAGGAAGAGAAAAAGAGGAGGAGGTGTCCATCTCATTTGTCAGAGGAGTTGTTGTAGGCGATATTTCCGTAGGAAAACTAAAAAGAAGCTTTGAATGTCATCTTCAGGTCGATGATGTTGATGATTGAATTGAAACACACGATACTGTTCTATTTCTAATTTTTTGGCAGTTAATATAGTTTTTTAGTGACGTCAAAAAAACTGAAGGAGGGGGGGGGGTTGGGCCATGATTACGTAATATTTTCCGAAAAAGAGGGGGGGTTTGGCCATGATTACGTTTGATTACGGAGGGGGGGAGGGGGGGTAAAAAATGCCCAAAAATTGGTTATGTAATATGTGATTATTATTATTATATAACGATCGTTATATAATTCTTGCTCCGATAATTTTTGTTATATAACGGCTTCAAAAATGGAGTTTAGGGGTCAATAAATAATTTTCATAAGATTTTAAAATTTTCGAAATTGTGGGGTGTGATAATTTTTTCAGGTGTGTGATAACTGTACAGTTATCACACCCCTCAAAGAACAGTTATCACACCTTTGAAAAATTATCACACCCCAAAAATCAACACTTTAGAATTTTGTGATTCGAATTTATTTTCTATGTAAAATCATTTAAATCTGACTTTTTAAATACACCAGTGTATACATCTTATGTTATCTTGATTTTGTTTCACGAGTTTATGCATTCACCGTTCACGTTAGTCATTATATGAGCCGCACGCCTCACATGATAAAAGCAGTAAGAACTAAAACCACTGACCACTTGCTCTCACTCCACTACGATACACCAGTGTAATGTGTATACATATTATGTTATCTTGTTTTGGTTTCATGAGTTTATGTATACTTGTTGATCATTATATGATTATGAGCCGCGCACCCACGTGCCAGTAAGACCACTTGCTCTCACTCCAAGACTCCATTACGATACACCACTCACCAGTGTATACATTTATTATGCTATCTTGTTTTGGTTTCATGAGTTTATGTATACTCGTTATAAGAGCCGCGCACGCACGTGCCACAAGGACCACTTACTCTCACAACATGTCTATTTTTATCTACATACTACAGTACAGATATTATTATGGTACACGAGCGTATACACATTATATTTTGTTGCTTTGGCCTTGGGGCGATGTTTCTTGTTTTGGTGATTTGTAAACTTGTTGTACAGTGTACACGTTGGTGAAATTACGCTTGTTTGTATGTGTCCGCAATTCGGCAATTCGCCAATAAATGTGCGTCCGTTACTGCGTTACAAACAAGGAAATGATCTTTCTATTTTGTTTCGTCATAGCTTTAAAGAGATATTGACGTTGTTATACATTTCAATCGACAATCACTTTATAGTACCTAGTTGAATCAAAAGATGTGATCAAAGTTTATGAATATTCCGTTTTTATTCATACTTTGCGTTTTATTCATACTTTCTTTGGCAAATTTAAATATACATAGCCACTCTTCACCATCTAATCTAAAGTTCCCGGCCACTTCGGAGCTTGATATTTTCAAGATTCAATTTTAAGCTTTTTAGTTGAAAGGATTTTTATATTTAAAGGCTTCTAAATTCGCTTTCTTGTTAGAAAACCAGTGTAAATCTCCGCCCGTTTCTCACGTTATATAATAGATTAATCAAACACCCTAAGGATACGTTTATATCAATTATCACACTCGCCTTCGGCTCGAGTGATAATTGGAATTATTGCACTCGCCTTCGGCTCGAGCAATAATTCGAATTATCACACTCGCTTCGCTCGTGTGATAATTCATATAAACGTATCCTTAGGATGTTTGATTATCCTATATTATTATTAAATCACTAGCAGGCCCGTTGGGCCTGCAAATACACAACTCACTCGGCGCTGCTACGCAGCACCTCGTTCGCAAATTTGAAACACTGCAACTCAAGTTTATTGAATACTTTTTACCGCATCAAAGAACTTCAATCAAGTCAAAAGATACGGAGCATCGAAATTAAAACAGCATTAAACAGAAATGAATGCGGCAAGACCAAATAATAAGCTCTCAAAAAGTTTATTAAATCTGAAAATTAAAACCGAGTATCGTACTCATAGTGAACGTTGAATCAAAGCATTGATTCACTTCAAGAGCAGTATTCCAAAATCGCAATGTGCTATGCCCAAATTCGATTCAATTTGATTTTTATTTTGTTCAATCTTTAATTGCTCTAATTTCACATTTTCCGTTACCATCACCTCAGCATTGATTTAAATCGACCGACGTCTGTCACAGATTTATGAAGAGATGCTATCGGAAATAGCCTCCACAATGCCAGCCATACCCGTTCTCTATTTCCAGATCTTGAATTTTAAATGAAAAACAGTAAACACGTCGTTCTTTCAAACGCTAAAACGCAGCAATCAACATTCAACAATGTATCAGAAAGCACTCGCATAGAACTGATCATAATCTGCACGTGCAGACTACGTGTATCCATAGTAACGGCGCGACTTAGCCCAGCTTAGCCTTCGTTTCTCTTGATATTTTCTTGGCAAGCTCAAATTTAAACTGTGCGCCCGCACAAACAGACAAAATTCACGTGCCATCTCCAAATTATATAAAGATGATAATACATAACAAAATTACACATTATCAACCTCTTATCGTAGGTGTAACATACCATTGTAAAAAGCTAGTAAAGTCTAATGAATTTATTAAAAGCGTCATCTGATAAAGGATCACAAAGTTATCAAGATTGGAAGGTAAGGAAAGCTAGGTCAGACTGGGGCTTTGTGAATTATGAATGGAAAGCTTCAATTGATTCTAGATACTTTCACACTATTTTGAATTCAATTTTTTCAATACAATAGGTTTAAATGTGATCAATGACTTTTGGGGCAGCAGCATTATAAAGCCTCAGATAAAACTAACAAATCCTAGAAGCCCCAGCTGATTAATTTTCAGGATGCAGTTTTTATAGGAGGTGCCCAACTCCTGCTGCTTTGTCAGGCCAGCCATTCAAATATGTGAACGATCCCTTATTCACTTATAGAATAAATAAATCAAAAGTACTTATTACAAGCTTAGACACTTACTAATAAAACCTCCGGAAATATTATGCCATTCAAGCGTGACCACCAAAAGACTACAAAAATACCATATCAATATGATCATATGACTAAATTCAATATCTGGCCCAAATCATTCAATTGCATCAAAAGCCATGTCAAAATAGAAAGTCTTCAGCAATTTCTTATATGTTCCCAATTCTGTACTACATCTTATGCTATGAGGCAAACTATTCCATATCTTGGGAGCAATATGACAGAAAGATGCCCCTGTTTTTAACAGACGTGATGGCAGAGGAACTTTAAGTAAATAAAAGTCATTATCTAATCTTAGACTAACATTCTTCACATCTCTCAATGAAATAAGTTCCTGTAGGTATTGGGGAGCTAAATTATTCAGACATTTGAACACCAAAAGAGATAATAATAATAATTTAAACTTTTATATTATAGTGGCACATCAACTTATTTCAATGCACAGCTGTGCCACGAAAACATAACTTGCCAAGTACAACTGACAGTGCACCAGTATTTAATCAATGATAAATTTTAGTAAAATAAGTTAAGATAATAAGTTAACAGCTAGTTTGGATTAAAAATAAGCACTGTCATTCCAAAACAAACATAATATACAGGAATTTGAAAACACGAAAACTGAGTAAATTAAAAAGGATACTTACCTATTATATACACAAAAACCAGTCAAGAAAATAAAATTAAAATTACTATGTGTCAGTACCATAGTTGTCAAAAGCAATCTTAAACAGATGCGTTTTCAGTGCAGATTTAAAGATTTCAATATTAGAACAATTTTTTAGTTCTAAAGGTAGGCAATTCCAGAGTTTAGGTCCCGTTTTCTGAAAATGAGCGTTCACCATAGTGGTGACAGTACTCTAGGTTCATATAAATATATGGAATGATTAAAGTCAGCATATCTAAACATACTCATTAAATAATCAGGTCCCAGACCATTCAGACACTTATAAACCAATAAAAAGCAATTTAAATTGAACACGGTATTTAATTGGTAACCAATGCAGCTCTTTTAAAGTTTCACCAAGGTGGTCATGCTTATAGAGTCCCACTACAGCTTTAGCAGCTGCATTCTGAATAAGCTGAAGTTGGTTTAACAGGTTTTCGTTGATGCCAAAATAAATAGGGAATTACAGTAGTCCAGTCTACAGGCCTGGCTACTATTTACAACAAGTTTCATCTGATCGTTTGAGAAGATGAATCGCTTCTTTACTACATTTCTGATGAGGCGAAAGCAGTCTTTCTTGAGAGCAGTAACATGAGTGTCAAATGAAAGTTTGTTATCAACTGTGATCCCTAAGTTTCGCACATTAGAGGTGAATCTTATACAGATATTACCAGGAAGAATTATACCACCAATGTTAATCTGATTCAAAATATGTGGAGGTCCAATAACCATGATTTGAGTTTTACCTGGATTAAGTTGCAGGCAAAAGTCAATCATCCAGTCACGAACAGTATTGAAGCAATTCATGACCTGGGTGTTAAGTACTTCAGCCTGTTCACTAGGACTAAATGTCTTATACACCTGCTGATCATCAGCATACCCATGAATTATGAACCCAGTCTTTTCAATTGTTTTGTACAATGATCTAGTGTATATGTTGAACAAAATTGGCCCAAGCACAGAGCCTTGAGGCAGCCAAACTGAAGAGTTATGGAGTCACTGACAATGCTCCCCAGCCTAGTCCGTTGAGATCGGCCCATCAAAAGCTCTTGAACCACTTCAAAGCAGTTCCCCTGATTTTAATCTCATGACTCAAGATTTCGAGTAACTTCTTTGTGGTCAACAGTGTCAAATGCTGCTGAAAGGTCCAGCATCATCAGCACTGTGGCAGATTTTTTATCACAAGCTATCAATAAGTCATTTGTTACCTTTAGAAGGATTGTTTCAGTGGAGAAGTATTTCTTGTATGCTGACTGCTGTGGAATGTTCATGTTATTTCTATCCAGGTGGTCATTGAGTCTTACAAGGACAACACGCTCAATAAGCTTACCTAAGAAGGAAAGATTGGATATCGGTCTGAAGTTTTTGAAATCATTTGGGTCCAGTTTAGCATCCTTCAGAGTAGGGATGATGTCAGCAATTTTTAATCCATCTATTGAACCAGTGGATAGTGATTGGTTGAGAAGTTTACACAGCTGTGGAATGAGGGTGTCTATATTGTCTTTGACTAAATATTCTGGTAAGAAATCGGATGGTGCACATTTGATTCCACTACATTGAATGATTTCTCTGAGTTCATCTTCAGTGCATGGGGAAAAGTCATTCAGGTAACCATCAGAGAAAACTGGTTTAGATTCAACTGGTTTAGATATCTTGAATCTAATCCGAAATTCAACTGGTAGGAAGTGAAGTTTTTTAAGATAACTTTTTTTTGATGTCATGAAGGATCACATTAACAAATAAAAAAACAAAAAAACTTAATCTTTGAGAATGAGACTCTCAAAGTAAAGTAAAGTAAACATAATGGTATTAAACAGGAATGAATCTAACATAGTCAAGAAAAACTACTGACAGATTCAGAAGTTAAGATTCCATCTTCAGGATCTCTGTCTCTGTGTAAATGTTTATCATCCTGAGTTTTGATTATCCTGAATAAAATGTCAAAATGAGGAAATAGGAAATAACTATGGCTGAATGGAAAAAGGGGCAAGGGTTTATTAATCTTAATCTATATTCTATGTTTGAATGGGAGCACATTGCTCGAGTTGCAGTTGATTGATTGTACTTCCATTTAACATTGACATAAACAGATGTAAAACCTGAATTGGTTCTGTAATATGGAATGTATTATCCTATAATAGTTCCCAAGATAATGCATAAAACAAACTATAAGATTCAAAAATACCCACCTAGATCAATTCATTGATAATAATAATTAATAATAAAAATAATAAATAATAAAAAATAAGGCTATCAATTGGGCAGACAATTCATTTTAATGAAATGATAATTATCTTTGGGACACAAATACAGCCATCTTTGTACAGTCAAGCCACAAAAATGTAATGATAACAATTGGCTTCAATGCATCCACCAAAGCCAAAACTGCACAATTCTATTAACAATAGAATTTGTCTTTTGGATTTGAGAATATGAAACATATTCCACATTTCCACAATGCAAAATAAAGAATATTTTGATCAAGAATTAATCAACGAGATATTTACTTCATACTTTGCTTCTTGTTTTCTTCGACGTCGCGCGGCTAGGCTTGCACTTGAATTGCGCCTTTCTTCCTCGACGGGCGATGTCCGTCCCTTTCTTCTGACTTGTTGTTGACGTCCAAATGTGGAACGTTGCGCCGCGCGCGCGAGGGTAGGGTAACATCCTATGACTTTCTTCCTTCCTTAGCCCGCATAGGTGAGGAAGCACGCGCCGCGGCCGCGTGACCATAACAGGGGTATACGTGTTTACTGTTTGGCAACTTTTCTCCGACAACGTGACGTGGGATTATAATGCAATTTCACCCGATCCGCCGTCCCGCAACAATTTTCAATAAGACTTTATATTTGCTTCACGTCTACGGACGAGGTGAGAGGTCTATTGCACTCTTGCCCTAACTAGGACTCTGGTTACGCGCACGGAGTGCGCGGCGCGGCAAGAGCGACGCCCCTGGTTAGGGGAAGGCCAAATCCATTTAGTTTGACAATGAACAATATTTCAAAATCAATATTTAAAAATTCGAATTTAGTTGCATTACAATTCATCAAAGTGCAAGCTCTATGTTTTTCTATTTGGCTGACTTGAATTTTTTGACCTTGGAACACAAAATTTTGATTTTTAACACTTGTAGTAGTTTATGAAAGGTCACTGGAAGGTCCAGCAAGTTGAGAAAACATATTCTTATTTATGTGCTGCTAAAATTTAAAATTTGTTTTGAATCATTGCTGGAAGTTTGATGAGCTTGGTTTTACTTTGACCTGTTGGTAACAGCTTTTTAACTATTTTCAATTTCATAAGTTTATGAGTTCCATAATGAATCTGGTACTTTTATAAGCCGTAGGCTTGCTTTTTTCTTAATGATTATTTTCTATACTTAATGGGGTCTGGAAGATCTAGTTTAATCATAAAAACATTTGTGTGCTTATTAGTGCTTTCACCTTTAAGTGTGCTGATTAGTGCTTTCACTTAATTGTGTTGCCAAGTTGGCAAAATATTTTATCTTATCTTATGGGCACCGGAGTGAAATGGGCACCGGAGTGAAATGGTGCTAAATAATTGTTAACATTTGATATTGATCAATTGGGTGTGAGATTAGAGATGGTTCAATACCATTATGCTTACATTACATTACATTACATTTGTTGATGTAATATCATTAATTATTTACTTAGGGGCCATCCATAAAGGATGTCTACAAATTTTCCACAATTTTAGACCCCTCCCTCCCCCAGGATGTCTGCATTTTCTTGTAACAGTGGCGTGTCAAACTCATATATGCGCAGCTTTTCAATGCGCGGCGTAATAGTGCGCGGCTCGCTGCCTGTAATTAACAGGCAGCAAGCCATGCACGATTACGCCACGCATGGAAAAGCCAAAAGTTCAGCCAAAAATTGATAGCGTAATTTGTAAACAATCCCTCATTTATATTTACTTGATGTCTGCATTGCATAGATTTATGTTTTTTCTTAGAACCTGGCTCATCCCATATATCTCAACTGGTAGGCGGACTTTATAGCTAACGGACTTTATAGCTAAACCGGTCAAAATAGCTGAATTTTGATTTAGCTATATCGTCCGCAGTTCGGACTATTTAGCTAAATCTTCCTCCTCCCCTATCAGTTTAGATGTTTAGCTATATAGTCCTCGATTCGGACTATTTAGCTAAATCTGTATCATAGAATTTGTATAACATCACGACACCTAGCAAGTTATAGTGCAACGCTTTCTGCGTGGTATTTATACAGTGTACAATACATAGTACATTTGTATTATGCCCATCCCTCTTGAAGACGTCAGTCCCTATTTTCAAGGGATTGGGATCCAAATACCCTCTGGCACAGAGTTCCGGCAAGGAGATGTTCCAGCAGTGATGAGAGTAACGGGACTTGTTTTCAAAGACATAGCCCGTGTGCTGAACGTGAGTGAAGATGCTGCACGAGATGGGAGTGCCCCTCTGATGAGGGCTAACAAGGACAAACTCAACGAGTGGTTGGGGCACTTTGCCTGGCTTACTGATTACTACATGGAGCCACTCATGAGGGCTGCGTGTGAAGTAGCGGACACTGTTGAGAAGCTCAAGACAGAGAAGATCACAGATCAAAAGACCATAATCAGTCTGCAGGAGAAAGTCATCACACAGAAGAACAGACAGATGGAAGTTCTGATTTTGCATCCTATTGACAAGAACCATGAATCAGCTCAAACTAATATGAATAATGCTAAGAAAGCAGCAGAAAACATGCTTAAGAATGTTCAGGTAGAATTCATTAGGGCTAATTCCAAGAGCATGAAGATTGTAATAGGTTTCAAAGACGTGAATGCAAGAAATCATATTGAGAAAGTATTAAAAGACTCTAATGCCATTTGTGACCATGGTTATGAGATCAGACATGCAACAAAAATGCTTCCTAAAGTGAGCTTGCATAATGTTCTTAGTGAGGTCTTGGAAGAAGTTGATAGATCCCAGGTTACTGATATTGTCAGGAAACAGGAAATTTTGAATAGGAGAAAAAATCCATGGAGATAATTTTGAATAAGGTGCTGTCAAAAAATCCATCCATGTGTCAAAATTTGCATGATATTGGACATACATTGGAAGTTGTTTATGTTAGCAAGAATAACAGCAATGCATTCTATACCATTGGATTCAAACTTTCTCCAGCCATCAGGACAGCTTTAGTCCAGCAGCAACAAGGAAATATCTATCTGGGTAATAGTAGATATCAGTTTCGTGATAGGTTTCATTTCAAGCATTGCTATCATTGTCAGATGCTTGGACACATTTCAGTGGACTGTCCATCCAAAGATAAATCCCCTGTATGTATGTTCTGCATGAAAAACCATAGATCTAGCTCATGCCCAGTAAAAGATGATCAAGAAAGCCATTGTTGTGTTCGGTGCCTTGCATCAAAGCATGGTAATGATGCAGAAAATCACAAAACTCATCATGCAGGTGATCAAAAATGTCCTGTAATCAGCAGAGAAATAAATCGGCTTAAGGAAAACACAGATTTTTTGTCAAAAAACGTGATGTGATCAACGGAGCAGAAACAAATTGCCCAATTCAAGACCTAAGAGTAGCATGTTTTAATGCTCAATCAATCTGTAATAAAGTTTGTGGAACATTGGAAATGCTGAAGGAAAGAAATATTGATATTTGTTGTGTAACAGAAACTTGGCTCAAGGCAAAAGATAAAGCAATATTTTCAGAAATTCATGATTTTGGTTTTGAAATCATAAGCTGTCCTAGAAGGGGTAAAGGAGGTGGGGTAGCATTTTTGTTTGACCCTAAAAGAATTTCTGTGGATAGGCACATTGTCAAGGGTTTTAAATCATTTGAAGTCTCAGAGTGTTTGATTAAAACAGCCAAAGTTCCAACAAGAGTCTGTGTTATCTATAGGACTACACGTGCAAAATGTAAAAGCAACTATGAAGAGACCAAAATTGTTAAGTTTATGGAAGAATTTGAAAAATATCTTGAAGAAGTTGTAGAGAAGAATGGTGCACCAATGATATGTGGTGATTTCAATTTCCATGTTGAGAATAGAGAAGATCAAAATGCTAAAAAGTTCATAGCTTTATATGAAAGTAAAGGCTTCCAACAACATGTAAGTGAACCAACTCATATCTCAGGAGGAACCTTAGATCTTTTCTTAACTTTGAAATCAGGAGTAGATAGTTTGCCTATCAAAGATGTTGTTGTTGAAGTTGACAAAGGCACAACATCAGACCATCATCTTGTCTTCCTTGATATACCAGGCCATAATAGTCCCCTTCAAGTCAGTAAAGGCAAGGCTTTTGAAACAAAAGATGTAAGGGAATTCAAGAAAATTGATATAGAAGAGTTTCGACATGACTTGTTTTGCTCTTTGAGTATGGCAGATCTTAAATCAGTTGATGAGGCTGTTGATGTGTATCAGAAAACAACAGAATATGTGCTAGATAAGCATGCACCATATACTACCCGGAATTTCAAAATAGGTAAATCACCTTGGTGGAATAGTAACTGTGCAGCTGCTAAAGTTGAAATGAGAAAAGCTCAGAGAAAGTTCTATAAGAACAAAGATGACACTGAAGCAAGGGAAATTTATAATGAGAAGTGTATTGACAAAGCTATCATAATAAATAGGGCGAGGAACCTGTATTTCAATGAAAAACTTAGTTCCAGTCAAGGAAACCCAAGGGCAACATATAAGGTTCTGAACCATCTGCTAGACAAGGAATATGGTGTTAATAAATTGCCAAAATGCCATAGTGATGAGATATTAGCTGAGGACTTCAAGAAATTCTTTGATAAAAAAGTCAAAGACATCTATAAAAATATAGAGGAGAATTTGTCAACCTTGAAATGTCCTGAAACTGGAAATGGTGATGGGCATAATCAACAGAAGTGCAACAAGCTTTCTGTATTTCGAGAAGTTTCTGTTAAGGAGCTTATGGAATTAGCGCAGGATCTGACAGATAAGTCATGTGAACTAGATACCTTGCCAATCTGGCTATTCAAGGCTTCCCTACCAGAACTAATAGATACAATTCACTTTATTGTTAATGAGTCATTGAGAACAGGGAATTTTCCATCACAACTTAAAAGAGCTCTTATAAGACCAAGCTTGAAGAAATCAAATCTTGATTCAGATGTTCTCAGTAACTATCGACCTGTCAGTAACATTCCCTACATTTCCAAACTCCTTGAAAAAGTTGTGCATAGTCAGCTCATTGAGTTCCTAGATAGTGAAAAGCTGTTCTCTAACTATCAGTCTGCCTATCGCAAGTTTCATAGTTGTGAAACTGCAGTTCTTAAGATACAGAATGATCTGCTGATGATGATGGACAAAAGAAATAATGCTGTGCTGCTGCTGCTTGACTTAAGTGCAGCATTTGATACAATCAATCATGACATCCTACTTCAAAGACTGAAAAAGTGCTATAGATTAGATGGCTTAGTTATCCAATGGCTTCGATCATACCTCTCAGATAGAAAATTCCAGGTAACAGTCAATGGTTGCTACTCTTCTGAATGTGAACTGAATATTGGTGTGCCTCAAGGGTCAATTCTTGGACCACTTTTGTTTATTTTATATACCAAAGGGCTTGAAAGAATAGTGACTAAGTATGGATTTTGCATTCATTTGTACGCAGATGATACTCAGATCTATTTTGCATTTGATGTTGATTCTGAGAATCCTGATCTGACAAATATACAACTATGTCTTGAAGAAGTTAAGAATTGGATGACAATCAACTTTATGAAACTCAATGATGATAAGACAGAATTCCTCGACATAGGTTACTATGTTAGTCCTATCAAGGAGCTCAATCTTGGTCACAATTTTGGTGAAATACAACTGTCCCCAGCATTACATGCCAAGAATCTTGGCTTTTATTTTGATCATCAGCTAGATTTGAGTGAGCAAATCAAGGTAATCTCTCAGATTTGCTACCTCAATCTGAGAGATCTCAAACGGATAGGATCGAAACTCAGTCATGAATTGAAAGTTCAGCTTGTCCATTCAAATATTCTTTCTGTTATTGACTATTGCAATGCATCATATGGAGGACTGACACAGAAAACATCCAAAAGCTACAAAAGCTCCAAAATAATGCAGTTCGATTCATTTTCAGATTAACAGGAAAGAAAAAATGGGAGCATATCAAACCTTATCTTAAAAAACTTCACTTCCTACCAGTTGAATTTCGGATTAGATTCAAAATAGCTCTTTTGGTGTTCAAATGTCTGAATAATTTAGCTCCCCAATACCTTCAGGAACTTATTTCATTGAGAGATGTGAAGAATGTTAGTCTAAGATTAGATAATGACTTTTATTTACTTAAAGTTCCTCTGCCATCACGTCTGTTAAAAACAGGGGCATCTTTCTGTCATATTGCTCCCAAGATATGGAATAGTTTGCCTTATAGCATAAGATGTAGTACAGAATTGGGAACATTTAAGAAATTGCTGAAGACTTTCTATTTTGACATGGCTTTTGATGCAATTGAATGATATGGGCCAGATATTGAATTTAGTCATATGATCATATTGATCTGGTATTTTTTGTAGTATTTTGGTGGTCACGCTTGAATGGCATAATATTTCCGAAGGTTTTATTAGTAAGTGTCTAAGCGTGTAATAAGTACTTTTGATTTATTTATTTATTTATCTCACAAGGGTTCAGGAAGCAGTGAAGACCGGAATGGAAACCTGTGCTAGTGCAGTGGAGTCTACATGTTCGGAGGCAGTCAAAGCCGGGATGCAGTCCTTCACCAGCACCGTGGAGAGTAAGTGTTCCGAAGCAGTTTCTGCCACGTTTCAAGAGACAGTAAAGAGCGGAATACAGTCCTACGCGAGTATTGTGGAGAACAAGTGTTCAGAAGCTCTGTCGGAGAGGAAGATATCAGCTGCAGTGAAGAGCGCTGTTCAGGCGGAGGACCGTTCACGCAACATTATCATCTTCGGTGCTGAGGAGGTCACTGACGAGGTTGTGGAGGATAGGGTCAGCAAGGTCTTCTCTCATGTGGGGGAGAAGCCGCTCATTGTATCGTGCTCGAGGATGGGGGCTGCTCCCAAAGCTGGACGCCCTAGACCAATCAAGGTGGTGCTAAGGGATCGTTCACATATTACGTAATCAATTTTTGGGCATTTTTTACCCCCCTCCCCCCCCTCCGTAATCAAACGTAATCATGGCCAAACCCCCCCTCTTTTTCGGAAAATATTACGTAATCATGGCCCAACCCCCCTCCTTCAGATTTTTGATGTCACCAAAAAACTATATTAACTGACAAAATTAGAACAGTATCGTGTGTTTCAATTCAATCATCATCATCATCGACCTGAAGATGACATTCAAAAACTTCTTTTAGTTTTTCCTACGGAAATCTCGCCTACGACAACTCCTCTGACAATGAGATGTACACCTCCTCCTCTTTCTCTTCCTCCAACGCATCCTCATCTGCTCATCATCCTCCTTTACCTCCAACAGATCATCCTTATCCTCCTCTACACCTGAGGCCCCCAGTTCCACTAAAGAGCCAGAAATCAACGTCTTGGTCCCACCTCAACCTCCTTCAAAACCGATGGAACCAAAGTTTAGTATCCGTGTCCTGCTCATCTGCCATCAAACCCGACTGAACCCAAGATCCAGATCAGCCCTAGCCCCTAAGTGCCAGATCAGAGTCTGGCAACTTCACAGACAACTGCAGCTTCCTACACCTTCATCAAAAAGAGTGATTACTGGATAATGGAGCTGCGGATGTACGCCAAGACCTGCTCTGGCATCAACTCTAGAGCTCTAGGGAAAGAAATGCCTCCGAACCTCTGATCAAGCACAGAGCAGCAAACCTTATATACAAAGAGGCACAGAAGTGGTTTGGAAGAGTTCAACGAATGGAGTAGGTACATCCCTCCTATATGGGCAGCACTGAAGGAACTATACATTCTGAACCATATTGAGTTAGAGTAGATCATGTTTTAATGTTTTAATCATAATTATGAAATTTTGACAATTTTTTCTGTAAATGGTTAATTTTTGGTAATAAAAATTCGGAAATCCTTTAAATTTTCATAAAAAATTATTGAAATTTTCATGAAAATTTTTTAAATTTCTATAAAAATTCTTGAAATTTTCATGAAAATCCTTTAAATTTTCATGAAATTTCGTGAAATTTTCATAAAAATCCTTGAAATTTTCATGAAAATTTAGATATTTTGATTACGTAATCATTGGCCAAACCCCCCCTCCCCCCCTCGTAATCAAACGTAATCATTTGGAAACCCCCTCCCCCCCCCCTCGGCTGATTACGTAATATGTGAACGATCCCTAAGGGGGTCAGATCAGGTGAAGCAGATTCTAAGGAAAGCAAAGACTCTGAAGGACATTGCTGCCTGCAAGACTGTGTTTGTTTGCCCGGACAGATCCGTCGAAGAATGCAATGAAATCAAGGGGAAGGTGGAGGAGCATAGGAGGCAAAGGACTATAGCTGCTGCGGGGGGAACTTGAGTTGTGATGTGATTGGGCTGCGAGAGATTCGCGTGAAAGTAACTGTTGAAGCAATATTCATTATTTCATGCCCACTGTCATTTTCATATGAACATTTATGATTTTGTATAAATATAAATTGATTGTTTCTGGAAGGGGACCAGTGTCATTATGTCCATGGGATGTGTTCTGGGCCCTAATTTGATAGCAGATGACACATGTCTGGGTGATAGCTCTTGATATTTGTTGAGTGAAATGTTATTGTATCTGTTATTAAATTGAACTTTTGAAAGAAAAAAAAATCACGGCTCATAGCTATAGAGATGAGCCGCGCGTCATGTGAGACTGAGAGGAAGGGTCACGTAACACCCGTGCTACTTGGGATATCTGAGATAGTCATGTTGCTAAGGTTGTCTGGGATAAGGAGAAAGCTATTGTTATGGTTGGCTTCAGCAAGTTCATCACCGGCCAGCCCAGTCTTTTCAACCCTACTGACCAGACCCTCTCTAACGGAGCGAAGCAGCACAGCCAGAAGCACCAACCTCCGAGGACTTCATTCTCCCCCCCACCTGTCAGAAGACCCAGAGAGACGCGTACGAGGGCAAGACAGAAATAACTCTGTTAATGACTTATAGTTATCTCACATGAACTAAGATACTGAGTTAAACCTGAGCTGATCCCAAAGCTGAATCATTGAATGTGCACAGTGCGCACTTGTCGATTCAGATGCAGAGGATTTACTGATTGGGTTACTCCCCAAATTTTGCCACGCTACCTTGTCAATTATTAAGCTCCCATGCGCGCAGCTGTCCGGCAGCCGTTATAACAGCTGTGCCTGCTACACCGACACGGGATCATGTGCTCTGATTACCTTACGAGACATATTTAAAAGGTACGAAATTTGGGGATTTTACGAAAAAATCCCCATATTTTCGTTCCCCCAAAATTTCGATCCCAAAATTATTTCCCCCAAATTAGTTAATTGCGGGTTTGTGATTTGACTAACAGTGCATAAAATATGGAATTCCCAGACAAATTTCAATAAGTATATCAGTGCAGAAGAGTTAAGAATATCTTGAATGCAGTAATTCCTAATAAAACCTCCTACAATCGACTCGATAAAAGGGATTTTGTACTGGAAATTCTACTACTTCGATCACCTCAGTAATATTGAAGTTCTGATTTATTCCCAAAAGTCACCTTATTTTTTTCGAATTTGAAAAAAGGCGAAAATCACCTGATTTAATTTGGGGTACGAAATTTGGGGATTTTTGAAAAAAATCCCCATATTTTCGAACCCCCAAAATTTCGATCCCCGGAATTATTGTCCCATGTTATTTTGTCTTGTAAGGTAGGTGGAATTGTACGGTTTGATCCGCTACGGCAAAGCGTAGAGCATTATATCCATACCGAGAAACACATTACCTATACCGAGGAACAGTAAGGTCAGATTTAGCTATACCGTCCGCAGTTCGGACTTTTCAGCTAACGGACTAAATAGCTAGAGCTAGGACTTTATAGCTAAACCTACAGAAAAATTTAGCTATATAGTCCTACAATCATCTCAACTGGAACACAATGTAAAAACATATTTGTTAAGCTGAGGAACTTTAAAGGTAGTTGATTTTTTGAAAACATTGTTGAGGTTTTTAATGTAAATTTTGATTTTAGAATACAAAGGCAGAGGAAAATGTTCATATTTTGCGTCAAGCATCACCAAGATTTGTCATTAACCAAAAGTGAGAGGAATGTGATGTGATTTTGAATTTACCTATGGGGCAGATTATATCTAATGACAAAAAGATTTGCACCTTGCATTTATTTGTGGTATTTTTGTGAGCAAAGTGAGCTGGTCAGGCCACAGAAGTAATGAAAATGGATCTCAGAGGAAACTGGATATGGGGTCTGATTTCCAACATCAAAATGTTACATAGCAACATTTGGTTCAACATTCAAAGATGATCAATTGATTGACCCTTGGGTACATTGTGTAGTATTTAATTAAAAGTGACTAGTGAAAGTGACTTTCATTCTGATACAATTGTCATGATACTCTACCTTGAGAGATGCTTCTGATCCTGTAGAGCTAAGTTTAACACCTGATCTTGTTTTCTTTTATTTTCAAATTGAAATATCCATTAAAATATCCATTTGCCACAGCTGTCTATTTATGAACCTAAAAAGATGAAATGATAGTTCAAAAGTGTGGGCATGACCACTCTACGAAGAAACTTGTGAGTATTTTTGTTGTTTTTTTTTAAATAATTTTTTCTGTTTTGTTTTCTGTTTTTTTTTTCTATTTTTTTTTTCTTAAAGAAAATGTATTTTGAATAGTCATTTAAATTATTTTTTAGAGTATGTATTCAAACATACCTTTCATTGTTTTAAATATAATGAATAAGTCTAGGAAATTGAACCTTACTCTTGCTCAGGAAGAACACTGTAAACAACTATACAGATATACAATGTAAGGTCAGAGCAGCAACTTGTAATGAGCCATGGGGACCAGCTGCCACCGTTATGACAGACATTGCTGATGCAACTTACTCTGTGTGAGTTTCCAGTCAAACAAAGATTAGTTAGTCAAACAAAGATTGAAATTTATAGCTGACACCATTTTCTTTTATTAGAATCATATCAACTCAAATAGCTCAAATCAATAAATGTATTTCTATAATCTTCTTATTACAACTATTTCAGAGTTGAGTTTGCAGAAATCATGACCATTCTCTGGAAAAGGCTTAATGATCATGGAAAGAATTGGAGACATGTTTACAAGGTAATATACAATAATCCAAAAGGCCCTGAAGTGGTTTATTTCTATAACGTTGCATTCCTGTCGACATTTTCCAAACATATCCAATAACCATATTCCCTCTCCATCTTGTGCATACAAATAACATGGTGTGAGAGCTGAGGACTGTTTTTAGCTGTATTTGAACTTTAGAATGCTTTGCAGTCCAAAAATTTTTGAGGAGGTATTTAAAGGCGCTTTTATGATACAGTACTGGGACAATAATTGTACAAGCAGTAAGTTATGGTCTCGACATTTTGAAATAATTTACACTATACAGTTTAACAATGATAATTTGGATTATGGCTTTATTCCTTTTTACCAAAGTTTATATATTTAACAGTGCAGCGATATTTGTGCACAGCTCGCAGCACAAAATCAATCGATAGACAGCAATTGCTGTAATTCACAGCAAATATTGAATTCATTTATGAAAAAATATATCATGTTATTGTGCTGTAAAAATTTTATTCATTCATTCATTCATCCCTCCAATTAATATCTCATCATGTCAACCCCCTCTGTCGTCTGTTCCTTTGTCTTGTCTACCACTCATATTTTGATTTCCTTACAAGGCCCTCCTTGTATTGGATTTCATTATCAAACGTGGATCTGAGAGAGTTGCTCAGCAGTGCAAGAACAAATCTACTCGCTTCTCACCCTCCAGGACTTCAGATTCGTGGATAAGGATGGCAAAGACCAGGGAGCTAGCGGTTAGAAATAGTTCTAGATAAAAAATACTGAATTTCAAAATTTATTACAAGCTTAGACATGGTACAAAATAAATATCAGGAGTGGGGAATATTCTGTTTTAAGGGAAGTTTTAGTTGGTGAATGTTAATAGGCATAGTGATTTAAAACATTATTGTTCTAAGTGTTCAATTTGACGAATGCTGCCGAAATGATTTTGTGGGAAAAATACGATTTTGTTCTTATATTACAAATACACTTCCATGGATATTATTCTAATTATTCTGTGCCTGTTTTTGTACTTTTATCAATTTTCAATGTACTGGTTACATTTAATTCCAAAGCACTTATGGGTACCCCACCGTGGGTTTGGCAACAACAACAACAACGCAGTTGTCTGTAGGCCGTTTCCGTACGTTGCTTTATAACATGAACTACAGCGACTCACGCCGTGTTGAATTACATCAGCATAATAATCGTTAATGAAGATTGCTCTGCACACCGCGTCTTGACTGACATATTACATTGTCCACATTGTATACTTTGTACAAATTGTATACTTTCTATACATTGTATTTGTACATATTGTATACATTGTATTCTTGTACACATTATATACGTCGTCTTGACTGACATATTACATTGTGCACATTGTATACTTTGTATACATTGTTCATATTGTATACATTGTATTCTTGTACACATTATAAACGTCGTCTTGACTGGCATATTAAATTGTAAACACTGTATACTTTGTGTACATTGTATACTTTGTTAATTGTATTGAGAACATTGCATTGAAATAACGAGTGTTAAATGTAATAACGGGTGATGACTAATTATCTGGAATTATTTCAATGTATTCTTTGTGATTTCTGCACCAAGATCATGTTAGAAACATGGTTACTGATTGGACCTCAAAAGTCTGCTGATTCAGAATAACATCATGAGAAAATTCTCGAAACCTTGTTTTCCCCATGCTACTGGGTTCGATTAAATTTTGAGAAGGTACAAAAAATCTTGCACAAAATCTCAATGACAATAATTATCCTCCAAAAGTGTTATTTAAGCCTTACTATGGGATGATTTTGAGCAGGAGGGGTCTCAAGAGTGACTGCAGTGAGTAGCATCACTAACTTATCCAGTGGTGACCCTATAGGTTTCCAAAAAACGTGTTTAAAATCGTCAATTCTAGGATAATGTCACTTTCATAAGACTGCGATTTTGGGTAATTGTCTATCCAAAATTCTGCATACCAATAAATGGAAGTGGTCCAAAAGACATGAGTTATGTTTAATGAGGTCCCTGCCATCAAATCCTGAGTGTTCAGACCACCTAGGTCCTGTTCTAAGACTTTCTTGAGGCCTGGTGTAGCCTCTAAAAAAATCACACCTTTTTTGCTCCAGAAATTTGGCGTGATTTTAGCTCTAAAATCCAAGAATTTTCTTGATATTCAACGAAAAATGCATGTAGAGGTCTTCATTAGTGTCTCAGCTAAAAGTTCATGAATAAACCTAGATGACAACTGATGGGAATGCTCCTGTATGCAATTTTCCAGGCAATCATATGTCAGGAAGTCAATCTTTGAATTTGTGCAAGATTTTTTGCAATTGCCTTCTCAAACTAATCGACCCAGTAGCATGGGAAAACAGGGGTTTCAAATTTTCTCATGATGTTATTCTGAATCAGCAGACTTTTTAGGTCCAGAATAAGCACATCTGAGCTCTAACATGATCTCGATTTGCCCACAAGAATACATTGAAATAATTCCAGATAAATAGTCATCTAATCAAACCCAGAATTTAATTCTCACTCAACCACATTAGTTTTTTCCCAAATTTTCGAGATTATATGGCTCCATTCCGATTTCTGTACCTGGAAATATTGACATTTCAAACAAAATATGTATACTGATTGCAACTCTCTCTCTCGGATCTTTTAAACTTCAATCTCTTGAGATATATCCTCGAATTGACATAATAAATTAAGCTGTAAGCATTGGAAATGACAAATGTTACACTTTCTAAGCCTAATATGCAGTGAAGATCACAAGATGAAGTGCAGGAAATGGTCAGTTTTCGATCAGGGTGGTGCCACACCCATGATCTTTTGCAATGACAATAATAATAGTTATGGTGTATGTTTAATAATCTTTATGTATGGGTACCCCACCGTGGGTTTCAAACAAACATGGCATAAATTTAAATAACATTTAACCATATTAAATTCCTAGTTCCTACTTGAGTTGAACGATGTGCATGAAACTGTAGATGCCATAGTAACTTTGGAACGTATAATTTCCATGTACAATTCTCATCGTTCAACATATTCTAAAGCAAGTAATTATTTCGTAAACTTGAGTGTGATTGAACTTACAGTTTTCACTTTTGCTTCTGAGACTTTAGTTCCGGGTATAAATTCCTATGACATCATTGTTTCGTTACTACTTCACCCCTCAAGGCCCAGCCCATGTCAGCAGCTGTTTCTGCACTATTTCCTGCACACTTTCCTGTACCATATCCGGTATTTTCCCTGCACCATTTCCTGTATTATATAAAGCAAGGAATGGTATATATATAGTTGCCTTTTTGACAAGTGACATAATGTGTCAAATATACCATGTTTCTCCAATCTCCGGCTGTCCGAGTTGTCAAGATAACTCCGCAATTCTGGAGGGAGACTCTAGATATATTGTACCACTCCCGTGCAGATTACTACCGTGCAATTATTTTAGGAGTATAACTGGTCATGGTACAATTCTCTCATCTTACGCCACTGAAGTGATACTGTTGCAATTATCGCACTCGGCTGACGCTTCGTGACAATAAGTGTACAGATCAACACTCGGCTTCTCTTCGGGCGAATTAGTACATTATTATTAATTAGCACTCGGCTTCTCCTCGTGCAATCACTGCAACAGTATCACTAGGCACCGTTTTATAATCACACTCCTGCTCTATCCTCTGCAAAAAGAAAGAGAAAGTCTCCTTCTCTCAGCACTATAAGTATTTCAGGAATGGGAGAAGCAGTAGTTAAACTATACTGTTACTATTTAACATATGATTCAGTACGAATACAGTTAATGAAATACAGTACGAATACAGTTAGTGTTCCGCACACACACTGTACAGCTTCACTATATAGGCTCTGTATTACGTGTCAATACACGTAACTATGATAAAATTCCATAGATTTTAGAACTGCTTTTCATTGAGTCTACTCAAAAGAAATAGATAATTTCGAAGCATTACTTATGTCACATTGACATTCATAAACAGCGCACTGCAACTACAATAGCTTCACGACAGCTATTTAGGCTCTGTATTACGTGTGAATACACAGGTGTGATTTCTGATGAAATTTCCAAAATTTTGCTCAGGTCAAAATGGGTGTGGCCCTGGTCACAAAAAACCATAGATCCAACTTTATTCTCCTTTTGCGGCGATTTTCAATGTTCCTCCTGGCGTCTTAGCTGCCAATTTGCCCTTCCTTCACAGGGTGCCTTTCTTTGCCTTCCTTTTTTCCCTGCTTTTCAAAGCATGCCCTGTTTTCGCAAGGCGAATTCCACGAAGGTACCTAAATTGAACGATTTTGGTGCAAAAATTGGTTACAAGTTGAAACTTTTATCACTCCCGCAAAATTGAGACCTTTCAGAAAGGTACCTTTATGGCACTCGAGTAAATTGAGACTTTTAATTACCGAAAAGGTACGGGTACATATGTCATTTGAAATTACAAAAAGGTCCTTCATGTTTGCCCTTCTTTTGGCCTTGAAATCATGCCCTGCATTGAGTTTTCCAAGATTTGACTGCTATGCCTGACATTCAAGTGACGGGACTATACAGCTTCACTACATAAGTACTCTGTATAACGTGTGAATACACATAATTATGTGCAGGATGGAATGCAAATACCACCGCTGGGTAGTAGGGTTATGTATGTATTCGATTAGTATGGGTCATTAGGTATTATGTTTCACTAGTACAATATGCTGGTGAGTATGTGGTATTGTGGTTAATTGTCATCAACTTACCACTATGAACTGTCATGATGACGTCATCAAATTATGCTGTGAATGCGTTGTCGGACTTCACTAATCCCGTTTGATTGAGTGTCTTTTACTTAAATCTGACAGATTTAAGCAACAGATTTAATCTGTTGCTAAACTTTGTGAAAAAGGTGCATACGTAATTTAATTCGCGTGTCGCTGTTTAAAATTGAATATTTTTGTGCCACTTTCAACAGAAATAGTGCTTTTATATGCTGAAATGTCAAACGCAAGGAAATATTCTTTACGGAAAATATACTTCACGCTTTTCTTCTATTCCTCATACTTACCTGACGTCGAGGTTAAGGCTGATCTTAAAGGGTCTTCCTCTGGGCCGAGTCTTTCCATTGCACACCGGTTAGATGAATCCTGCAGTTGGGACAAATGTTCCCACTCTGGACGTATAATTTATGATAGCGGGTACTGCGGAAACGCGGTACCTTCTCTAATGCACAAGTGATTCATGAAACATGAGATAATGTCGTGGTTGGTCGTGTGTGTCATGATGCATCACGTGTAGTCGATTACTTAATGGGTCGTGACGTGATGGTTTAATGAATCACATTCTCCTGTATTAAGTATGACACAATATCTCTCACGCTCATTTCTACGTCATTCAACGTGTACAAGTATTTAACTAGAGCTTGCCAACATTTCTCCACTCACAGCAACGAATCAGTGCTTAACACAGCTAAGAGTGCAGTAGATCATATATACAACATTGCTCAGATGACTAACGAACTGGCTTATGTATGTACGAACTTAGATGAGGTATTGTTGTTGTTGTATACTATAACAAGTATAACAGTCACTGGAGTAGTAAAATTCATCGTTAGGGGTGATAATACTGTTCATGCCAACTTCAAATCATGCTCTTTTATCTAAGGTAAAGTTGTTGTTAAGTAGCACAAATCCAATTCACAGCACACTTGTTTAATATCGGTACTTGTTTAGTCTATCTGATGTATTTCTGTTGAGTATATACTTAAGGTATATCACGGGTGGTAACTGTTGAAGTGGTGTTAAGTCTGTCTAATCCACACAACTTCAGGTGTGGTCTGACCCACTTGACAATACCATCACCATTACATACCAATCATTGTTGCCGATACAGCTATCTTCTTATCTGTCATAAATTGCATATCGAAATTTCATGCATCATCTGCCGCACGCGCATCTGCGCGGCGCAACTTTTAGCTTGCTATGATGTGCTTTGCAAAATTTCTGCAATTTTTGTGTAAAAGCGCAAAGTTGTCACTCACCACAATAATCTAATTTGTGACGCGCGCACGTGCGTTCGGAGATAAGTTGCGGTTTGCTTTGCAAAATACGCAGTTAATGATGGGCGGTGGTTCTGAAATCGGCAATTATAGTGTTTGGTATTTCAGTGCGGGAAAAGGCTCGTCAGCTCGTGTCTCTTCTGAAGGATGACGAACGGCTGAAATCAGAGAGAAAGAATGCGCTGCAAACCAAAGAGAGGTTCGCTCAGAACAGCGCGGGAATCGGGTCTACAAACAGCAAAGTTCCGAAACCAGCGGGAACCCTCGGCGGGTAAGATAATTATTGGTACTGAGAAGTACATTATCATTTTGTGAATGTACATCGTATTGCTTATAATTGCTATGCAGAGTTTTGGAACATTAGATGCTCATTGAAAGCACTATTATGACTAATTAGGTTTAACCCTTTGTTCTAACCCTACTCATGGATACAATACACTTCCCTCGTAACGCACACCTCCCACCAGGTTCCTAGGTAGAGGAGAGAGCTCCAGGGCTGATACCAGGACAGCATCTGGCTCAGAATCGCAGAGTGGGGGACTGGCTCCAGCCTTGGAACAGGCACGGCCTAGTGACAGAGACGAGGAAGATCTGCAGCTGGAGCTGGCTTTGGCTATCTCCAAAGAGGAGGCTGATAAGTTAGTGGGGACTGGTTTAAAATATCAGATCAGAACTGTTATTATTTCCAATTGTTGATATATCTTCCGAACTGATACCTAATTGCATAATGCATATGGATGGATTGTCCATTTTGTTGACACTCACTATCTAATCCGTCAGAGACCGTGAAGAAGACGAGGTTTTACGAGCAACACTCGAACGCAGCAAAACAGAAACCAGGCTGAATCTCAAGGCGGAATCCCCCAAGCCCACTCTACTTTCTCTAACGAAAGCCGAAGCGTCCCCTGCCCCCTTAGACCCGTGGGGCATGCCCCTGGAACACTCTGTCCCGGACCCTGCCCCTTCTAACAATGACCCGTGGGGCCCAGGTTCTCTCCTGGCCTCCTCCAGCTCCCAAGCCCCACCACCTCCCACTAACTACGCAATTATCAACACCACCGTCCCTCCCCCCATGACACCCTCAATAGCGAACACGTTGGAACCCCGGAACACGCCTCCCATGATGTCCCAGTCCCCTCCCGGGCCTTCCCACTCCATCCCTGGGGGAGGGGATCTGCTGATCCCGTGGGATGAGCCCGCGGGACCAGCCCTTTCTTCAGGACCTGTCCTGCAACCGCAAAAACCTATCAACAAGTAAGTAAGGAATCATTCTCAATATAATCGTCGTGAGACTTCGAATTGGTGTTCGGTGGTTTGGGTTACTATATTTCAATTTATCTGACAGTATTGAATACAACATTTTCGCCTTTCGAAAGTCAAAAATCCCTCTATCTTCAGCAACAACGCTAATCTGTTGAGCGGAATGAATGATCCATTCGATCCTTTCGGCCCTCCAATCATGCCAGCCTCCTCAACGCCTCCTCAGGTTGGTAACTTTTTTTTCTTTTACACGCCTGACGCCACTGTAATGGTCATTGGTCATCGTATTTGTTGTTCAAGTATTTACAGCTGATTTATTATTTAATTATTTGAGTGTGGGCAGTTCTGAGACCCACACAGCCAGATGGCTCAAGTTCAACCGAATACATTCGCAAATATACCAGAATACACTCATACTACTCATATGCAGTATGTAGATGAAAATACTACTATCAGCATTCACTACTAATAGCATTTATAATACCGAAGTAAACCAGTAGAGATCTAATTTCGGGATGATCTTTGCCTTCACACTGAAGAACCTCGGCTTTGCTGTTTAATTTGTGTGGTCATTCGTCAAACTTAGGTAGAACACACACACACAACCGGAGTCTGAAAGCCCGTAAATTCATTCACTTACTTTACTTTTCCATGCCAGGAGTTGGCATTTGAGAGTACTTAAAATCATTTAATTTTCCCAAGGCCCATACAGCATATAAACTAGATAACACACCGCAAAGTTTAATTTTCTCCCCTCAGATCCCACCCCATGCGCCTCTCTCGGGCTCCTCACCGAATCTGCCGCCCAGCTCCAAAATGGGTACCATCCTGGACAACCGAACAAAGCACCTGGTCAACATCGACAATCTCATCTCCACCCAAACACCGAGCAGCAGGTCAGTGCGCTGCCCAGAATTACAAAATCTTTCAGGAGCTTGAAATTACCGAATAAACAGGAATCAAAACAGGAATTGAACAATTATTGGTCATAATAATTATATCGAAATTTCCATTTCCTACCTGATTTCATTTCATTTAAAGTGGAAACCATACCTTTCAGTGGTTCGACTAATCCCTTTGGGACGCCCCGACCGTCGGGCTCGGTGTTCAGCGGGGACTCCACCAATCCCTTCCTCGCTACCAACAACAACCAGCCCGCCCTGTCGCTGAACGAACTGAAGAACCCCCTGGAAACCCAGGACAACACCAACCCCTTCTGCTAAAACTCATCTCACTTTGCTAAAGCAACACTTTCTCGAGATACATACATACGTAATCTAACGTGTGGCGATGTTGGTGTTAGGTATATTGTATTCTGATCGCCGCAATCATGACCCCAAGCCCTGTGGATCTGAGTTTCAAGAAGGGGATGGTCGTTCCACAGATCATATGAATTACCGTGGTGTCTTGACCTTTTGAGGCCGAGATTGGGTACTTTTTAAGGCGCGTTGAATTGGATTTGAAAGAACTTTGCACGCTGTCACCCACGCGCGGCGTGATACGCCACGCTTCTAAAGGTCGAGACACCTGGGTAATGCCAAGTTCAAGACTTCGCGAAGCAGCCCATTGTAAAATACAAGCGAAACCTGTGAATATTATGTGTGATAGTTACACATGAGAAATGGTGGCGATTTTTGGATTGTGGATGGTAGCGTTATATTACCTAAGTATGTATAGTGGGGGATTTTGGTACAAGATTTTAGTGTTAGATTTGATAAAATTTAAGTAATCGGTAAAGATGACATAAAATGCATGCCTTCTTGAATTCTAATATTCTTTCTCATTTGATTAGTTAACAACGTCGTGATATCAATTTGCCTTATCTCAATAACGATTAACAACTAAAGAGTGATGAATGTTTTGATTTTGTCCTAATCTGATTTTGTTCTTAGCAACTTTCTTCGTCTTTTACGAATTTATTTCCTAGATATCAATGATTTTTGAAACTAAGCATTTTTAAAATAGTTTCAAGAAACCAAAGAATGGCAATCTCAACACATTTGTCATCTATGATGATTTGATAGCACAATCAATTTCATTTTCAAGTTTTGTAAGAAGTGTATTTTGTTATTATATATTGTACTTATCTAGGATATAGTGTATTATGATTATATTAAACCTATCAATGCCTTTCAACTGTACAGCTATCAGTGGCAGTTCGAACTCTAGTTTTGTGTGCGTGGCCTACACTTTACAGATATACTTAATGTCTTTAAGTTTACGCCGTGCAAACATAAAACTGTAGTTTCAACTGTACGGTTATGAAAACTCACTCAGTTTGATTGGTGTATTGAGTACATGGTGTGATCTGAAGTTTTCTGTTTTCCATCCTGCGTTGATTTTTCTTGCAGTGATTTACGAAAAAAGATTATATTGCTTGATCTAATATGCAGTGTGAAGACATCTTGGCTCTTTTGAAAGTTCGGTGTTCTTTAAGATTTAAAGATGAAACTTTGCCTTGAGTTGAGATTCCTTAACTCAGCTTGTAATTTTATGGTGGTGCAATATAATTAATAAGGATTCAAAATAAGATTTGAAAATGGGTGCACTAACTCACGGTTCTTTTTGGTTTAAAGTTAAATAGTTTTATCGAAATATCTTTTCGATGTTCATGTATGTAATTTTGTTAGCTTTGCTTTGGAATATCAATGAATATCCCTATGCAAGGCATGACATCTTAGTCGCATTAAAAGCAACGTACTATGTACTAACATTTACGACTGATATTCAAATTCAATATCGTGTAATTTCCATCATGCCATCACTTTTTATATAAAACCTCTTCAACTTATATTCAAATAAATTAGAAAGTTTGATTTTCCTCGCCTATTTTCTAAAATTCAAATTAAGAAATAAGAATTATAGACCCATGAATGAGGTTTCTTTTAAAATAAAATCAACTCACGTAAGGATCATTCACATATTACATGATCATATTACATGATCAAAACTGTACGCACCATTCAAGAGTGCACGCACCATTCAAAATTAAGTGCCTCTCGCACCATTCAAAATTGAGTGCTCGCGCACCATTCAAAAATGCGCGCACACCATTCAAAAATGCGCGCGCACCATTCAAAAGTTGCCAGGCGTTGCCTGGCCCCCTCGCGCGCAGGCAACGTCTGGCAATTCAAAAGTGCGCGCACACCATTCAAAAGTGCGCGCGCACTATACAAAAGTGCGCGCACACCATTTAAAAGTGCACATACACGCACCATTCAAATGTGCGCATGCACCATTCAAATGTGCGCATGCACCATTCAAAAGTGCGCATGCACCATTCAAAAGTGCGCATGCACCATTGAAAAGTGCGCATGCACCATTCAAAAGTGCACGCGCACCATTCAAAAGTGCGCGCGCCATTCAAAAGTGCGCGCGCGCCATTCAAAAGTGTGCACGCATCATTCAAAAGTGCGCGCACACGGCCATTCAAAAATACGCGCGCTCCATTCAAAAGTGCGCGCACTCCATTCAAAAGTGCACGCGCACCATCCAAAAGTGCAAGCGCACCATTCAAAAGTGTGCGTACAACATTCAAATGTCATGTGTGCGTGCACCAAAATCTGCATTCCTTGCCAGACGTTGTTTGTGTTGCACTCCTATCATGCTATCTAAGCCCATGTAGGTTTGTGTACGTGCAAGGTGCTTCTCCTGTGCAGGAATAGTGTGCCTATTTGTGCCACACAGGGATCAACTACCATGCATACATTTATGTGGGCTTAGAAGTCACAAAATGTTTATTTTAGAAGTTGGGTTGCTAAAGTGCTTAATCTAAATCACATGTGGCATGTGCATCACTGCTTTGCAGAATCAAATTTCAGACTTAAAGTTTATGTCCATCATTGAACTAATCTTTGAATTATAATCCCTTGTTTCACATTTAAGAGGAACAACAGATTCAACTCATGTCAATTGATTAATTGAACATGGGCAGTACTTTTATTACATGTTTCAAAAAAAAAGTATCATTTGTATATGAGCACTATTTGGGTATTTTATTTCTAGGTTTTGCTAATATTATACAATCAAATTTGAGTTTCCATAGCAGCATGTCACTTCAGCTTCTGACATTGCTTTCAAGTTTCCTTTTGATTAAATCAAAATCAGTTGATAATGATGAGCAATCTGTCACACCAGTTATTTTAATCCCAGGTGAGTTGAAGTATAGATGTATAAATATGAAAGTACTAATAAGTTCTGGAACTAAGTATGAGACAGGGCTCATACATGAAACTTTGAGTTGGAACCCAATGGTTTTACTTAGTACTTTGTAAACATGCAAGTACTTATCTATCTATGTATTTAGAATGAACTGCTTACTGTAAATATCAAATTCAACCATTCAACAATTTACAATTCCATAAGAAACAATTTTATTTAGCCATATATCTATAAAGATTTAAGTTTGATTTGTAACCTGTAACATCTCCAGAGATCTAAGAAATAGAGTGAGATCAAAAAATTTTAAACTTACAACTCAACAGTATTTTAAACTTTCAACTCAACACACTAACACACTAACTCAACACTAATAATTATTACATAATTATTTAGGTACAATGCAGTTATTTATAATCAATGGCTGATAATTTGTTTTATTTTTATGTTACTTAATTATGTTACTTAAATATGAAACTTGGGTGAATCTGTTGTTATAAATCAATTCTTATATTGTTACATTTTCTATTATATGACTTATAATCCACAATTTGGTTGGACCAATGGTGATTCTCAAGTCTATGACAGGTATTTCCTTCAGCAGCAACCCAACTTAATTTCTGACTGTAACTGAAAATTTCTATGGCAGGAGTTCTATCCTGTTGATTCACCCAGTTTGCATTATGGGTTATTTATTTATTTACAGTTTATTTTATCGTATTTGTATATATTGGAAAATTTTAAATGTGTTTTTTAGAAAATTTCCATAGTTATAGTAACTATGCTGCCAAAGTATTCCTTTACTAGTTTTAACCTTAATTATTTTCAGCACGTTATTTTATATTTTACTTTGTTTGATTTGCTACATCATATGAATTAGCTAGTAGCTAGTAGTACTGTAGTAGTCTTAGTAATAGTTTTTAAAATAAATCATTCTATTGGTTTTAATAAATTCATGCCAACGCATGGTCAAGTCTGCTGTAAAATATAAATAACATTGTTTCATTAAATAACATTGTTTCATTAACTAAGGAAGGTGCTTATCACCAAATGGAGTTTTCTGGAGACGAGAGATAATATTAGAATCATTTTCAATGTTGTATTCTCGAAACTGGCAGTAAATCAGTGGTGTGAATTAGTTCTGATTTGAATCCATTTTTGCATTTTTAGTGTTTCACTATGGGGTCCCCCTCAGTCAATGATTTAAGCTATCAAGTTCGACACAATATATTTATTAACAATGTATTTAAATCATAACAGTGTAACTTTTATTTCTATTAGGTATCTGTGGATCTCAGGTTGATGGGTGGTATAGGAAAGAAACACCCCATTACTATTGCTCCAAAGATAGCAAAGGGTGGACAAGTCTTTGGTTATGTCTAGAATGTATGGTGCCTCTGGTATGTAATTTGCTTATTGTATTAGCACATTGAAACATAAAAGCTTGAAAGATAAGAACTTGTTGAAACATAATCTTAATAATCTAGGCTAGTGCTATAATGACTACTATTTTGTTTAGCAATGACCAGATATATTCCAATCCTCTTCACCAGAGAACAGCTGTTATTTGGATTTGAGTTGTGATGTGTATTATCTCAGGCAATTAATTGTTGGGTTGACAATATCAAACTAAACATATCTGATGTGAGGAACTTGAAAAATGTTAACGGGGTTCAAACAAGAGTTAATAACTTTGGCCAAACAGATGGAATTGGATACTTGGATAAGGTATGAAATTCAAATCTGTACAGTGTACTTGCTTTACTCTTGCAAGCTTGATAAATGAGTAAACCTTTTGTTAGTTGTTGCTGAACTACCTTTAGATTCAGTTGGATTGCTAATCATATAGCATCAAAGGAAATTCACTTCTGCAGCATCACTTTGTGGTTCAATATGAGAAAATGATAATAGATTTGGAGGAAATGGCAGGGTATAAGCGAGGTGTCAACATTCGTGGAGCACCCTATGATTTCAGGTTCTTCTGCTCACCAGATTGTTGCCATGTGACTGTTTTGTGTTGTAAATTTTATGTTCATCTTTTGATCTTTTGATTAACTGTGGTTTTCATGTTGAATGTCGATTTGATGCTTGATAGAATGGAGTGGTGATAATAAGATTAGAGATACAAAAATTCTCATATTGATTCATTAAATATACAAATAAGGTAATCAAGTTTGTGACTTCACTCAAGAATGATTTATCTTTTTGTAGAATTTAATTTCCAATTGTTTTTCATTGTTTTTTATTATAAAATTCATTTGAATTGTAATATTAATAATGTCGAACCTACTCCTCATGTAATTGTGAAAACCATTGTTTAAGCTTCCCTATACTAGTATTTGCAAATACTCATGTCGATAATAAGGTGTGATAGATTTCTTAATTAACTGCATCCTAATCAAGTTTCTCCATGTGGATTAATTGAGCTTGATGTTATAATGGTGTACATTCAGATGACATGTTGAATAGAACTGAATACTGAATATATACTTAGTATTCTAATTGGTTGGAATTCAGTGATGCTGTGATACAATTAATAATTGTTGATATCAATGTTTGCTTATTAACAATTCCCCAGATACACACCCAACACAAAACAAGGGAAAGAATTCCTCATAAAACTTAAGTTTCTGATAGAAGAAACCTACTACATAAACGATGAGAACAAAGTCCTTCTAGTTGCTCACAGCATGGGCAACCCATACCTCGTCAACTTCCTTCTCACAATGGATCAGGTAAGGTGGTGTGATTGATTTGTAGCCAAAGGTTTGAATATCTTGATACATTATTTTTGTGTTATATGTTATACCTATCTCAAAATTAAGTTTTTCTTTCATCTTTTTTAAATTCTTCTGCTACCTATTAATCTATTGCTACCAACTGCATGCTGTATCTACTTTTATCTATTGCATCTTTGCATGTTTTATCTGGTACTTCACTATATCTGAACATTCATGGATCAGGCATGGAAAGATAAGTATATCGATGGTTATGTTGCTATTGCTGGCGTTTTTGGTGGAGCTGCCAAAGCTGTCAGGTCCATTATTTCAGGTTTTGTATAATGAAGAATTGTTGGACAATTTGTTTAATATTTGTTATATGGTCAAGCATCTCCTTTCGCTGTCTTACAATTAAGCTGTTATAATTGACCTTAAAAGCTCCCACTAAACTCCACTCATTGATCACATAGCTGTTCTTCCAATCTGAAACTACTCCAGGTGAAACTGAAGGGCTACCTGAAACGATCGTGAGCCCTGAGAAGATGCGAGAGTTCGAGAGAAGTGCCCCCACCGTCTACTGGCTGATGCCTCCACCTTCGCTGTGGGGAGACACTCCAATTCTCTTCACAGCCACCAGGAACCATGAAGATTGCTGTATCAAAATACTGAATTATCAGTCTTCTCGACACAGATAAAGGTGCAACTTGAAAAGACTCTCGTTTTAGTTTCAATTAATTGCAATCAATATTTTCTCCCACAGATTATATTTATTCACAAGTTGTTAATAAATTCATAACAAGTTTTAATTTTCAACTTACCCCCCACTCAGGAACTACACGGCCTCGCAGTACCAGGACCTCTTTGTCGACTCCGAGACACCAAAGGGCGGGGAACTGTATGACTACGCCAGGGAGGCGCCCCTCTTTGCTGAGGATATCGGGGTGGATGTGTACTGCGTCCATGGGGTGGGCTCAGAAACCCCTTACCAGTTTAGGTGGGTCACACCCAGTCCCATTCATTTCTATTGCTCTCCAATTCATTAGTAGTGAGTTCTATGCACATGTTTTCCTGCCATATGTTTCACTCAGATCTTCTACATCAGACCCTTCTCAGCTTTCACTTTCCATCTTCCCTTTACAAGTACATATCATCAAACATCATGCACTATTCACCTACCAATGATATCCCCATCTCATGGTAACATCCCATATCCCAGATACAACGACAAAGGTTTCCCCGACTCGATGCCCGTCACTACGACAAGTGACGGTGATGGCACCGTTAACCGGCAATCCCTGGAACTTTGCAAAGAGTTCAAACGCCTCAAGGACTACAAAACCATATCCGGGTTCCTTTCCACACATCTGGAGATTCTGCAGCGAGAGGATGTGGCTAAGTACATCGTAAACTTGCTGAAAGTCAAGAACCTCGAACGAAGGAAGAAACAGGGATACAGGCTGTAGACTGCGTTGCTGGAGATTTGGTATGCTGAATTCCTACGTCACTCACAATTCTTATGAACTAACAACAAAAGTTTGGAAGGTTTGGATGAAACGGAAAGTGTAAGTATGGTGAATCACCATTGGTAATTCATTCCATAATCATGCCCAACCTTGTGATTGTGTGATTGTGAACTTCTTGCACTGTTTCACGGATGTCATGTGAGTGGAAAGGGATAGTTTTTAAATTAATTTTTGAGTGATTAAATTTGAATATTTGTGATATTTTATAATTTGTACCTTGTTTCGTATCATTTTTGTACCGTTTTATTAAGCTTAGATAGTAATACCCAAGATCGTCAGTTGATTTTAAATCTTTGTATTCATTCATAATTTTCGTGTTAATCTGTTTTCAATATAATGATTTTAACCCTAGAATTATTGGTAATTGTTAGTTAATTTTCGTTGATAAAAGATAAGCTCAATTATAATTTGCATAAGAGTGAGTACAAAATAAATTTCAAAAGTATTGGTAATATGATATTTAATCATTGCAGCAGAGATAATTGAATTCATAATTATTTTTAATTTTCTTATACAGTACCAGACTATTTTATTTGTGTATTTTGACAGCATCAATGGAGCGAGATGATGAGGATATATATTCTTAGATAGTTAGTGAGCACTAAACTAATGTATGGGAAACAATTATTCGATATAATCCTAATTCGTTCTTGAACTCTGAATAACGATCAAGACATGAATTTTGTGTCAGTTTCTAGAAATTGATGGATTTAATCTGATACACACCGCTTACAAATTTGCAATTGATATTCCAATACCCAGGTAGCAGATGATTGGGCCATGTTAGAGTGTCCCCCTCTTTTCCTCCTCTGATAGATGAAACCTTCCTCTTCCTCGTCTCATCAGATGTTACTCAGCCGTTCGTCATCATGCTACTGATTCTACTTTCCCTTATTATCTCTTCTGCTTCTGATTCAGCTCAGAATAGTACAAGATACAGGGCTCCAAACAATGGATCCGTCCGAAAAAGCAGATATTTGTCAGCCAATAGAAATTATACTTCAGAAAATAAGGGTAAGGATTGGTGGTCAAGCAACGAAGTGCCGGCTGTTAATCCCGTTATTTTAGTGCCAGGTAAATTCACGTTGTAGCCCATTCCTTATCTTTCCTAGAAGAACTAATATTTCTTAACATAACACCAAACATGCAAAATTGCTCTGACTTAGGGTGTTTTCCTTCAATTCTATCAACTAAATGTTCATCTTCTAATCGCGTTTCGTTATCCTATATAATTGCTATTTCTCTGCTGAGACTCAAGCGTTTCCAAACACTCAGGAATATTCGGTAGTCAGCTGGACGGCCTATGGAACAAGACAACAGCTCCACATTATTTCTGCTTTAAAACCAGCGGGGATTGGACTACGCTCTGGCTAAGCTTTGAGAGCATGGTACCAAAGGTGGGTCCTGATTGTGGGAAAAGCCTCATTATACCCCTCCCAAGCTTGTTTTAGCGACCGTGTAAGTTTGGTTATACGGTCTCCATTGAATTTCAGTACACAAAAGCTTATAATGGAATTTGATTTTATAAAGGAGCACTCAAAAATCTACTTAAGCGTTGAACCCGGACGAGGGTCGTCAGACCCGAGTGGGAAGAAATACTGTTGTTTGGTCAAAGAATAGTCGGTCCCTGCTGTTTCCGGTCGGGGTATAATCCGGTTCCATGATCTCAGCTGTGACCGTATACTTTTGATAATGAACTCGGCACGCCTCGTCCATTATCCAACTTACACAATCTCGGCTGTCGCCTCGACCATGTAAGTTGCGGTATACGGTCACCACTTCGACATGTAACCGCTTATTATGTGTCATTTGATGACATGGTTTGAGCAGTGAGATCATTTTGATGTGTTATCAGTTGGCATTCCCTTGTCAAGTGACCTCCAGCTATCACAATTCCCAGAAAACTTATCCCCTACCCTGACAGCTAATCCCCTGACAACTGACAGCTAATCCCCTAACAACCAACAGCTAATCTCCTGACAACTGACAGCTAATCTCCTTACAACTGACAGCTAATCTCCTGCCCTGACAGCTAATCCCCTGCCCTGACAGCTAATCTCCTGACAACTGACAGCTAATCTCCTGACATCTGACAGCTAATCCCCTGCCCTGACAGCTAATCTCCTGACAACTGACAGCTAATCCCCTAACAACTGACAGCTAATCCCCTAACAACCAACAGCTAATCTCCTTACAACTGACAGCTAATCCCCTGACAACTGACAGCTAATCTCCTGCCCTGACAGCTAATCTCCTGACAACTGACAGCTAATCCCCTAACAACTGACAGCTTATCCCCTAACAACTGACAGCTAATCCCCTGCCCTGACAGCTAATCCCCTGACAACTGACAGCTAATCCCCTGACATCTGACAGCTAATCCCCTAACAACCAACAGCTAATCTCCTTACAACTGACAGCTAATCCCCTGACAACTGACAGCTAATCTCCTGACAACTGACAGCTAATCCCCTGACAACTGACAGCTAATCCTCTCATCCCCTGCAGGTTATAGACTGCTGGGTGGACAACATGCTCCTTAACTTCACAGACAACACCTTCCGAGACAGAGACGGTATGCAGACCAGAGTCAACGACTTTGGAGGTAAATCATACGTGCAATAATCGACTGAGTCTGAGGCCTCGGCTTTTACCGAGGTCAAAGAACCTGCCTTCGGTAAAAAAAACCTGCCTTCAGTCGTTCGTTGATCATGTTCCAATATATTATCTTAAATTAAAATTTCAATGATCCTGACTCTGATAATCGTGGAAAGAAGGATAAGGGGTTTTCGGTCAATTTGTACATTTTATTGAGCCTTATTTAGGAATATGACAAAACGCGATGCATGATTACATAAAAAGTTTTAGCTCATAGTTTTATCAGTAATTTTATCCTTTTATCTTGGTTGGTAATGAATGATGACGGTTACGGGTTACTTCGTTTCATGGAACTTTTCACTTAGAATTATCTGATTCTGTAATATAAGGCGGTATGGCTATGAATTATTAAGAACACCCTATTACTGAGGCGTGTTTGCATCATCTCACCATCGGCTGATTTGCACCGGCAATGAAGCCTCAGGTCACTCGCTGACTCATATATATATATCAGTCAGAAATGAAGACAGTCTACAACCACCGCTATGTAATTGTAGATGTCCTGACCATGCAAAATATATCACATAGTTCAAAATGTAAGTACAATTGATAACGTTTGATGTTTTATACTGGAGTTGTTGATAATTTTAACACCCTCTCCTCCGGAAGGTACTGGAGGGATAGAGTGTCTGGATAAGAACTGTTACTACCCCTACTTCAAGGCTATGGTAGACAGAATAGCAGCAATACCGGGCTATGTGAGGGGTGTCAATCTCAGAGCTGCCCCCTACGATTACAGGTACGGTGAATAGAGAGTTTGATCGTCAACTGCATATAGGTGTGAGCTACATACTATGAAATTATAAATTCTTAGATATCAACTTGGATAAGCTTGGAGCCAAAACTGCTTTTAAAAGTGAGGATTTCCCCGAGACTTGAACTTAACATCTCTCAGATGATAAGCTCGATCATATCCAAGTTGACTAAACTTCGTCCAGGTACGGTGCCAACTCCCCAGTGGGGCGGCTGTATCTCAAGAATCTGCGTACCCTTATCGAAGAGACGTACACTGCTAACGGGAATCAGAAGGTCAACCTCGTGGCTCACAGGTGGGGTTCTGGGGTATTATCTATTTGTTTTAATCATGTGGTATCTGTTTGTTGTTGGTTTAGGAGTTGCTATTGATTATGATCTTTTTTGTATTGATGTTCCTATTGTAAAATTGTAAATTATCGCCTTTGGCTCAACTTTAACGGGGGTGTTTTCAATCAAATCAATTAAATTTCAGCATGGGTAATCTCTACTTGATCGAGTTCTTCAAAGGCGTGAGCAAAAGCTGGAAAAGTAAATACATCAGCAAGTACATCGCCATATCAGGTAGATTCACATCAATTTGATGTTTCAAATTTCAATTAAATAATTATTTTCTTTGAGGGCCGAAATCCGGTGGATGGAAACAATAAAGCAGGTTCTTTACTTGCGATATGCCTTCAGTGTTACACATCCTTCACGGGTTTACACGTTTGTAGAAAAGGTTTTTCATTCGGAATTGCAGCTTCTCCTAGGAACAAACAAATTAATAAGAGAAGTAAAGAAATATGATAGGTAGTTGAACCACTTTCGGAATTGCACATTCACCTCGTCAGCATATCGGTGATTAATCATAAGAACGTACACCTCCCAAATCGAGAAGGTATTGTCATATATCAACCTCCCTTGATCTCCAGGCGTGTTTGGGGGCAGTGTCAAGTCTCTGAGAGCCCTGGTTTCTGGGGAGGTGGAGTCCATCCCTCGGGTGTTTGTCAACGCGAACTCTGTGAGGAGTTTCCAGAGAACCTTCCAGAGCATCTACTGGCTCCTGCCGAAGAAACAGTTGAGAACTGAGACTGGTGGTATTTTATGTTTCATAGAGAAGTGTATGTCTTATTGTGTTTTTTGTAAAAGTTTTCAAAAAGACATACCTTTTAGACCTTTTAGCTGTAGAAGTTACATTTTACTGCAGAAGTTTTAGTTCATTTTTGTACCCTGGATTTTTTTCAGGTTAGTTTTTCAGTTTTTCACGATTCTTCGAAGAACATTTCCATATTTTTTAACATCCAATAGCGTTACAGCATATTGCTGTAAAGTTTTCTACTCACTTTTAAGTTTATCCACCCGCAAACGGAAAGGAAAGGAGCGTTTTGAGGCTTACTCACCGATAGTTTTTGGAGATTTTATTTCAAGATCAGTCCAGGCCCGCTTTTCGATGCGTTAGTCTGAGTAACTTGGAAGGAAGTTGGTGGAAAATGAAATGTCAACCTGATATTCGAAAGTGCAATTTAAAAGGCCCTGCTGATCCTAACCATACAATCGTATTCTTGCTGTTCACGTGATTCATTCCTGGTCAATCACGTGATTGATTCCTACAAACCTTGTTGATCACGTGATTGATTCCTACAAATCTTGTTGATCACGTGATTGATTCCTACAACTCTAGTTGATCACATGACCCTCTTTCAGTTGTGGAGCAATGATGAGATCCTGGTCTACGCTCCGGACAAGAACTACACTGTTAACGAGTTTGCTGACCTACTGGAAGATTCTGGGTAGGTGCCAAGACTGCCACGGCGATAATTGATATCAGTTAGGAATAAGCTAATAGACTAAAAAGTATTCATTACATCAGGCAGTAAAATCGTTTATCTACTCATTTTTCTCGTCCGAACAACCAAAGCTATTCTCACGTATAAGACTCAGGACGGTTAATTTCTTTTAATCCAGTACAATCCTCCCGTAACGGGCGTATAAGCGTATTTTTACTAGCTGTTTCTTTTTATAATCAGTCATAATTCTTTATCGCATCGACGCAACACTATATCTCATGGTTCGCTACGTTTAAAGTATCTTTTACTTAAATCATCACCATTTTAGGTGCCCTGACACAGTATGGAAATTATTAATATCTTTACTTAAGAATAGTCTCAACGATGGGCACATTGGTGCAGTACCTCTTTTCGGCTTGCTAAGATTAATTATCGCTTTAATAATCTTCCACTCTACTTGATTAATGGGTTAAGGGCGTACGGGTAGGTTGTTAGGGTATTTTATCTCGAATATCTCTGTCATCCATTCTCATAATACCCCAGATTTCTCATAAGTTCACGGCCCATCTTGAAATAGATTGAAGTAGTGGAGGTTTACTTAGATTTTGTCTTGGACTTAAGGCATTCTTTTATAAGCAGTGCGCTGTCGTGATAAAACCTCCTCATTATTAAATGTGGCCCGCCTTACTCTCAATATGATCATCACTTTCACTTAATAAATGCCATTATATGTTGATTTTTCTAGTATTGGTATGTTAACAGCTTCCTCTTCGACCTTTCTCTTGTTCCAGCTTCATCGTAATCAGAGACTGTCTGCCAGTCTAGAGAGTGTGGCGACTCTCCAGGTAAAGTGGCTCTCCTTTCCGGCATTGGATAACACTCCTAAAATTCAACACAATGGGCGCAAGACGCAAGAAAAGGCAAGGAACCGATGTAAGGGGTGGAATTTTCGATAACTGCAGGAATACATATAGATGCAATGGGCGCTAAGACGCTAGTATATCGTTATAGAAGACACTCTAGAATCAGCAAATGCTCTTCAATATAAACCTAAATTAAGAAGTTTTTCAATATGGGGAAACCAACGGGGAATGGGGAAACAAATTGGGAAATAAAAGGGGGTACAAAGATTGTCCATGTTGTCTGACCCCCCTAGCGGGGGCCAGACGACGTTTGACAACTCAAGGAGAAGTATTCCATAACCAAGCCCATTGCCCAAACACCCCAAAAGGGGAGTATCCGGCGAGTTTTGGCTAGATAAATAAAAAAAAAAAAAAAATACCAGTCGATTAAGATCGTATAATATATGACTAATTGAGAGTTTATTCGCCAAAGAGTACCTTGAACTTAACGAAGACCTATGATTATTAACTACCCTTGAAACTGTAAAATGTAATATACACAGAAGGCAGATCTCTTCAATAATTGGTCGCCCTTTTTAAGATAAATTTAAAGAACCATCTGAGCTTTGAAGGTTTTTTTCATAATTCATAATTACTCAGGAACGTGAGTTTCAAATACTGAACGGCCTTATCAGAAAACGTCACAACCTGATTTCGTTATCAAACTTATGTATTTCCTCTTGAACATGTAGACAGTAAAGTTAAACGGGTTATGAGCATCTGGATATATCTTCTGGTCACGTTCTGGGTATTGAATTAATGGGCAGCAGTTCCTAGAATGTCCCATGACTCACATTACACAGTAATATACTGTAAAATGTTGTCATGGTCACTTATACAATGTATTGTACATCTTCGGTTTTAAATATCCGTTCAAATCATGTACTGAAACCTCTTGGCTCTTTGACTTGAAGTTGAGGGGTAAAAGCACGCTTCTTTCCTGCCAAGTATCAATTAATATAGACTCAATAGTCAAAACTGCTGTGTACTTAGGTTACTCAACAGCCTAGAAATCTTCCTCGGCAGTTTTATAATAACAAGATCTGTTCTCAGGTACCCCGATGGTAGAGCTATCCTCAAGACATTGGATGGATCCCAGGGATTGGAGGATCCAGGAGTGGATGTTTACTGTGTCCACGGCGCGGACATTCCCACAGCAGCCCAATTCAGGTTACTTTCTCACCAAGTACCCATGTTGCTTTCTCAGCAAACTTACCTAGGTTGCTTTCTCAGCAAGACTAACTTACCTAGGTTGCTTTTTCAGCTTTGTCTTTTATCAATTAACTTGTGATATAATGTCAAGTGATTGTGGGGTTCAATTCAATCAAATAGCTGGAGTTCTACGCAATTTTCTGATATTCGTCTTGGGTACACCCTACTCTTGCCATGATTTAACATCCCTCTAAAAGCTGCTTTTTCTTATTAGCCAATTTTGAGGGTACTTGTAGGCGTGCAATAATAAGTAATATTGCACTCCTCACATTGGCTAATACACTAAGAGCATGGCAAATGGTCATGACGCCAATAAAATTATTGCACTCGGCTTCGCCTCGTGCAATAATTTGGTATTGTCGCACTCGGCCTGCTCCTCGTGCGACAATACAAATTATTGCACTCGTCTACCCCTCGTGCAATGATTTCTATTAGCGCATTCCCAGCCATGCTCTAAGCGTATATTGAATTTCTAACAATTTCTTGCCTCTCCCAGGTGGAAGCCAGGCTACTTCCCGGACTACCAACCAGTTCAGATAGACGGGCTGGGGGACGGTACAGTAAACCAGAGGAGTCTAGAGGTTTGTACCACGTTCAGCAGGATGCGGGATCATCAGGTATACCCTGGGATTAAGCATGGAGAGCACATGCAGATACTCCTTAATCCTGATGTTATACAATACGTTATTGATGTTATCACTGAGACAGCTAGAGGGGTAGAGGATAATATGGTGTTCTGAGAACACAATATTTAGGAGTAGGGTTATTGTTTGGTAACTTATACAAAGGTTATGTGACCTTTCCGATATCGGACTAAGGTTTTTCTTTCCTGGATGCGCTGGTGGCTGGCATCCTAGAACGAGCTTTTTTCTGGATTTTGAATTTTTGTCTTTAATTTCGAAATCCGAGGAGTTTTTGGAACAAAGGGGGTAAAGGGTGGTGAAATTTTGGGCCTGCAATGTCCAAGATTGGCTTGTGATGTCTCACATGGACCTGTTTTGTCTCAAACGGGTCTGTGTGGTCTCATTTGAGCCTTTTTATGTCTCAAATGGGCCTGTGATGTATCAATTAATGGGCATGAATTGTCACAAATTGGCCAGTGCTGTCTCAAATGGGCTTGTCTCAAATGGGCTTGTATTATCTGTTTTTGTGATCGATTTTTTGCTAAAAAGTGGGCCTGTGGTCGAAAAAAAGTGGGCCTGAACGACGAAAAAACCCAGCATCCTAGGGTGGGCCTGTGGCTACCTGAAAAGAAAAACCTTATATCGGACTATCATATGAAACTGTAAAATAAAAGTCGGTGTGTAGTGGAGTGGTGGGTGATGGACAATGTTTGAATTTACTAACTTCACTCAGTGGCACCGAACTTACACGATGTTAGTGGCTGTTTACGAGCTTAGCAAATTTAAAGCCTAATAAAGTTTACGAGCCAATTAGTTTTAGGACACTGTGACCCATAAACATTATTCCTAAACAGATTGGTATATTTCAATATTCTTTAGTTTCAACAATGTTTGTATATTAAAAACTTTTATTAAACTCTGCTATTTATTTAGGTAAAATCTATATGATATAACCTACCTTTCATGTGTAAATATTTTTATTACTATTTCATTGCTATTTAGTTATGTTAAATGCTTTTTAAGCCAAGCACAAAATTGTTTCTATATATTTAAATCTGTTTACATAATTATAATTTCAGATTTATATACTGTATTAAATAATCCGATATATCATATTTATGGCGAACTTATTCTTTTCAGTTCAATTATCGTAATTACTGGAGACTAATAATACATAATTATTTTAATCATGTTGTTCGAGCACTGATGTAATCTTCATGGTTTTATTAAATACTTAAAGACTCTTAAATAAAGCCAAAGAAATATTCATTGCTTTAAAAGGGAATACTTTGCTGTAAAATGAGTAATAATTCTCGCCTGATCTTTTTGAACAATTCATTTTTCCAGTGCATTTTAAGTGGTTTTGTGCTATTTATACTGCCCAACTCGAAATTATTGTTTTGTATTGTTGATGTGGGGGTAAGTTTTTATAACATGTAATTTGCATGGTATATCTAGTAATTGAGAACTTTCTGATTGGTTATGTAATTATGCTTATAGATTATTCGGAACTAGCTAACTTTCTGTCTTTTCATTTCTTCAAAGTTCAATTCAATAGCACACTGAAAATAAAAAGTACATCATAATTGCATTAATTAGATTTCTCAAGATAGAAGAAATATCATCCCGTTATAGATATCAGAGCTATTCTACTGGACTAATGGACTACCTCCATGGCTTTCACATGCGTTAAGCAACATCAATTTAAATAACTTCAAAAGCGTTAATTTTGTAAATTAGACATCTTATAGGCAGATCACTAGTTAACTGACCACTGTACTTCTGTCTGTAGATTATGGCGTCAGTTGCAACACGCATCTGTAAAAGAGTGTGCACAGGTATGGAATCAGAATTTTATGATTTTCTGAGATTTCCAATGATATTTAATATACATCAAACAATTTCGGCAATGTTCGATGAAGAAGTTCTAATAAACTTTCCCGTAACTGTCAAGACTTTTTACTAATTAAAGGAATAAAATATCGTCTTTCAGTCACCCCTCGCTCCACCTCATCCCTCCTCTACCGACATCTGACGGGACGCAGCCCCCACGAGAAACTGACAAACACTCACAAACTGGGGCACTACCAACTAACCAGTCTCTTCGAACCTGCCCCCTCGCCCCTAGCCCTGAGTCATCAGCAAGTAGCAGGAAAGAAGAAGAAGGAGAAGGGTAGAGGGGTGGATATCAACACCCCCATGAAACTACCGCAGAATGTGCCTCTCAAGGATATCATTGACCTTAACGTGGTACGAAGATACGAATTGAACCGAGATAAAACTATTTTCTAATATCATTGAATAAAAGTCATGTCACACTATTAGTATCTTTTTAAGTGTTTACAGTTTTGATTTACCCTGATATATCATTTTGTGTTTTACTGTGATTTGTCCACTGAACAGGTTAGCAGTCGTTTGTAGAACGAGTTAATTGTTTTGCGTTTACTGTGATTTATCCACAGGTTAGCAGTCGTCTGCAGAACGAGTTGATAGAACTGCAGCAGTCGTACTTCAGCATCAACGTTAAGACGAGTCCCTCGGTGCTGTCCTCGGTCTACATTCGCGTTGGAGTCGAGAACGTCGCTGTGAGTAATTGCACTTGATTTTTTGCTTTTATTCGGTGGGTTTTCCAATTGAACCTGCAGCATTTCTGTGGCAGAATCTGCTGCATTTCTGTCAGCTGTGACAGAATCTGTAGTATTTCTGTGACAGAACCTGCAGTAGTCCTGTGACAGAACCTGTAGTATTTCTGTGACAGAACCTGCAGTAGTCCTGTGACAGAATCTGGCGATAGAGCCTGGTGCAATATTGTCAGGCCAGAGCCTCTGTTTTTGTGGCGATTCGTGCGAGATAATGTTATGTTGGAAGGACTTTGATACCATAGCACTGTTGAAGTTTGCCATTCCAATTTTCATAGATTAACCCCCGCCCGAAACGTTTGCGTTTTAGTGACGCCGGACACGCACAGATGAAACCTCGTGACAATTGAATTTTTGGGCTGGAACATGCATCCACCGGTCACATGATTTGAGGCGATGTTTTACGCGACATGTGACAAAAGTGTGACAAAAATGTGACAAATGTCGCCTGAGGCGACATGGGGTTTTAAGGCCTCAAATGTGCTTGATATGAGTTGCTATGGTTAGATATCATGTTTGAGAGTTGCCAGGCCTTCATAGGAGCCACGCCTAACCTTGAGCCACGCCCAAAAGTCCCATCTTTCCTGCCAATTTGGTGGCAAAAAAGGGACAAGTGTGGACATGGTGATTTCAGCCGAAAATCACTCCAAATCATTTTATTTCGATCCTTGAAGTTAATTTAGGGTTCCTAGACACTAAATCAACCATTCCCAGCCCGTGGCCATGCCCAGATTCCACGCCCCATAAATGCGCGAAATGTCGCAAGCTGTGTGACAAAAATGTGACAAATGTCGCCTGAGGCGACATGGGGTTTTAAGGCCTCAAATGTGCTTGATATGAGTTGCTATGGTTAGATATCATGTTTGAGAGTTGCCAGGCCTTCATAGGAGCCACGCCCAACCTTGAGCCACGCCCAAAAGTCCCATCTTTCCTGCCACCAGGCAAAAAGGGACAAGTGTGGACATGGCGATTTCAGCCGAAAAATCACCCAAATCATTTTATTTCGATCCTAAAAGTTAATTTAGGGTTCCTAGACAATAAATCAAATCATCCCCAGCCCGTGGTTACCAGATTTCACGCCCCATAAATGCGCGAAATGTCGCAAGCTGTGTGACAAATATGACAAATGTCGCCTGAGGCGACATGGGGTTTAAGGCCTCAAATGTGCTTGATATGAGTTGCTATGGTTAGATATCTTTGAGTTAGCCAGGCCTTCATAGGAGCCACGCCTAACCTGAGCCACGCCCAAAGTCCCATCTTTCCGCCACTTGGTGGCAAAAAGGGACAAGTGTGGACATGGCGATTTCAGCCGAAAAATCACCTAAATCATTTTATTTCGATCCTAAAAGTTAATTTAGGGTTCACTAAATCAACCATTCCCAGCCCGTGGCCACGCCTAGATTTCACGCCCCATAAATGCGCGAAATGTCGCAAGCTGTGACAAAATATGACAAATGTCGCCTGAGGCGACATGGGTTTAAGGCCTCAAATGTGGCGATATGAGTTGCTATGGTTAGATATCATGTTTTGAGAGGCCCTTCCCGCCACGCCCAAAGTCACATCTTTCCTGCTTTTATTTCGATCCTAAAGTTGTTAGGTTCCCAGACACCTAATCCCAGCCCTGTTTGCCCACGCCCCATAAATGCGTTAAATGTCGCAAGCTGTGTGTGACAAAAATGACAAATGTCGCCTGAGGTGACATAGGGGTTTGAGGCCTCAAATGGGCTTGATATGAGTTGTTATGGTTAGACATATCATGTTTGATAGTTGCCAGGCTGTGGGAGCCATGGATTGAGCCACGCCCAAAGTCCCATCTTTCCTGCCAATCTGGTGGCGAAAAGTGACAAGTGTGGACATGGCGATTTCAGCCGATAAATCACTTTATTTTGATCCTTAAAGTTAATTTAGGGTTCCTAGACACTAAATCAACCATTCCCAACGCGTGACCAAGCCCAAATTTCACTCTCAAAGATGATATCTAACCAATTAACCATAACTTCTCATATCAAGCACATTAGAGGCCCTAAAAATCTCATGTCGCCTCAGGCGACATTTGTCACATTTTTGTCACCCAGCTTGCGACATTTCGCGCATTTATGGGGCGTTGAATTTGGGCTTGGTCACGCGTTGGGAATGGTTGATTTAGTGTCTAGGAACCCTAAATTAACTTTAAGGATCAAAATAAAATGATTTGGAGTGATTTATTGGCTGAAATCGCCATGTCCACACTTGTCCCTTTTTGCCACCAAATTGGCAGGAAAGATGGGACTTTTGGGCGTGGCTCAAGGTTGGGCGTGGCTCCTATGAAGGCCTGGCAACTCTCAAACATGATATCTAACCATAGCAACTCATATCAAGCACATTTGAGGCCTTAAAACCCCCATGTCGCCTCAGGCGACATTTGTCACATTTTTGTCACACAGCTTGCGACATTTCGCGCATTTATGGGGCGTGAAATCTGGGCGTGGCCACGGGCTGTGAATGGTTGATTTAGTGTCTAGGAACCCTAAATTAACTTTAAAGGACGAGTAAAGCGAAGAAATTTTGTTCAAATATCGTTCTGAGACGTTGTACACAGAATCTAGGGCAATTCTCTAATCTAATCATTAAAAACGAAGATTCTACCACACCTACAAGACGAGATATTCCTTCCATATATTTATCATACATAACATGCAGTTGATGTCGGAATTTGGTCCCCTTCCTATCCACGCGACCTTGCATGTTATGTATTTTGCATGTTATTAATCTTGTGTTTTGGTATAATTATCCATCCCATATGAGTGGTTAAACACTGTTTTGCTTCGTCTAGTGGAATTCTCAATTCTATGAGTCAATAATAAAAACCAACAAATCCATCTAATTAGTAATTGAGGCGTGAAAAATCAATCAAAACCGTCAAAAACAGTGGAATATATACTGTGTTTACATAGTGAACTCAGGGTGTAATTTGATACTGGGGACCATAATGCATCATATTTTGCGCCTAGAATTGCTCTTTGATTTAGCTATAGCGTGCGGTAGGAAGTGAATAGAAACATCGGACTTTGACTAAAGTGCTTTTAATTATGATACCTATCATAATATGAAATATTTTGTATACCTTAAATTTCGCTTTACTCGTCCTTTAAGCATCGAAATAAAACGATTTGGAGTGATTTTTCGGCTGAAATCGCCATGTCCACACTTGTCCCTTTTTTGCCACCAAATTGGCAGGAAAGATGGGACTTTTGGGGATGGCTCAAAGTTGGGCGTGGCTCCTATGATGGCCTGGCAACTCTCAAACATGATATCTAACCATAACAACTCATATCAAGCACATTTGAGGCCTTAAAACTCCATGTCGCCTCAGGCGACATTTGTCACATTTTTGTCACACAGCTTGCGACATTTCGCGCATTTATGGGGCGTGGAATCTGGGCGTGGCCACGGGCTGGGGATGGTTGATTTAGTGTCTAGGAACCCTAAATTAACTTTAAGGATCGAAATAAAATGATTTGGAGTGAACCCTAAATTAACTTTAAGGATCGAAATAAAATGATTTGGAGTGAAATGATTTGGCTGAAATCGCCTTGTCCACACTTGTCCCTTTTTTGCCACCAGATTGGCAGGAAAGATGGGACTTTTGGGCGTGTCTCAAAGTTGGGCGTGGCTCCTATGAGAGCCCCGCAACTCTCAAACATGATATCTAACCATAGCAACCCATATCAAGCACATTTGAGGCCTTAAAACCCCATGTCGCCTCAGGCGACATTTGTCACATTTTTGTCACACAGCTTGCGACATTTCGCGCATTTATGGGGCGTGAAATCTGGGCGTGGCCACGGGCTGGGAATGGTTGATTTAGTGTCTGGGAACCCTAAATTAACTTTTAGGATCGAAATAAAATGATTTGGAGTGATTTATCGGCTGAAATCGCCATGTCCACACTTGTCCATCGGTTGCAACTGATCTGCATGGACAATCATGAGACTTTTGGGGCTTGACTGAACGTGGGGCGTGTCTCTTATGGTATGTCCTGGCATCTTTCAACATTTTGATATGATATTTAACCATAACAGGCCATATTGAACACATTTGAGGCCTGAAAATCCCATTTCGCCTCCTGCGAAATTCGTCCCTTGTTGCGTCCTGGCTCAGAACAACTGACTTTGGTTCAATAGTTGCATTTCGGCTTAATTGCTGATACAAGAAGAAACTAAAACGTGTTTTCATTTGGCATCACGAGCTTTCCTTTGGCATCACGTGACTGTCACCTGAACACAATTATCACGCACCCACCCCAACCCGTTCACGTGACTACTACGTCACAGCGCGCATATCAGGTAAAACATGTAGAGTGCGTGTCACGTGACCGTATTTGACATTCGATACGCCTCGGAGCACCGACCGCACACTGGGGCGCAATGTTATTGTATGATACACCTAGCAGCTAGGTGGATAGTGATACGACCCACACGTAAACCTATGATACATTATATAGTAACTTTGATACGGTATATATAGGAATGTGTGTGCATGTTATCCTATGTAAATGTTACACAGCACACTCAGCCCCTACCGCAGCGCTAAATTTTTCGATCAAGAGTTTCTCAGCAGGGTTTACGGAAACAGTTTGCAACAAATGTAAAATCATCAATACATCAAAGGGCCGTTGCCGGGAGCGGGACTTGAACCCACGACCTCCGCGATAATGCATCGGGTGCTCTACCACTGAGCTATCACGGCCCGATACACTTCGAAATCTTTCATGCTACATACACATTAACATGCCATTCGTCACCGCATTACCATTATCGGCTGCCCCCACATGTTGCCAGACAGAGTGTGTATTGTGATATATTATGATTTAGGTGGGAGTAAAGTACAATTACTTTTTATTCTGTAATCGTGTATTCAATGTATACTAGATACCTACACTTAAGACTTCACTCCAAAGGTTTGTCTGGCGGTTGTGTTTAATATCAGATATTAATGTTTTTTTGGGTGGTAGGGCCTTTCCTTGGTAATGCTCAGTTATTAGGCACATAGTGTCGCAGCAATCAGAAAATCAAAGGGCCGTTGCCGGGAGCGGGACTTGAACCCACGACCTCCGCGATAATGCATCGGGTGCTCTACCACTGAGCTATCACGGCCCGATACACTTCGAAATCTTTCATGCTACATACACATTAACATGCCATTCGTCACCGCATTACCATTATCGGCTGCCCCACATGTTGCCAGACAGTGTGTGTATTGTGATATATTGTGATTAGGGTGGGAGTAAAGTACAATTACTTTTTATTCTGTAATCATGTATTCAATGTATACTAGATACCTACACTTAAGACTTCACTCCAAAGGTTTGTCTGGCGGTTGTGTTTAATATCAGATATTAATGTTTTTGGGTGGTAGGGCCTTTCCTTGGTAATGCTCAGTTATAAGGCACATAGTGTCGCAGCAATCAGAAAATCAAAGGGCCGTTGCCGGGAGCGGGACTTGAACCCACGACCTCCGCGATAATGCATCGGGTGCTCTACCACTGAGCTATCACGGCCCGATACACTTCGAAATCTTTCATGCTACATACACATTAACATGCCATTCGTCACCGCATTACCATTATCGGCTGCCCCACATGTTGCCAGACAGAGTGTGTATTGTGATATATTATGATTTAGGTGGGAGTAAAGTACAATTACTTTTTGTATTCCATGTAATAATGTATACTAGATACCTACACTTAAGACTTCACTCCAAAGGTTTGTCTGGCGGTTGTGTTTAATATCAGATATTAATGTTTTTTTTTTGGGTGGTAGGGCCTTTTCCTTGGTAATGCTCAGTTATTAGGCAGCATAGTGTCGCAGCAATCAGAAAATCAAAGGGCCGTTGCCGGGAGCGGGACTTGAACCCACGACCTCCGCGATAATGCATCGGGTGCTCTACCACTGAGCTATCACGGCCCGATACACTTCGAAATCTTTCATGCTACATACACATTAACATGCCATTCGTCACCGCATTACCATTATCAGTTGCCCCACATGTTGCCAAATATCCACCTGTGTATTGTGATATATTATGATTTTAGGTGGGAATTGGAAAAACGTTTAAGCAATTACTTTTTTATTCTGTAATCATGTAATTCCAATGTAACATGCCATTTAAAATACCTACACTTAGACTTCACATAAAGTTTTGTCTGGCGGTTGTTCTTTTTTCAAAATATTAATGTTTTTTTTTTGGGTGGTGATCCTTTCCTTGGTAATGCTCAAATTAGGCACATGTTCGTAATCAGAAAATCAAAGGGGCCGTTGCCACGGGACTTGAACCCACGACCTCCGCGGATCGATTATGAGGAGGCCGTGGGTTTCACATACACTTAACATGCCACCAGGCCCGATACACCCCTTGATTTTTCATTTAACACTAATAACCGGTGTCAAAGTTACCATTAATGTTTTTGGGTGGTAGAGACCTTTCCTTGAAATCCCAGTTACCATAGTGTCGCCAAAAAATCATTGAATACATTGTCGATATATTACACTTCGAAATCTTTCATGCTAGACAAATAAAAATATATCAATATTATACATTGAATTCTGTATCGCATTAAATAAAAACCTCTTTCATCAAAGCCGCTGGGTTTGTTTTAATATCAGATTAATGTTTTTTTTGGTGGGGGGGCCTTAATGGTAATGCAGACGAATGGCATACACTGTCTTTCATGTATGTAGCATGAAAGATTTCGAAGCCCCACATGTATCGGGCTACTTGTGATATATGATTTAGGTAGAGCACAATTAGTGATGCATTATCGCGAGGTTGGGTTCAGATATTAAATATTTTTTGGTGACAATGCTCAGTTGTGGACAGTGTCGCTAGGGCCGTTTTGATAGAGCACCCGATGATTTTCGTGGAACAGACCATTACCAAGCGGGACAGACTGACAGTTTACTAAAGGAAAGGCCCTACCCCAAAAACATTAATATCTGATACAAACACAACCGGTCAGACAAACCTTTGGAGGAAGTCTTACAGTGTAGTATCTAGTATACATTGAATAATACGATTACAGAATAAAAAGTAATTGTACTTACTCACCTAAATCAGTATATCACAATACTGACAGTACACTGTGACAGATTTGGTAAGATTAACACGGTGTCGGCACATTACTATTAAACTATTTATACATCGAAATAAAATGCCCCTCATTTGGATGTAAAGAATTAACTTTGTTTATATAAGAATGAAACTGAGATTTGGTGCTGCATGTGATGCGTTACAATGATGATGCAATATCTCCCAGATATCTCCCAAGTCCCCGTTGTTTTCTTTGTTGTCTCTTATTCCGAGGTTATGCAGTTTCACTGCCCTCATTTTTGACTGTGTATCTACATATGCAAAGCGTAGCCTCGACATTAGTGTTCAGTTTCAATTTGATTATACGTTACTGTCAATTTCCTGCTTTGTTCAGAACTATAGAAGTTATATTTTCAAATTATTATGTATGTATCAAGATTATTAATAAGCAATTCATGTTGTACACTCATTTGCTTGGAGACTTAAATAATGTCTTTTATGATAATAAATAATTATGATAGCGATCTTCCACCGGGGAACGGACATTTCATCTCACGACTTTATCTCGCAATATGTCAACTCTACGGAAAGGTTAGGGTCTGGGTTAGACGTTTAGGGATTGGGTATAGGTTAGAGTTAGTGTTCCGAAACGGTTTCGGTTATGGTCAGGGTCAGGACAGGGAGATGGGGCGTCCTGAAATCTTTGAGATGAAATGTCGTGAGAGATGAAATGTCGTACACGCCTCGAATGATGTTCCCTATCTTCTGGTGGAAGAACATCATTTGCCATATAAGTGTTACATCTAACACTTACAGCCTTGATTGGAATGGGTTTCAAATCAATTTGCCTATACAACTATACAATGTTTTGGATTTTTGTCTTTATCTTCTTATTTCATCGGACCTGTAGCTCTGTAGGTGCTAGATTCTCCGTTCTTTTAATGACGTTTTTGCTGTTTCAGTATTAAGTCACCTAGCTAACTCTTGGCATCTCAAAACCTACTGAAATTGCATGTTTGACCCATTATTCAACCGTAAACCAGACATGGAGGCAGCGTCAGGAATCTAATGGGCTAAGTGGGCTAATTTTCCACAGTGGAAATTTTTTCAGGCATTAGCCCATTGCAACCATTAGCCTCCATGGGGGCTAACTTTGGTCATGTTCCTGTGGTAACATTTTGCCATGTTTTGTCTATTGGCAAGATTAATATTTGTCTGTGCAGAGTGTAACACTATCGACAGCTGCTGTCAAATCACCTCCTTACACCCTATCAAAGGAGCAGCAAGACATTGAACTCAGTCCATTGTTGAATATTTTGCAAGTTAGGAAAGACCCTAAAAATGGACTTGGCCAATCAAGTTCTGCAGCAATTGGATCATCTAAGGGTAAACACAAGGCTCCAGTAGCTCAGAGAATAGATCACCATTAGCCTCACAGCATTGGAAGACAATCCCTTCCCAAAGTGAAGGCAATAGACTCCCCTCACCCCTGTCCTCATCACCATTCAGACTGTTGGTGAATTCGCCCATTCAACAACATTCAGACTTCCCACAACCACACATCAATGTAAAATCAAAACACTGAATGACTTAAACTAACATCGAAAGGACTGAATTGTAACAAGTCCATTCAAGTCACCATTTGCTGCACATCCCTCCATGGCTGTCCCATCTTCTGAGGATGCCCCAGGATCATCTTCTGCCACAGAGACTGACATGTTCAGAAGAGGCCCCAGCAGCCCTATGTGATCAAAATCCACAAACAAATTTATTAAGAAAGTAGCTTCAAACAATACATAACCCTAAGGATTCACAGTTTTATTCTTTTACAGTTCACTCTTCGCAGTTTGTTCTTTTTGTTTTCATATATACAAAGTTTAATAGTAATGTGCATAGTTAATAGTTTAATAGTTAATTAGATATACTTTATTTTTATTCTTAATCTTATTAGTACAGCATTAAATTATTTCCAGTGTATGAAGTATTGGCTCCCGGGTGAGTGTTGCCGGTGTAGAAGTACTTTAAGCCCGCCGTTGTTATTGTTCATTGCTACAATGCGATGCCCATCTCAAGGCGTGAAGCCAATGTCTGATTCAGTAAAATAAAGCCTTTCATTGTGTGTATACACCGTGTTTAATGTACCAAATATACTGTACAGTTTGTGCAGTGTACAATGTATTGATGATTTTTACATTTGTTGCAAACTGTTTCCGTAAACCCTGCTGAGAAACTCTTGATCGAAAAATTTAGCGCGCTGCGGTAGGGGCTGAGTGTGCTGTGTAACATTTACATAGGATAACATGCACACATTCTATATACCGTATCAAAGTTACTATATAATGTATCATAGGTTTACGTGTGGTCGTATCACTATCCACCTAGCTAGGTGTATCATACAATAACATTGCGCCCAGTGTGCGGTCGGTGCTCCGAGGCGTATCGAATGTCAAATACGGTCACGTGACACGCACTCATGTTTTACCTGATATGCGCGCTGTGACGTAGTATTCACGTGAACGGGTTGGGTGGTGCGTGATATTCGTGTTCAGGTGACACAGTCACGTGATGCCCAAAGGAAAGCTCGTGATGCCAAATGAAAACACGTTTTTAGTTTCTACTTGTTACTTTTACATCTGGTCAGATAACAGGATTTAGGTTTGCTTACCAAGGTTTGGCATAGCAGTCACATGATGACCAGCCCGGCAAATTAAAGACACGATATCTAACCAACAACACATTTGAGGCCTTGAAATGCTATGTTCATTCATAGAAGTGAAACATTTGCCCTCATCTTTGCCATTCGTGACTGGGAATAAGGCTTTTAACTCAATTATTGTTATATCACCGTCAACCTTCATGATATTATGATAATGTATCTCATCTTCAGGCTGAAATAATGGCTCTGTTACCTTCAAATCGGGCGGCTAAGTGGGGTCGGTTAATTTAAAGGCCATAAAAGGATCTACCTTCTCAATTATAATAGTTAAAACAAGAACTAGAACTTTAAAAATTCGAGTTACTACACCGACACGAATCGTCTAATGGCTCGAAGATTAGAAGGCAATTATGGACTTTGGTTGGAATTGGAAGAAAAAAGGTCGGCTGAATTCAAAACGTACACAAATCAATTAGTTTCTTCTTGTATCAGCAATTTGCTGATACAAGAAGAAACTAAAACGTGTTTTCATTTGGCAACACGAGCTTTCGAGTGGCATCACGTGACTGTCACGTGACCACGATTATCACGCACCCACCTCAACCCGTTCTCACGTGACTTCTCAGGTAAAACATACAGAATGCATGTCACGTGACCGACTTTGATATTCGATACGCCTCGGGCACCGACCGCACACTGGGGCTGTGTTATTGTATGATACACCTAGCAGCTAGGTACATAGTGATACGGCCCACACGTTAATCTATGATACATTATATAGTGACTTTGATACGGTTTATATAGGACTGTGTGTGCAATGTTATTCTATGTAAATGATACACTGTACACCCAGCCTTTACCGCAGCGCTAAATATCTCGATGAAGAGTTTCTCAGCAGGGTTCACGAATCACGGAAACAGTTTACAAGCAACGTAAATTCAACAATACGGTGTATACCTTACAAGATAAAATAACATGGGACAATAATTCCGGGGATCGAAATTTTGGGGGTTCGAAAATATGGGGATTTTTTTCAAAAATCCCCAAATTTCGTTCCCCAAATTAAATTAGGGGATTTTCGCCTTTTTTCAAATTCGAAAAAATAGGGTAACTTTTGGGAATAAATCCGAACTTCAGAAAGGCCAATATCACTGAGGTGATCGATGTAGTAGAATTTCCAGTACAAGATCCCTTTTATTGAGTCGAGTTTAGAAGGTTTTATTTGGAGTAACTGCATTTTAGATATTTTGAACTCTTCTGAACTGATATACTTATTGAAATCTGTCTGGGAATTCCATATTTTATGCACTGTTTGTCAAATTGCAAACCCGCAATTTACTAATTTGGGGGAAATAATTTTGGAGATCGAAATTTTGGGGGAACAATATGAAGTTTTTTTTCGAAAAATCCCCAAATTTCGTACCTTTTAAAATATGTCTCAAATGGGTAATTGACGTACACATGAAAATAAAATTCCAAATAATGTTTACTGTGTGTTTATCAGATAATAGTAAATTTGCCTCTGAAAATTCTGAAAATTCGATCAATTATAGTCGTTAACAACCTAGCGGTGTTTTGATGTGTGATTTAAAATCTTACGGCACGAAGTTTATCCGCAAGACCTTTCCAGGAAAAAAATCTTTGGTAGGTACCTAATATGATCTCGATGAAGAGTTTCTCAGCAGGGGTTCACGGAAACAGTTTGCTAGCAACGTAAAATCAACATACAATGTGATGTACCTACAATGTATAGTTTGCTTGCAGATGGAAATAAAATTTCGACACTGATGTAAAGACGTGGTGTGTAGAACAAGGATTTCTTCGTCAATAGGACGTGAATCAGAGTAGGACGAGTGAACCCTGCTCAGAAACTCTTCATCGAGATATTTAGCGCTGCGGTAATAAAGGCTGGGTGTACAGTGTATCATTTATATTATATTAAAATAACATAACACACACTGTCCTATATAAACCGTATCAAAGTCACTATATAATGTTTCATCTTCAATTGTATCAAGAACACGACGTTAATTGATAGTTTAAATTGAGGATGTAAAACAATAAACTGTGTCGAAAATATTGCTAGACCCCGATATGTCACCCGTACCGATTCGTCTATCGAACTGTGATTGATATGTCACGTCTTCTTACTTCATGAATCCGGAAGACGACTAATTTGATCAACCACAGACTCTACTTCGGGTGACTTATCGGTACGGATTTCAAAAACTCAATCACCAGTTTGTAATCCTCGTACCGATTTGTCACTAGAAGTTGAAGTGTACCTTATATAATAAAGGATGCACCGAAATTTAATGGAAGGTTCCTTTGCATTCTTGGATGATTCTATATCATCGATCTTCAATCTTCATATCGCAGAATAATTTAGGGCAATTTATGTTAAAAGTACCATGCACAGTCCTGATCGACCAACTCACACTCCTGATCGACCCTCTTGTACAGTCCTGATCGACCAACTCACACTCCTGAACGACCCTCTTGTACAGTCCTGATCGACCCTCTCGCAGTCCTGAACGACCCTCTCACAGTCCTGATCGACCCTCTTGTACAGTCCTGATCGACCAACTCACACTCCTGATCGACCCTCTTGTACAGTCCTGATCGACCAACTCACACTCCTGATCGACCCTCTTGTACAGTCCTGATCGACCAACTCACACTCCTGAACGACCCTCTTGGACAGTCCTGAACGACCCTCTTACACTCGTGATCGACTCTCTTGTGCAGTCCTGAACAACCCTTTCACACTCCTGAACGACCCTCTCGTACAGTCCTGAACGACTCTCTCACAGTCCTAATCGACCTTCTACCAGTCCTGAACCCCTCTCACAGTCCTGAACGACACTTTCACACCCTGAACTCCCTCTAGCAGTCCTGAACGACCCTCTTGTAGTTGTACAGTCCTGAACGACCCTCTCACAGTCCTAATCGACCATCTAGCAGTCCTGAACGACCTCTCACAGTCCTGAACGACCTCTCACACTCGTGATCGACTCTCTTGTGCAGTCCTGAACAACCCTTTCACACTCCTGAACGACCCTCTCGTACAGTCCTGAACGACTCTCTCACAGTCCTAATCGACCTTCTACCAGTCCTGAACCCCTCTCACAGTCCTGAACGACACTTTCACACTCCTGAACGACCCTCTAGCAGTCCTGAACGACCCTCTTGTAGTTGTACAGTCCTGAACGACTCTCTCTCACAGTCCTAATCACGACCATCTAGCAGTCCTGAACGACCCTCTCACAGTCCTGAACGACCCTCTCACACTCCTGAACGACCCTCTAGCAGTCCTGAACGACCCTCTTGTAGTTGTACAGTCCTGAACGACTCTCTCACAGTCCTAATCGACCATCTAGCAGTCCTGAACGACCCTCTCACAGTCCTGAACGACCCTCTCACACTCCTGAACGACCCTCTAGCAGTCCTGAACGACCCTCTTGTAGTTGTACAGTCCTGAACGACCCTCTCACAGTCCTAATCGACCATCTACCAGTCCTGAACCCCTCTCACAGTCCTGAACGACACTTTCACACTCCTGAACGACTCTCTAGCAGTCCTGAACGACCCTCTTGTAGTTGTACAGTCCTGAACGACCCTCTCACAGTCCTAATCGACCATCTAGCAGTCCTGAACCCCTCTCACAGTCCTGAACGACACTTTCACACTCCTGAACGACCCTCTAGCAGTCCTGAACGACCCTCTTGTAGTTGTACAGTCCTGAACGACCCTCTCACAGTCCTAATCGACCATCTAGCAGTCCTGAACGACCCTCTCACAGTCCTGAACGACCCTCTCACACTCGTGATCGACTCTCTTGTGCAGTCCTGAACAACCCTTTCACACTCCTGAACGACCCTCTCGTACAGTCCTGAACGACTCTCTCACAGTCCTAATCGACCTTCTACCAGTCCTGAACCCCTCTCACAGTCCTGAACGACACTTTCACACTCCTGAACGACCCTCTAGCAGTCCTGAACGACCCTCTTGTAGTTGTACAGTCCTGAACGACCCTCTCACAGTCCTAATCGACCATCTAGCAGTCCTGAACGACCCTCTCACAGTCCTGAACGACCCTCTCACACTCGTGATCGACTCTCTTGTGCAGTCCTGAACAACCCTTTCACACTCCTGAACGACCCTCTCGTACAGTCCTGAACGACTCTCTCACAGTCCTAATCGACCATCTACCAGTCCTGAACCCCTCTCACAGTCCTGAACGACACTTTCACACTCCTGAACGACTCTCTAGCAGTCCTGAACGACCCTCTTGTAGTTGTACAGTCCTGAACGACCCTCTCACAGTCCTAATCGACCATCTAGCAGTCCTGAACGACCCTCTCACAGTCCTGAACGACCCTCTCGTACAGTCCTGAACGACACTTTCACAGTCCTAATCGACAATCTCACAGTCCTGAAAGACCCTCTCACACTCCTGAACGAACCTCTCACTGTCCTGAACGACCCTCTCACAGTCCTGAACGACTCTCTCACACTCCTGAACGACCCTCTCACTTATCATTTTCTGCGCATCCCTTCAGTGCATCTGCACCTAGTGATGCACATCGTTGAAAAATACCCCGGTTCAATTTAAAAGATGCACTGCCATCAAGATGAAGAAGATGAAAAAAAAAAGATGAATAGCACATTTAAGAAGAGATTGCTTCAAACAACTCATAATCCAAAGCTTAGGTTTCAATCTTTTTATCATCCTTCCAAAAGCGACCTACCTTTATGAACAAAAATCATATTAGGTACCTACCAAAGATTTTTTCCTGGATAGGTTCTATGGATAAACTTCGTGCCGTAAGATTTTTAAATCACACATCAAAACACCGTTGGTGGGGTTGTTAACGACTATAATTGACACATCGAATTTTCAGAGGTTTAATGAAGTAATTCCATTATTCGATAAACACACAGTAAACATTATTTGGAATTTTATTTTCATGTACAAGTACACTATACACCGTATTGTTGAATTTACGTTGCTTGTAAACTGTTTCCGTGATTCGTGAACCCTGCTGAGAAACTCTTCATCGAGATATTTAGCGCTGCGGTAAAGGCTGGGTGTACAGTGTATCATTTACATAGAATAACATTGCACACACAGTCCTATATAAACCGTATCAAAGTCACTATATAATGTATCATAGATTAACGTGTGGGCCGTATCACTATGTACCTAGCTGCTAGGTGTATCATACAATGAAAATCATGCCTTTCCTATGAAGGCTTGCAGTGAAATATCAGAGACACTAAAAGCTTGCATAAGATCATACGAATCTTGCAAATATTGCAATGAAAATCTTGCCTTTCCTATGAAGGCTTGCAGTGGAATATCGGAGACCACTCAAAGCTTGCATGGGACCAACTGAATCTTGCAAATATTGCAATGAAAATCTTGCCTTTCCTATGAATTCTTGCAGTGGAATATCAGAGACCACTAAAAGCTTGCATAAGATCATTCCTTGCAAATATTGCAATGAAAATCTTGCCTTTCCTATGAATTCTTGCATTGGGATATCAGAGACCACTAAAAGCATAAGATCATTGAATCTTGCAAATATTGCAATGAAAATCCTTTTCCTATGAAGGCTTGCATTAGTCTAAATGTATCCTTGTGACAGTAACAGGCATTTTGATTGCAGTCTTGCATCCACTATCAAAAATACTGCCAAGCTAGAGATGCATTATACCATCGGGGGGGGAGCCTTTACAACGCTACAGTGTCGTAACGTTGTTACAGTGTCAAAACTTCAAAACAAACTATTTATAAACGTAACTCTTAAACTCTAACAATTCATCGGCGCCTATAATTATAGCCGCCGATAAATGCACAGGAAAACGGTTACTATCCCCCGATGGTGACGACCGACCTGCAGTGCTGAGTCTCTGAGTCAAGTCGATCGGCGATCTATAGGCGCTTATGGGCGGTGTCGTAGTCTCCCTATATGATCAAAAAGCGTCGATGCAGCGCCTAGGCGATGTATTGGCGCTTATAGGCGCCGGATGACGGCCGATAATTCGACGTCAGCTTGATATAGGCGCCCCCTAGGCGGTCAAAAAGCGTCGACGGCGCCTAGGCGATGTACAGGCGCTTATAGGCGCCGATGACGGCCGATAATTCGACTTCGCCAAATATAGGCGCCGAAAAATGGGTACCACCTATAGGCGCCAAGAAAGTTGTAGGCGCCGAATCGGCGTTTTACATAAATATGATTTAGCGACAGCGCACTGTATTTAGTAATCAACAGAATATGATTAACGATACACACTTTAACAGGCAGGTATGTCTGCCGAGCGGAGTCCGAGCGGGAGTTGAGTCGCCGGGCGGATTCCGCCGTGGAACTCATGTCCAAGCGGAGTCCGATCGGACTCCGCAGGAGAGTCCGAGGCGGAGTCCGCTCAGACTCGGTGGACAGGTCCGCTCGGATTCCGCAGCAGGAATCCGCCCGGACTCCGCGGCGGACTCAACCCGCTCGGACCTGCGCAGGAACTCCCGGCGGACTGTCCGCCATTCCGCGGCAGAGCCTGGCGGAGTCCGCTCGGAGTCCGTTTCAGCGGAGATCCGAGCGGTTCCGTCGGAACTCCGCGGCGGACTTAAGATGTCCGCCAGCGAAAAAATTTCGGCGGAGTCCGAGCGGTTCCGCCGAAAGTCCGCGCAGTCCGAGTTGTCTCCGAGCGGACTCCGCTCGAGTCGCTCCGCCGGGGAAGCGCCGATAACCTGACGAGACAAGATTGGTCTTCCATGCTGAGCTCTGTGAATTAGAAACGAAATAGAAAATGTAAACCGCTGTACTGGGCACAATACCTGATGACTTAAAACTCGCTCAGCCCCTGAGGGATCTATTGCTTCCACGTGCGACAATTATTGACTTTATGATCATCGTGGCTCGTGCACATGATTCCATGCTATAAAGATAAGGTATAATTATTTTAAAATCATGACAGTCCAAATTCTATTGTAATTGTTGGCAGGAATGAGGATAACAGAGGCAAAGCTCGAAACGCAATTAAAGCCCATTCCGTTCTAGATGAAAACATTGGTATGGCTGTGACGTCAATCTATCATGGTGAAGTACTGGAATATTTTATTAACGAAACTAATAATACAATACACTATGCAGTGTTTGCATCATCAATATCTCATGCTGTGGAACCACGAGATAGAGCAACTCAAACCATACGAGTTTAAAATCCCAGTAGGAAATTATCCATCAACTGCTTCTATATTAAAAGCCATATCTGATGGTTTCAGAAGAATAACTTGGGGTAGGAATCGGTTTAATGATCGAGTGAAGAGCCACGTTTAATGGTTTCAGTGGATAAGGAAGATACTGTTACTATACAGACAAGAAACATTGTGGAACTTCCTGTAGATGGAGAAGATACGCCATGGAAATTAATTGATGTCAGTGGAAAGAAAGTTTAATCAATTTTTACAACTCAAAGCGTTACCAAATATCACCCATCCTTCCTCTATGTTAATATTGTTGAGAATTCTTACATTAATGGGAGACAGTCAGATTGTTATCCATGGTGCCGATTAGTATGAATGCAGACTGGTCTTTCCATGAATTTTCTCATCAAACTTTGTACCAATCGAAGTTAAGGAATTTTTCAATAACACTGTTAGCGGTTTTGAGGAGATTCACTGATTCTATTCCGAGAGAGATAAGCTGTAAACTCGGTTGAGAAGAAGGGAGTAAGCAGAATAGTAAATTATAACAAAAGCTTATATAACGTAATATCTTATCACGCAACGCGTGGTCGCGTGAGCTAGCTTTGGCGTGACCTCGAAGGTCAGAGAGAGCTGAGAGCGGGGTTATAATTACAACAAAGGTATCCCGCCTACATCTCTCCCCCTTCCAACGAGTCCACGTCCCGTGGACCAATAGCAAGAAATGAAATTGGTCATCGATCAACCCTTTTGAATGAATGATGTGTTTAATGGTCCCTAAGTTGACTTGAATCGTGTTTAAATGAGCAATATTTAGTTGTTTCCCTACTAGCTTAAAGATTTTCTATTAAAAACTCATCAGTCGATCAAATGGAGTTGATCGATCGACCGGTTCCGTTCGATCGACCGACGAACGTTACATGCACCTAAGTATTAGTGAAGCACATTTGCGCACCGCAAAAACTCTTTTTGCGGCGCAGACGCAAAAAGAGTTTGAAACTGAAAGCACCCAATCTGCAATCAACCATAAGTTTGTCTGACGTCACCCATACGTTTGTCTGACTCTGCGAGTCGTGGCGCGCGCGCTTCGCGCGCGCGAGGGGGTCTGGCATCTGGCAACGCCTGACAACCATACGTAACCTTCACCTAACCAGGTGCTAACGCCGATCGGAGTGAAACGACGGCGCGCGCAAAAGAGGGCTCTGGTTAGAGTAATACGTAAGGTGCATGCAAAGAAGTGAACAGCGGTCGAATATCGAATGGAATTGGTCGATCGATGATCAACTTCATTTGATCGACTGATGTGTTTTAAATAGAAAATCTTTGAGCTGGTAGGGAAGCAACTAAATATTGCTCATTTAAACACGATTTAAGTCATTAGGGAAAAGTAGAACAGTAGAACACATCAGTCGTTCGAATGGAGTTGATCGATCGACCAATTCCATTCGATCGACCGACCAACGTTACGGGCGCCTTAGTTGGATCAAACTGAATTGACATGCAAACTTTCAATTTTCATGAGTTAACTTGTATGTTTATTCGGACAACCCCTCTGACACCCTGATCAAAATTCAAAAAATCCTCGGACCCACTTGGACTTGAGGAAAAATCTGTGTATATACTGATAACAGAGAAATTGAATGATTTTACCATGCACAAGAACGCCTACTGGCAAACGGCACCTCACGCCACGCAATAAGTACCACTTTCCGTCCACTTACCTGGGTACCTGACTGCCTCCCCTAGCTGCATAGCTCCCCACAATGAGGGTTAGGACTGCTGATCACTTACCTGGGTACCTGACTGCCTCCCCCTAGCTGCATAGCTCCCCCACATAATGTGAGGGTTAGGACTACTGATCACTTACCAGGGTACCTGACGGCCTCCCCTAGCTGCATAGCTCCCCACATAATGTGAGGGTTAGGACTGCTGATCACTTACCTGACGGCCTCCCCTAGCTGCATAGCTCCCCACATAATGTGAGGGTTAGGACTGCTGATCACTTACCTGGGTACCTGACTGCCTCCCCTAGCTGCATAGCTCCCACATATAATGTGGGGACTGCCTCCCCCCTAGCTGCATAGGACTGCTGATCACTTACCTGGGTACCTGACGGCCTCCCTGACGGCCTCCCCTAGCTGCTGCATAGCTCCCACATAATGTGAGGGGTTAGGACTGCTGATCACTTACCTGGGTACCTGACTGCCTCCCCCCTAGCTGCATAGCTCCCCACATAATGTGAGGGTTAGGACTACTGATCACTTACCAGGGTACCTGACTGCCTCCCCTAGCTGCATAGCTCCCCACATAATGAGGGTTAGGACTACTGATCACTTACCTGGGTACCTGACGGCCTCCCCTAGCTGCATAGCTCCCCACATAATGTGAGGGTTAGGACTGCTGATCACTTACCAGGGTTTGCCCCCCAGCTGACTGCCTCTCCCCCCTAGCTGCACCAGGCACTGGCTCCCCCCACATAATGTGAGGGTTAGGACTGCTGATCACTTACCTGGGTACCTGACGGCCTCCCCTTGCTGCATAGCTCCCCACATAATGTGAGGGTTAGGACTGCTGATCACTGACCAGGGTACCTGACGGCCTCCCCTAGCTGCATAGCTCCCCACATAATGTGAGGGTTAGGACTACTGATCGTCTCGAACAACAGGTCTTCTGAGGTGTGCTGAACAGTAGGCACCACCGACATCCCTTCTTTGAATACGGTCTGAAAATGGGAGGTGAAAATTTCAGGATTTATATTGTTCAATGTGTCATATCAAAATATGACAACCATCCAAATGCTTGCAAAATATTTGTGTTGATCATTTGAGGTTTTCTGTTGACAGATAGACGTAGTAATTGAAATACCGATGTACTACTGATACCAATCGTATAAGACCGCTATGATGATTTCATGAGTAAAACTAACGCAGTTCTGAAGGAATTCATTCTCGCGATGTTCAATGTATTCTAGCCAGTGGGATGTGAGTCTTTTAGCTGCAAACTTCTGAGCTAGGAGCAACCATTCCAGAATGCTGTGATCGTTGACGATTGCAAACCAGAGTGCATCTGTGAACGGGTCGTCCCAATCAGTAAACCTGGATGAGACAAAGAATAATTATGGCAATATGGTATCTTACATTTCACGGGGCAAGCAAAGTCGTGAGACACTCATTGTGTGAAACACTCACTGTGTGAGACACTCGATGTGTGAGACACTCACTGTTTGAGACACTCACTGTGTGAGACAGTGAGACTCTCACTGTGTGAGACACTCACTGTGTGAGACACTCGTCACTCAATGTGTCTCTGAGACCTGCGACTTCTCAGATACTCAAATACCGACTGGCATTTACTCATATGCCTTTCAACATCTGATATCTTATCTTTATCATCAGATATCTTATCTTTATCATCAGATATCTTATAGTTACCATCAGACATCTTATCGTTATCATCAGATATCTTATCGTTATCACTATCTTATCGGTATCATTATCATAATGTCCGTAATCAGTGATGGTATATATCAACGTGTGATAATATCATACTTTTCTCCGTCGGGGTGAGTGAATGTGAATAGGAGTGAGTGAAGATCCTTCTCCAAGTTCTCCAGACTCGACTCAACGGGAACCATGTGATCTGTGAATAGGGAACAGTGAGTGAGTGAGTACCCTAATAGTAATACTTTAATACAGCAGAATTTTTCAAGCATACTTGAGCTTCTGACTTATTACGACCTGAGGTTCCATTCAAAAGAAGTTAACTGCAAATTTGCCCTAAAACCCCTTTTAAAACTTTGGCATAAAAGATAATTGGTATTGGTCAGTGGTCTGTTACCTTTTTTGCAAATTGCATTGTTGCTGAAGTTGGAAAGTCGTTTTTCAGTCAATGATAGATCACTCTTCAATCACTAATTCCAATCATTTTTTAAAACGATAATTTTTTTAAAAAACGAAAATCGCACGATAATCTTTTTTTTAAAACGATTATCGCACGATTATCGCTTTGAAAAAGATATTTTTATCAGGTTCAAAAACTTTACTATTTGGCCATAATTTGGTCAGTCTCCCATATAACGAGAGTCTTCATTATCTATGACAATGGCGTCACTTGTAAAAATAAAACTAAGCGCATCTAGCGCTTTAAGGATTAGGGTTAGGATCAGAGTTAGGATTTGTTAGGTTTACTTTTAGGGTTAAGATCAAGATTAGGGTTGAGTTTATGGTTAGGATAGTCACTCAGAGCCGTTTACATGGGAGATCTACCAGATCGTGGATCAATAGATTGTAGCTCATTACTTCATTACATCATTAAATAGTAGGTCAATATATCATATCTCACTTGATAGAAGCTCACTAGATCGTAGATCACTAGATCGTAAATTAGTAGATCATAGCTCACTAGATCGTGGATCACTAGATCGCAGATCAGTAGATGGTGGATCAGTAGATCATAGCTCACTAGATCGTGGATCACTAGATCACAGATCAGTAGATCGTGAATCAGTAGATCATAGCTCAATAGATCATGGATCACTAGATCGCAGATCAGTAGATTGTGCATCAGTAGATCGTGCATCAGTAGACCGTAGCTCACAAGATCATAGCTCACTAGATCGTGGATCAATAGATCGTAGCTCACTAGATCGTGGATCAGTAGATCGTAGCTCACTAGAGCAAGGAAGGTAAGGGGAGATTAACAATCGTACCTAGTTTACAATGGCACCTTATTAACAACGGTACCTTATTAACAACGGTACCTTACTAGCAACGGTACCTCTTGTCAGGCGTTGCCTGACCCCCTCGCGCGCGAAGCGCGCGCCACGACTCGCAGAAATAAATTTTAAATAATGGGTCTGACGACGTCAGACAAGGTACCTCAATGACAACGGTACCTCATTAACAACGGTACCTTATTAACAACGGTACTTAATTTACAACGGTACCTTATTAACAACGGTACCCTATTAACAACGGTACCTTATTAACAATTTAACAATGGTACCCTATTAACAACGGTACCTTATTAACAATTTAACAATGGTACCTTATTGACAACGGTACCTTATTAACAACGGTACCTTATTAACAACGGTACCTTATTAACAACGGTACCTTATTTGCAACGGTACCTTATTAACAACGGTACCTTATTAACAACGGTACCTTATTAACAACGGTACCAAACTGGGCACTTTGACAACGGTACCTTAACAACAGCGGTACCTTAACAACAACAGTACCTTATTAACAACGGTACCTTATTAACAACGGTACCTTAACAACAACGGTACCTTAACAACAACGGTACCTTAACAACAACGGTACCTTAACAACAACGGTACTTTGTTAACAACATATTAAGCAAGGCACACCAAGAAAACAAATAGAACTGATGGCGAGAGGGGCAGCACACGTCCTTATATATGGTGGCTGACACCACTCCATCATCAATGACGAACGACGACGTATGCACATTCCACATACCAACGCAATGACGTTGACACCACTCAGTATCCAATCATGACGAATAGCATTACGTGCGCATACCAACTGTATGACGTTGACACCACTCTGCACCATCCAAGCGTGACGAATAGCTACGTTTGCACATTCCACATACCAATCCTATGACGTTGACACCACTTTGAGCACCCAATCGAGCATGACGAAAAATGTTACGTGCACAATCCAAATCGATCACATTGAAAGCACACAAATTTATTTCCAATTTCATGCTTCTATCATTCATTCGTAATTTATAAATGCACAGAAAAATTTAGGACCTGTGAATTAATAGCGCGCAATTTTCTTTTATATCACGGTAATTGCTGAAAAGTTAAAGTTAGGTCACGGCGCGCTACAAACAATATTGCATGTGGATAACATTCGTGGTACCGCCCCCGCTTCGACAGCTTCACGATTCGTTTGTTTTGGAAATGTATCTGAACCAACATAGTTGCAATCCTAAAATTAGAAGTTTTTAGTCTGACGTAATAATCCACCCAATTTTTGCAAAAATTCCAGCTTACCTGGAAATTTTTTATAACAATTCATTAAAACTATTTCAGGGGCTAGTACTGGAGTACTGGGTCTCAGGAGCCCAGAAAAAAGTTTACCAACCTACCCCATGGGGGCGGTGGTTTTTTGGGCCACTCCCTTTTTAATATTTATACGCTATGTCGTTTTTTCATAACTCGGCTTAGGAAAGTCGTAGAGACTTCATTTTGGGCTCAAACGAATCGCAACAGCCGTGTTTTTATACAATTGTTGACGCCAATATGCCGTAGAACCCTCAGGGAAGAAGTTATGGGCCAAAAACCACTTTTCAGAGTACTTGCAGGCATGGATCCAGCCCAGAATTTTTGGGGGCGTGCAAATTTATAAAGCTCACTCGGCGCCGCTTCGCGGCACCTCGTTCGCACATAGGATAGGACGTTTTTGAATATTTGAAGGATAATTAAAGTTTTATAAGCAGGGGTCTGGGGGCGGCAGCCCCGAGAGGCCAAAGGTCTGGAGTATAACGAAATGGCAACTCAATAGTGTTTGGGCATTGTTTTGAACTTAACAGCGCTGTTGTTGCTGTCGAAAAAAATCTCAATCAATACAAAATCAAAAGAGCAGCAGGGGTCTGGGGGCGGCAGCCCCCAGAAGCCTGAGGTCTAGAGTATAAAGAAATGGCAACTCAATAGTGTTTGGGCATTGTTTTCAACTGAACAGCGCTGTTGTTGCTGTCGAACATAATCTCAATAAATATAAAATCAAAAGAGCAGCAGGGGTCTGGGGCGGCAGCCCCCAGAAGCTAGAGGTCTGGAGTACGAAGAAATGACAACTCAATAGTTTTTTGCCATGTTTTTAACCAACTCGATCGCTGCGATGTATGCAATCTCAATAAATATATTGACAATAAAAAGAACAACAGGGGTCTGGTGCCAGCAGCCCCCAGAAGTCAGAGGTCTGTACTGTTTAATGTAGACAAAGATATAATTATCAGGGGTATTGAAATTTAAAATATGCTTTTAGAAGTAAGAAATGAATGAAATTTTTCAACTTAGTTAATTTTTGGCATTTTGAATTCATCACAAACATCTTGAATTCATCACAAACATTAGAATTTCAACAAGAATTGCGCCTGCACCGACACAATTATTGTTGTTCCCGTAGGCCGTATGCAGGCGCTTAATTTCCCTCCCCCGCGGTGCTTGATGTAACCTTAGCATCATCTATATTAATAATTTCAGAGTGTTCGTGCATCTGTCTGTCTGTCTGTCTGTCTGTGTAAAATGACTATTTAAGAAGTGCATTTGATATTTTTGATCGTTTTTTTTCGGGAAAATCTTCTCCCAATTAAGGGGCTTATTACTATTTAAGGAAAATTTGAATTGGACCATCCGTTGATTATTTATTTGCATAATAAATATCATGCGTTTACTAATGCTAATATATGCTATGGAAAGGCAATACTATATAGGTGATCTCAAATTTCAAAGTATGTTGTGCGGTGCATTTCCGCGAATATCTGTAATCCTCGGTAAGCGGTAATGGTGATCCAATTACTTAACAAATTCCAAGATGAGGTCATGAAGCAAGTAGCTGTTGGCTGCTAGATACAAGATGAACCAAAGGTATCAGGTTGATTGTTTCCGCGAATCTTCGCGGGCAAACGCTAGTAATAAGATAATACAAAACGCTTTCGTTATAAAGTAATAAGAGTATAAATACTGTACCGATGCGCGTGCTGCGCGACCACCGAGAACACCAATTCAGGCATGGATCCACGGGGGCGTGCGGGGGGCGTGCGCACGCCCCCATCAGAAATTTGGGGGCGTGCTTGGGGGCGTGCAATTTTTTCCCTCCCCATTGGCCTATTTGTGAATACAAAAAGGCAAATGAGAGGGTTGGCAGAGATCGTGGTCTGGGAGGGTGAGAAATAGAATATGTGTATATGAGGTCCAGTTTTGCAATACAACTACTGTAATTTCTGGAAAGTGCCCGGATTGCTCCTTTATAATATCAGTCGCGAAAATGTCCCTCCCTCCGTCCCCATGTCACATAAATCTCCAAAATAACGAATTTATTAATTCATGGAGCTGTCGGTTGTCAAAAGTATAAATCTTATAGTTTGATCTGGCCCATCCGTGCCGCATGCTCGAACTCCTAAATTATGATAAGTTCGAAATTTAATTAGGCTGTTGAAGAATTCGTGTCTTAAAAAGTTAAAATCTTAAGTGTGGGTTGGGCGGTAGAATTGAAGAAAAGGCTTCGGTTTTGTTCTAGGTTTAGTACCAAATGCATAACTAATTAGAGTTTCTGCTGGATTCGACTAAGTTTGAGAAATACTATTCGCTGTGAAAGACGAATATTGCTTTTTGGAACAAGAGACAGTATTGAAACAGAAAGCACAAGCACGAAATTTGAAAATCAGATAAAAAGTGATATCAACTTAGTATAAACATTCAAGAAAATACATCGCGTGACACAATTTGATGCGAAACGTAAACCAATTCAACAAAATGGCGCAAAATCCACAACGAACTGAGTACAACAACGAACGCGCGCGCAAGAATTTTAGAAGAAATGGCACGTGCCAATTGGTGCAGGCATGGATCCAGCCCAGAATTTTTGGGCGTGCAATTTGTTGGGCTCATACCGGCGCCCTCGCGGCCTCGTTCGCACATAGGATAGACGTTTTGAATATTTGAAGGATAATTAAAGTTTTATAAGTCTGCCCGGGGGCGGCAGCCCCGAGAGGCCAAAGGTCTGAGTAGCAACGAAATGGCAACTCAATAGTGTTTGGGCATTGTTTTCAACTTAACAGCGCTGTTGTTGCTGTCGAAAAAAATCTCAATCAATATAAAATCAAAAGAGCAGCAGGGGTCTGGGGGCGGCAGCCCCAGAAGCCTGAGGTCTAGAGTATAAAGAAATGGCAACTCAATAGTGTTTGGGCATTGTTTTCAACTGAACAGCGCTGTTGTTGCTGTCGAACATAATCTCAATAAATATAAAATCAAAAGAGCAGCAGGGGTCTGGGGCGGCAGCCCCCAGAAGCCAGAGGTCTAGAGTATAAAGAAATGGCAACTCAATAGTGTTTGGGCATTGTTTTCAACTGAACAGCGCTGTAGTTGCTGTCGAACATAATCTCAATAAATATAAAATCAAAAGAGCAGTAGGGGTCTAGCGGCAGCCCCCAGAAGCTAGAGGTCTGGAGTACGAAGAAATGACAACTCAATAGTTTTTGCCATGTTTTTAACCAACTCGATCGCTGCGATGTATGCAATCTCAATAAATATATTGACAATAAAAAGAACAACAGGGGTCTGGTGCCAGCAGCCCCCAGAAGTCAGAGGTCTGTATTGTTTAATGTAGACAAAGATATAATTATCAGGGGTATTGAAATTTAAAATATGCTTTTAGAAGTAAGAAATGAATGAAATTTTTCAACTTAGTTAATTTTTGGCATTTTGAATTCATCACAAACATCTTGAATTCATCACAAACATTAGAATTTCAAGAATTGCGCCTGCACCGACACAATTATTGTTGTTCTGTAGGCCGTATGCAGGCGCTTAATTTCCCTCCCCCGCGGTGCTTGATGTAACCTTAGCATCATCTATATTAATAATTTCAGAGTGTCTGCATCTGTCTGTCTGTCTGTCTGTCTGTGTAAAATGACTATTTAAGAAGTGCATTTGATATTTTTCATCGTTTTTTTCGGGAAAAATCTTCTCCCAATTAAGGGGCTTATTACTATTTAAGGAAAATTTGAATTGACCATCCGTTGATTATTTATTTGCATAATAAATATCACGCGTTTACTAATGCTAATATATGCTATGGAAAGGCAATACTATATAGGTGATCTCAAATTACAAAGTATGTTGTGCGGTGCATTTCCGCGAATATCTGTAATCCTCGGTAAGCGGTAATGGTGATCCAATTACTTAACAAATTCCAAGATGAGGTCATGAAGCAAGTAGCTGTTGGCTGCTAGATACAAGATGAACCAAAGGTATCAGGTTGATTGTTTCCGCGAATCTTCGCGGGCAAACGCTAGTAATAAGATAATACAAAACGCTTTCGTTATAAAGTAATAAGAGTATAAATACTGTACCGATGCGCGTGCTGCGCGACCACCGAGAACACCAATTGGCACGTGCCATTTCTTCTAAAATTCTTGCGCGCGCGTTCGTTGTTGTACTCAGTTCGTTGTGGATTTCGCGCCATTTTGTTGAATTGGTTTACGTTTCGCATCAAATTGTGTCACGCGATGTATTTTCTTGAATGTTTATACTAAGTTGATATCACTTTTTATCTGATTTTCAAATTTCGTGCTTGTGCTTTCTGTTTCAATGCTGTCTCTTGTTCCAAAAAGCAATATTCGTCTTTCACAGCGAATAGTATTTCTCAAACTTAGTCGAATCCAGCAGAAACTCTAATTAGTTATGCATTTTGGTACTAAACCTAGAACAAAACCGAAGCCTTTTCTTCAATTCTACCGCCCAACCCACACTTAAGATTTTAACTTTTTAAGACACGAATTCTTCAACAGCCTAATTAAATTTCGAACTTATCATAATTTAGGAGTTCGAGCATGCGGCACGGATGGGCCAGATCAAACTATAAGATTTATACTTTTGACAACCGACAGCTCCATGAATTAATAAATTCGTTATTTTGGAGATTTATGTGACATGGGGACGGAGGAGGGACATTTTCAAGACTGATATTATAAAGGAGCAATCCGGGCACTTTCCAGAAATTACAGTAGTTGTATTGCAAAACTGGACCTCATATACACATATTCTATTTCTCACCCTCCCAGACCACGATCTCTGCCAACCCTCTCATTTGCCTTTTTGTATTCACAAATAGGCCAATGGGGAGGGAAAAAATTGCACGCCCCCAAGCACGCCCCCAAATTTCTGATGGGGGCGTGCGCACGCCCCCCGCACGCCCCCGTGGATCCATGCCTGGGTACTTGCAACCCATTCTTTGGGCTATAGTGGAATCTTGGCGGAGGAAGCTCATAGAACTCAAGAAGCTTCATTTTGAACTGAAGTGAATCACAATGGCAATGTTTTTATTTGATTGTTGCCACAAATATGCTTGGAAACCCTCAGGAAAGAAGTTATGGATCAAAACCCTGTTTCTAGCTACCCGTGACCCATTGCTCGGGATATATTGGACATTGGTATTTCGACTCATGACCTCAGGTGGGCTCAGGTAGTTCCTAGGGACCCAAAACCCATGATTCCATGGAGCTTTTGTAGTTTTGTATGTAGGTAAGTAGGTATTCACTCACTGTCCTACAGCTTTAGGTCTAGGACATTATCCTACAGCTTTAGCTTTAACAATAGGGAACGATTCATTGGTCTCTTCTGACCAATCATGTTCTTATTTGACATGGTAGAAATCCAGAACTTAATAATACCATGATATAAGCATCTGCACTCTTTTCCCTTCACTTCAGATTCTGTTCATTCCTCAACAACTAACAAAGTTTTACACAAACATAAATTTTAGCATACTTGGTTATTTAGCATACTTAGGTATCTATTAATACTTTAAGCTTTGGAGCTTAAATGTTTAAATGGTTGAAATTTGTAGTCACCTTATAATCAAGACATTTGGTGTCTCTATGAAAGAAAATAGATGCACTTGCCTGTCACTGACAAGCTGACACGTCTTGTTCATCCAGCTGCTTCACAGCTGGAGTCAGCAGGCCTGGCAGCACTAGGCAAATAAGCAACAGAATATATGAATACTTCACATCAAGAATAGGTTGCGGGTACCCTGAAAATTGTTTGTGGCCGCTATGAAATAAAATCGCGTTTTTTGTCTATAGGAACTGCCTGAGCCCACCTGAGTTCATGATTCGAAATACCAATTTAAAATCCCGAGCAATGGGTTATGGGTAGCCAAAAACATAGTTTTGATACATACCTTCTTTCCTGAGGGTTTTAAAGCATATTTGTGGTAGCAGTCAAATAAAAACATTGCCAAATTTGCGAGCAATTTCAATTTAAGATGAATCTTCCACGATCTTCCCCAGCCAAGATACCACTATAACCCAAAGAATGGGTCGCGAGTACTCTGAAAAATGATTTTTGGCCCATAACTTCTTCCCTGAGAGTTTTCGAATATAACGGGTGATGACTATTTATCTGGAATTATTTCAATGTATTCTTGTGGGCAAATCGAGATCATGTTAGAGCTCAGATGCGCTTATTCTGGACCTAAAAAGTCTGCTGATTCAGAATAAAATCATGAGGAAATTTGAAACCCCTGTTTTCCCATGCTACTGGCCGATTGGTTTGAGAAGGTACAAAAAAATCTTGCACAAATTCAAAGATTGACTTCCTGACATATGATTGGAAAATTGTATACAGGAGCATTCCCATCAGTTGCCATCTAGGTTTATTCATGAACTTTCGTTAGCTGAGACACTAATGAAGACCTCTACATGCATTTTTCGTTGAATATTAAGAAAATTCTTGGATTTTAGAGCTAAAATCACGCCAAATTTCTGGAAAAGGTGTGTGTTTTTTGCTACACCAGGCCTTAAGAAAGTCTTAGAACAGGACCTAGGTGGTCTGAACACTCAGATTTGATGGCAGGGACCTCATTAAACATAACTCATGTCTTTGGACCATTTCCATTTATTGGTATGCAGAATTTTGGATAGATAATTACCCAAAATCGCAGTTTTATGAAAGTGACATTATCCTAGAATTGACGATTTTAAACACGTTTTAGGTTCCATAGGGTCACCACTGGATAAGTTAGTGATGCTACTCACTGCAGTCACTCTTGAGACCCTCCTGCTTAGAATCATCCCATAGTAAGGCTTAAATAACACTTTTGGAGATAATTATTGTCATTGAGATTTTGTGCAAGATTTTTTTGTATCTTCTCAAACTACTCGGCCTGTAGCATGGGAAAACAGGGTTTTCAAATTTTCTCATGAAGTTATTCTGAATCAGCAGACTTTTTAGGTCCAATATAATCATATTTGAGCTCTAACATGATCTCGATTTGCCCACAAGAATACATTGAAATAATTCCAGATAATTAGTCATCACCCGTTATTTGTGGCGACAATCGAATAAAAACGTGGTCATTGCGATTCATTTGCGCCCAAGATAAAGCCTCTACGACCTTCCTGAGCCAAGATACCAATATAGCCCAGATAATGGTTCGCAGACTACTCCGAAAATGGTTTTTGGCCCATAACTTCTTCCCTGAGGGTTCAACAGCATATTGGCGTCAATAATTGTTTAAAAACACGACTGTTGCGATTCTTTTGCGCCCAAGATAAAGCCTCTACGACCTTCCTGAGCCAAGATACCAATATAGCCCAAATAATGGTTCACAGACTACTCCGAAAATGGTTTTTGGCCCATAACTTCTTCCCTGAGGGTTCTACGGCATATTGGTGTCAAAAATTGTATCAAAACACGGCTGTTGCGATTCGTTTGCGCCCAAGATAAAGCCTCTACGACCTTCCTGAGCCAAGATACCAATATAGCCCAAATAATGGTCCGCGGACTACTCCGAAAATGGTTTTTGGCCCATAACTTCTTCCCTGAGGGTTCTACGGCATATTGGCGTCAACAATTGTATAAAAACACGGCTGTTGCGATTCGTTTGAGCCCAAAATGAAGTCTCTACGACTTTCCTAAGCCGAGTTATGAAAAAAACGACATAGCGTATAAATATTAAAAAGGGCGTGGCCCAAAAAACCACCGCCCCCATGGGGTAGGTTGGTAAACTTTTTTTTTTCTGGGCTCCTGAGACCAAGTACTAGCCCCTGAGATAGTTAATGAATTGTTATAAAAAATTTCCAGGTCATTGCAAAAATCGGGTGGATTATAATGAAATAGCGCCCGGTATATGGTCTCACGTTTGTGCTTCTTGCAAACTTTCACAATTCCAATTGTTGGTAGGTCTTTTTGAGTTTATGCATACGTCTATGCATCTATTCTATGTATCTATGATCTATGCGAACGGATACCTCTCACAAAAGACAAATTACCGGCCTAAGAATCACTTACTTTTCTCGAAAGTCCAGTCAAATGAGACCTTTTCCATTTCAGAGAAGAAGCCCACGATGTTCATGGCATAGCCCCGAGCACAGAAGGTCATACTCGGGTCACTTCCATAGTGGCTACAGAACCCCTCAACTGCCGTCCAGAACTCGTAACTGTGAAGTGCTCTCTTGTCTTCCTTCTCAGATAGAAACGCCTTGAAATCACCTGGGAGAAAATACCATTCATTGAGACAAATTTAGTATGACACAATATTGTGACTCAGATATCAGTTCAGTGTAAACATACTTTAGCACCAGTTACTCAGTTTGTTCCTACCCACTATTGTACATGATTTGATCCACAAACCTCCAGCAATGGAATCGCTAGCAATAGAAGCTTCCAGTAGGTTGTTGATATCAACCTCCTTTAGACTTGCCTCGTTATACACTTGCTTCAGTGCATCACAGTAGTTTTCCTGAAAGTTCAGGTGGTTTACCCTTTGGCCACATGCCCTGAAAACCGCGCGGGATTCCCGAGCGGAATTCCGTATTCAAAATCCCGGAAAATGGGGTTAGTTGCTACATGCCCAGAATTACGAATTTCAGTGCGCGTGGATTCACGGATACTTTTATGGTATAATAGTTTAATGGCTTATTAATGAGACCATGTATCTACACAGTTTCCGTTGATGGATCAATACGACAGTACATAGGTGTTGTGAAACTTATCCATCATTATGTAAACAGTAATTGTAGTGTTTGTATAACAATTCTGACCAAAAAATTACAGGGCACATAGTTCGTATTTTTGAGTTGGGTGAGCGAAGCAAGCCCAAGAACAGGGGCAAAGCCCCTGGCAGGGGGCTTAGGCCCCCGGAAAATTATTAATAAATTATCCAGATCCAATGCCTCAAAGTGATTATCGGACTAATGGACTATACTTCAGCTGCATTTATAATTGTCTCAGTGCTCGGCCAATCCACTGTCTATCACGTGATACTGATCTCCTTGGAGTAAGATGACAAATAAACCAATCAGACGATTGAATCTAACGTTAGGAACGTCACATTTAACTGTCTGATTGGTTTAATGGGTATTGACTATTGAGTCAATAGTCGAGTTTTCGAGTCAATTCATGTAACCTGACTCGAAGACTTGACTCGACTTTTAGACTAAATCACTTGACTCGCCAACCAAACGTGATAATCATGATCAGTGATAGTAGTCTAAGTAGAGTGGCCAAGGTCGGTTTAATCAACCAGGCCAGTGGCAGCCATGCATATCATAGATACTTCCCTATACACAAGGCTAAGCTATTAGCCCAACTCCTGGGTGGACAGCTCACCCGACTTTCGGGGATATCCTGGGCTGAGAGCAGTTCGCGAGTCAGACTGGTGTCAGTGATGAGTCAGAATGGAATTGGTGATACGTCAGGCTGGTGTCAGCGATACGTCAGACTCAAGACTGATGTCAGTGGTACGTCAGACTGGTGTCAGTGGTACGTCAGACTGGTGTCAGTGGTACGTCAGACTGGTGTCAGTCAACCGCCAGACTGCTGTCAGTCATACGCCAGACTGGTGTCAGTGGTAGGTCAGACAAGTCTCAGTGATACGTAAGACTGGAGTCACAACGCGTACTTGCGCACAAAGTCAGATTGGTGTCAGTGATCCACTGACACCAGTCTGACTTATCACTGACACCAGTCTGAAGTATCACTGATACCAGTCTGACGTTTCACTGACACCAGTCTGACGTAACACTGAGTCAGTGTTACGTCAGACTGGTGTCAGTGATAAGTCAGACTGGTGTCAGTGATACGTCAGACTGGACACTGGTGTCAGTGATACGTCAGACCTGTGTCAGCAAAACCTACATTTAAATTAATGGCTAAATAGTAATGCTAACAGAAGCATCAGCATGTATGCATCAAAATTGATCCTTGCAGTTGCATTCTCAAAAATTCTCACTAAAAATTCCTCCATTCAAAGTCACGTATTCTCAGTGCCCAAACGTGAACCATTGTCTCATTGTATTGTCAGCAAGAGAAGCTAGCATGAAAGTGTATTCCAGTGTTTGTGTAGACAACTAATTATAATGTAATGTGATAATAGGTTGATCGTGTAATGGTATAATCAGCGGAAACCATTGAACTTCCTAGTAAATTCTGCGGAATTCCGTTCAGAATCTCGAATCTCGTGTTCCGAAACACAGAGATTCGAATTTGAACGGTTTTTATCGGGAATCCTGAAAATCTAATTTGGCATAAAATGAGGGATTCCCGAACTTCAAAATGCGGGAATCCCGGGCATGTGGCCTTAGTGTAAGTAGTCTTCAATGACATCCTTAAATCACCGGTCTTTACGAGATCGCAATACTGAGGCAGAGGGCAGATGCCCGAGGGGTCATGTAGGGGTTATCCTTTTAAGAGAGAGGGCCGAGGGGACATGGGAACACAAAACCGAGCAAATTAGCATTTTAAGACTTTTTAAAGTTTTGAGTGGTTGCAGAATTTGATAGCAGCAATTTAATGTCGAAATGCTTTGCACTACGATTTATTGAGTGCGATCACCTTGTATATTTCATCTCTGAGAGAGGGCAGGGACAGCACGATATAGTTCCAGCCCTTCTCAAGATGACAGTCAAACTGTGTACAAATCATCGGACGTAATTATTATCATAGTTTTGGAAAAGGCTGCGTTTCTTCACTTTATTTACCGATAACAAATGCTTCATTGTGTAATCGATAAGTAAATAAACTGCGTACCTCATTTGCTTGCCAAGCAACTGATACCATAATTATTAATTTCCAGATTTGAGAGTACCTTGAGGTCTGCTGCCCTTGTGTCGGGACCACTCCACATTTTCACAAGGCGGTTCTCTGGAGAGGCCACTGGGCTTCCTACCACTCTTCAAACGCTCTACGAGTCTGAATAAAGAGAGTCAGTCATATAGGTACCTAGCAAGGAGTAACAGAGTCAGTCATATAGGTACCTAGCAAGGATTAACAGAGTCAGTCATATAGGTACCTAGTGAGGAGTAAGAGAGTCAGTCATATAGGTACCTAGCGAGGAGTAAGAGAGTCAGTCATATGGGTACCTGCGAGGTAACAGAGTCAGTCATATAGGTACCTAGCGAGGTAAGAGTCAGTCATATGAGTACCTAGCGAGGAGTAGAGAGTCAGTCATAGGTACCTGGTACCTAGCGAGGAGTAACAGAGTCAGTCATAGGTATCTAGCGAGGAGTAAGAGGTCAGTCATATAGGTTCCTGAGGAGTAAGAGGTCAGTCATGGTACCTAGGGGTAGAGGTCAGTCATATAGGTGCCTGGCGAGGTAAGAGGAGTCAGTCATGGGGTACCTGAGGGTAACAGGAGTCGGTCATATGGGTTCCTGAGGTCAGAAGAGTCAGTATATGGGTTCCTAGCGAGGGGCAGAGGTCAGTCATATAGGTAACTGGGAGGTAGAGAGTCAGTCATATAGGTACCTAGCGAGGGTAGAGAGTCAGTCATATAGGTGCCCTAGCTGGAGGTAACAGAGTCAGTCATATAGGTACCTGGTACCTAGTAAATCCAAACCGTTCAAAAGTTACGTGGAGCAACCTATTCAAAACATCATTAAACAGAAATGAACGCGCGCGCAATAATATGTTACCATGGCAACGCGCGCGCATATACCAAAACTGCACGCGCGCGCCCTAAAATGTGTCCACAAAAGGACTATAAACGTGACAGTCCACAAAAGGACGAAAAATGAATTTACAGAGGTTGCGAAATTATATAAGAGACTAGCAGGCCCGTTAGGCCTGCAAATACACAGCTCACTCGGCGCTGCTACGCAGCACCTCGTTCGCAAAATTCAAATTAACTAAATACTTTTTACCGCATCAAAAAATTCCAATCACATCAAAAGTTACGCAGCAGCGTATTCAAAACAGCATTAAACAGAAATGAACGCGCGCGCAATATGTAACCATAGCAACGCGCGCGCCTATATCCATACTTCACGTGGGCGCTTCAAAATGTGTCTACAAAAGGACAAAAGACGTTACTACGTACAAAATAATACAGAGGTTGCGAAATTATATAAGAGACTAGCAGGCCCGTTGGGCCTGCAAATACATAGCTCACTCGGCGCTGCTACGCAGCACCTCGTTCGCAAATTTCAAACCCCACAATTCAAAACAGCTAAATATTTTTACCGCATCAAAAAATTCCAACCACATCAAAAGTTATGAAGCTCCGAAATCAAAACAGCATTAAACATAAATGAACGCGCGCGCAATTAATCTGCACGTGCAATTTCCCCCATTGCGCGCGCGTTACCATGGGGCGTGACGTACAGAGAACATACACAATCTGCGACTTTATATATAAGAGATATTGGTAACTAGCATTCAGCTCGATGACGATTAGAAGTTAGCTTACCAGTCCTTTCTTGAGAGTATCCTGCATTTGTTTCAGTTTCTCGTCAGCCTTTTGTTTATTTCGTAGGATAGCATCGGCTTGAATCCGTTTCCTGGGGTATTATTCTTTTATTTTGGGGATTTATTTATTTTTTGAAGTTCCCCTTAGTATTTCCTTGAAACACTCCGAAGAATTTAGCATTGGATACTGTATAGAATAAATTACGAACGAAAATACTAAAGGTATTGAATCGTTACCGATAAGGTTTAACGATGTTAATCCACGCCCAGTTCACACGACCGTACAATGATTACCTCAGCTGGGTGATCTTATCGATGTTTTCCTGGATGGCCGCATTAAACGTCCCCGTTTCAAATATCTCGTTACAAATCGTGCAGAGCACGTGTATCTTCTGGCTCGGTGCCAGCTGGTAGAACTCCGAGTGTTTGAGAGAGGTGGCTATATCCACCAGTTCTGAGTCCTGACGGTTCTGACTTTGCTGGTGTTGGAGCAGGAAACTGGGGAGGAGGAGATGTTATAATTAGATTAGAATAGATTACCCGAAGGGCCTGTTTGTCATCTGTCATTGAACTGTAAATATGATAAAAGTCGAATTGCTTTAAATTTTTAAAGAACACATCACCACATTGGTTGGATTAAGGTCATTACAGAATTAAATTGTAGGTAAGTCAACTAACGTGATGTAAACGAGGACACTGGCACCAATGTTAAATTCAGAGAGGTCCACCAAACTTAGAGGAACGTTTAGTTCAGGAACCTTCACCTGAAAAAAGAATATTCTTATACTCATATAAAAATCAAATCTTAGAAAACGATATTTCTAGCAGCATTATTGATAATCCCTGAACTGCTGTGAATTACAGCAAAAGAACGATTTCGGTGTTGTCAGACGTTGTCTGATCCCCTCGCCTTCGGCGGTCGCGCGCGTCCGCCGAAGGCCAAAAAGGGCCGTCACTAATGTCTTTCGTTTGTCTTCCATAAATGGCGTATAAAGTTCCAGCTCAATCGGCCAAATTCTAATTTTCGGCTATCAAAAATAAATTATTTCACGGATCACAGTTTTGAGAGGTAAAATAGGGTTTTTCGATTTCACAGGGAAACAGGCGAAAACCGGCGAATATCATTGCTGCAATGGTGTCAGGCGCATAATTCATGACCAGATTCACCCGAAAACGCGACTTCTCTCCCCCCCCCCCCATAAAAGACGAAAAGTGGGTGATTTCGGAATTTCGGCGTCACTGATGTCTTCCGTACCTGGAATCTTAATTCCTGACCAAGGGTTTGAAGCATACTGATCAAAAGGTTCGACAGGACTTTGTGGCCTTTTGGACCCTCCAAACTCGCTTGTATTATCAGGTCTGAAAAGAGATAGGATTTAATATATGAATCACATTCCAGTATCCTACACCCAAAGATACATAGACACGCGCCTATCGGGTCCATTTTGGGATACTTCCAAATTATCGTTATAAAGGTTTTATGGACCCGATAGGTTTTTAACCCCATGAAAACAAGGGTTCTATAACTAAATAAACCTGCCGTTCGGCTGATCATTCAAATTATCGTTATAAGTTTGTGTATAGTTGTTTAAACCATACAAGTACACATCTTATACCTGAGCTGTATTGGATATCATCCTCGGGTTGGGTGAATATGTGTCTGAAGAAGTGGATGGCATCTGACAGCAGGGCAACTTTGGGGAAGGTCTCGACTGGGATACCCTCCGGTAGATCAAGGGGGATGTAGGGAGGGAGGGATTTGCTGTCTTCTATAGACAGATCATCTATGATTATCTGGGGGAGAAACGTTTATATTCACCGGCAAAATTGATCTGGTTTTGATAATTTGGTTTCGATAATTTGGAATGTAATTCAATACACTAGTGCCGAATAAATGTGAGATATTTCCCGCTGACGACAATATAAAAATCCCTCCCTATCCGTTCTAGGGCTTGCTGCGCTAGTCTCGCTTGCCGGGCTGCTTCCCGCTCAACATCCCGCTGTCTGTTCCGCTCGTCTCTCAGTTTCTGCTGTTCAGCCATCTTCTCCTCCCTCTTCCGTTGTAGTTCCGCAATCCGGAGCTCTTCTTTCTCCCGGAGGTAGATCACTCGCTCGTCTAGCGTCATTTTACTCCTGGGAGGCAAGCAAATTGAGATAAAGAGAGATAAATCACTCGCTTGTCTAGGGTAATTTGACTCCTGGGAGGCAAGCAAATTGAGATAAACTGAGATAAATCACTCGCTCGTCTAGTGTCATTTTACTCCCGGGAGGCAAGCAAATTGAGATAAAGAGAGATAAATCACTCGCTTGTCTAGTGTCATTTGACTCCTGGGAGGCAAGCAAATGGGGATGAAGAGAGATAAATCACTCGCTCGTCTAGCGACATTTCCAAACAAACGATACACACAGTTTGAGATAATATGGAGAGAGATGAATCATAGATGTTTTGATAAAGCCAAATTATTATGATACTCATTTTCAAATTCATTTGAATATGAGACGGCAGTGGAAGAGTTGCTTACAGTCGGTCTTTCTCCAGGAGTTTCTCTCTTTTTTCCAGCAGTAAACTCTTGACTGGCGTTGCCAAGGGAAGCTTGTTTGAAACGTTGTTAGTCATTGACTTGGCGAGGTCATTGACAATCATTGCTCGACGGTAACCGTTATCTTCGGCTTCAATTCTGTGGAAACCCGTGATTTCATGATATCACTACAAATCAATAATAGTTGGCCTATACTAGGGATACAATAGAGATACAATAAAATATAACGAATTCATTTAACTTAATTTGATAAACTTCTGTTGCATTTGACTTCTGTTGCATTTGACTTCTGTTTTTCTGTTTTTAACTTACATTTCCCTGATTGTCGATGAGATGGAGCTATTGCTCGTGTAGCTCAGCAGTGAAGTCTGTTTCATGTTCTTTGAGGGCGTTCCTGAGCTTTCAGCCTGGAAGAGAAAAAAGTGATGCCTCTTAAAATGCATATATTCCACTCGTAAAGTAACGGAAATAACCACAGAATTACCACAGCCTTGCGAAAATTAGATTTCAAAATATCTCTGCAATCACTGAGACTTCATATAATCATGATAATGCTCGCATTATTGATAATTCTTGTCAAAATATCACATTAGAACTAATTCTTCATGCCAGTGGCGCTGCTACTCCCTCTCTAGACTCTGAATTAACGTTATATTAATCGTTATTGTACTTACTAATAGTAATGCTGAAAATATAACATCTCAGTTAAGGGGGGGGGGTTCAACCCAAATTTTTGGAAAACACGTTTCTGAGATAATGGTTGACCCAAAGGTACACCACGTGGGCCAACTTTTACATCTGAGGTGTGCAATCGATAGAAAATGGTCCCCTGAGTTACCATAAAAAATTTGAAGTCGATATCTCAAAAAATGGCCGAGTTGACTTGTATGCCCATATATGGGCATACGCGCCTCCTTATTTTGGCCCATAACTTGCCCAAATATCAATATTTTTGAATGAAACCAACTTTATTCGATAGATAGCATTGGTTTATGTATTCTCTGCAAGTATGGGGTTGATTGCTACTAAAATGGCCATTTGAGGTTCAAAAACCTCTAAAAACCACAAAATCGCCATTTCTCGGTTTGCGGTTTGACTACGATCCGCCATTTTTTAATATTTTTTCAGAATCGCTTTGAAACTTAATTTCTTATTGATCGAAATTTTGAGTTAGGCCCCAAAAATTTTTTTGGTCCTCGGATAAAAATCCCCGAGGATTTTGGTAGGATAAAAAGGGATCGAATGCTATCTAGTGGAAATTTCAAATTTGCAAAAAAATGGCGAAATTTGTAAAGTCGATTTTTCAAAAACCGCAAACCGAGCAGTTCCTACAAACTTGCAATCAAACTATACTCGGAAATCATAAACGAATGCTATCTATCGAATCAAATTCAAGGGGAGAGGAATCATCTATCGTCATGTCGCTTTTGAAAAAATATAGAACGAGGCGCCACGGCGGCAGAGAACGGAGATACCTTGGGATTATCTCAGAAACGTGTTTTTCATCTGAACCCCCCCCCTTAATGTGAGAATACTTTTCTTAGAACAACACTTTTCTTAGAATTTAAACACAAAGAAAAGAACGGAAGATAGATTTCGCAATGATGATCATTGACATTGAATGACTTGTGAAATCCTCCATTTGTCCACCTGTGTCCTGCGTCGTTGATAAAGTAATCTTACATTCCTTCACTTCTCAATTGTTACAAGACTACTACAAGATGATGTTCCTTTTCGCAACTCTTCTCGTCCTATCTGCTGCAGAAGACCCTCTGAGGGCCGTACTCAGATCCCCACAACTTGCCCTCAAACTCTACTCCAAATTCAAGGAGAGGAATCATCTGCAGTTCGGAGTGGCAGAGAACAGTCGGAGATACCGGCTGTTCCTGGCGTCAGCTCGTCATGTGGCTGATTACAACGAGGATGGGACGGACACAGGACACTACGGAATCAACAAGTTCTCTGTGATGAGTGAGGAGGAAAAGAGGGCTTACCGAGGATTCAATCAGACAGAAGCGATGGAGGAAGAAGATGAGGAAATGTCGGAGGACATTGATGTGTCTGAGCGCGCAATGGTTGGTCTTCCCTACCAAGTCCTGTGGACCAATACTGGCTCAGTTACCAGGGTTCAGAATCAGGGTGGCTGTGGGGCCTGTTGGGCATTCTCTGCAGTAGGAGCCTTAGAGACCCGGTACAAGGAACAGTCGGGGGTACTACGCAGGTTTTCCGAACAGGAGTATTTGGATTGCATCTATGAAGATGTGGCGGATCGGGATGGATGTGATGGCGGCTTCATGGCTCGAGCTTACAAGTGGTCCAAAAGCAACGGTGGAAGACTAGCTGCAGAGAAAGATAGAATATATAAGGGGAGGGATAAGACTTGTAAATCGAAAACTACTCCCGATGCCATGATTGCATACAAAATAACCGGTCACACTCAAGCCAAAAACACTGAACAAGGTCTCCTAGAAGCATTGCAGAGTGGGGCTGTAACAGCGTGCTTCTCCGTAACAAACAAGTTCCATCAGTACGATGGTTCCATCATGAAAGACACTTCCTGCAAGGCTGATGCTGCTGCTGACCACGCTATAACCATAGTAGGATACTCCACCAGCTACATCCTTATCAAGAATTCATGGGGTGACGATTGGGGCGACCAAGGCTTCGCCAGATTCGCCCGTAATCACCACAACTGCAAGCTCTACGACTACGTTGTTTATCCCAAACTTACCAGCACCGGCAAGAGTGACTCAGGATCAGATCCTGCAACTGATTACCAGCCTTTGTGCGGGTCGGTTGTGCCGCTTATCGCAGAGTAAAATAGAAAGAATAGCAGACAAGAGATTCCGACCGAGATGACTTTCAAAGGAGTATTATTTTGATCCCCATATTGGCTGCTCTTAGAGATGATAAGCTGAGTTTAATAAGTTATATCTGAATTTCAATACTTTTTGGAAAAAGATGAAAGATGACAATTCAAATGCAGGGTTATATGGCCATTGAAAAAACGATAAGTGAAATTAAAACAACAGTTAATTACTTGCTTAATATCACACGCACTCATAGTCATGATAAATTAAAATAGATGAAATAATGAATCAAACAATTAAATGTCATTCTCATTAATCTTGCTGAAGCTGTGGGATGAGGGAAACGACACGCGGCGTTTCAATCGATAAATTGAAGTCGATAGCGTATTGCAAGATGAATATTAAGAAAAGTTTGGAGTACATTCAAATTTCAATGCCATAATTCCAAACGAATTATCACTCTAAGCCTTCTAAGAAGATTTACAACTTCTGAATGAATTTTGGGCATTTTCCCTGTTGCTCAAAGAAGTTTCCCCGCTAATTTGGGTGTTGCTGCTGCTCACAGAAGTCTTTGCCCCGCTGTTCCTCACCGACGTAGTTTCCATGGTAGAAGCGGAATTTGCTACATCGTCCGATGTTCCCGTTGGTGTGGGGTACTTAGTGAGTGATGTTACTTTCCCAGAGGCCCCTCCTCTCCCTTTCCTGATCGAATGCCGTGGTTCGGGCGATGGTTGGTTTATGACTGAGCTCCCTCTTTACACATCCAAGACTTCTGTCTTCTGCTCCGGGACTTGGTTTCACCGATGGGCGGGTGACTGAACTCGAATCAGTGCTGGAGTCAGACTCAGTGCTACAGGAGCCTGCTGATCCAGAATGTGACTCATTTGACCTCTCGTTTTCTATTGATGCGAACCAAGAAAGCCACTTTTTTGAGGAGTATAGATTTTCGAGCTCAAACTCGAATCAGTGCTGGAATCAGACTCTAGGCTACAGGAGCCTAGAGGAGCTCTAGAGCGCTGGAGTCAGACTCAATGCTAGAGCCTAAAGGAGCTCATAATTCTTGTCAAAAACATCACAATGGAACTAATTCACTATGTCAGGGGCGTTGCTACCCTTCTCTAGGTTCAGAATTAACGTTATTGTACTAACAGATGTCAACGCTGAAAATGTCACATATTTTCGATGTGAGAATAATTTTCTTTTGTTCTCTGAAAAACGCAAAGAAATACCGAAAGATAGATTTCACCAGTAGGGAAATAATAACGTCAAAAATGTATCAGTTGTCAAATCATCCATCTGTGTCCTGTGTCGTTCATAAACTGATCTTACATTCCTTCACTTCTCAATTGTTACATGATTGCTACGATATGATGTTCCTTTTTGCAACTCTTCTCGTCCTATCTGCTGCAGAAGACCCTCTGAGAGCCGTACTCAGGTCCCCTCAAGCTTCCCTCAAGCTCTTCTCCGAATTCAAGGAGATGAACCATCTGCAGTTTGGAGTGGCAGAGAACAGTCGGAGATACCGGCTGTTCCTGGCGTCAGTCCGACATGTGGCTGATTACAACGAGGATGAAACGGACACTGGACACTACGGAATCAACAAGTTCTCTGCGATGAGTGAGGAGGAAAAGAGAGCTTACCGGGGATTCAATCAGACAGAAGCGATGGAGGAAGAAGATGAAATGTCGGAGGAAATTGATGTGTCTGAGCGCGCAATGGTGGGTCTTCCCTACCAAGTCCTGTGGACCAACACCGGCTCAGTTACCAGAGTTCGAGACCAGGGCAGCTGTGGGGCCTGTTGGGCATTCTCAGCAGTAGGAGCTGTAGAGACCCGATACAAGGAACAGTCGGGGGTACTACGTAAGTTCTCCGAGCAGGAGTATGTGGATTGCATCTTCGAAGGTGAGAAGGATAGGGATGGATGCAAAGGCGCGTACATGGGGCGTGCTTTCAAGTGGTCCCAAAACAACGGGGGAAGACTTGCTGCTGAGAAGCATAGACGATATGAAAAAAAGGATAAGACTTGTAGATCTAAAACTACTCCCAATGCCATGATTGCATACAAAATAACCGGTTCTACTCGTGTCAAACGAAGTGAACAAGCTCTCCTAGAAGCATTGCAGAGTGGGGCTGTGTCGGCGTGCTTCTCCGTAACAGACAAGTTCCATCAGTACGATGGTTCCATCATGAAAGACACTTCCTGCAAGGCTGATGCTGCTGCTGACCACGCTATAACCATAGTAGGATACTCCACCAACTACATCCTTATCAAGAACTCATGGGGTGACGATTGGGGCGACCAAGGCTTCGCCAGATTCGCCCGTAATCATCACAACTGCAAGCTCTACGACTTCGGTGTCTATCCCAAACTAACAAGCACCGGCAAGAGTGACTCAAGGTCTGATCCAGCAACTGATTATCGGCCCACGGCTGAAAACAGGCCGATGTGTAGTGATGAACCGGACTACGAAGAATTCTGTGACCGGATCAAGGACGCGGACTGCTGTACAACGTGTGGAAGTACATACGCAGCTGCCATAAGATTTTACGTCTATAAATTGTGTTCTAAAACGTGCGGCTTTTGCGGCAATGCTAAGTGTCCTGGTGGCACTGTGGAATGTAGAGATGGAGTTTGTAGACACGAACACATGTGCACTTAGGGATGGATGGGAAAGAGCGGAAGTTCTTTAAATGTGTGTCAAATTTGCTTATGATCTTAAGTCTTTGATCGTATGAAAGTTTTATGATTGATGAACTTCTCTTCCCAGTTCCAGCCCCTCCAGAGATGTTTTTCTGTGGGACGGATAACGGCGATAAGGGAGTGGGAAGTTAACTTCTGCCTTCAACTCCAATAGTTCAAAATAATTGGGGTAAATCTAAAGCCTGACTATCTGGGACACACCTGTGTTGATTTGCAATCTCGTTCCGCACAAAAATTCGTATCAGTGATAAGCCTTGAGCCTTAGTGATGTCACAGTAAACAAATTACAGCTATGAAAATAAACCCGGGAAATATTTGATTGCGCGCTGACCGCCACAAATAATTCTCCTCTTCCACGGGTGCCCCGCGCTTAGATAAATACTGAGGGCCCGCGCTTTGCGCCTCTTCCACACATCGGAATTGGTTAGTGCCTGTGAAATTTCCCATCGCGAAAAATGCATCGCGCGCTACGCATATGCGTGCCGAAACTCTAATTTTTGTGACATTGGCACATGAATTTGCAATCCTTATGCAAAGTACGCAGTTGTAAGTTGGCTCAGAGCTTTCTTCCGTTAGCTCGACCACGCACGGGTTAAGATGTCTCCTACCAAGCTTAAACGGGAACAAAACAGTCACCGTAAACACAAAATGGACATATTTTGCTAGCGTCAATTTAAGCCAGACCTTACGAGTCCTAAAATCAAACCTTTTCGTAAATTAGACTAATTCTGTAATTTGATCACTCAGAATTGAATGGAATAGCAACGTGTCAGCATACAGGGGCATGCTTCATAAGCCCATGTGAGGCTGATGAGAAAGGAACAAGTTCAGTTTAACCGCATTGTAACCAAACAAACCTTGGGCTTTATGTGAGCTTGGTACTTTTCCACCAAGCTCTGTACTTTGTTCGTGAATTCTTTGATCTCCTTGTTCTCTGCCCGTTTCTGTTTGATCGCCCGTTTTTGTTCCTCGGTCATTGGTGGACGCTTGGGTTTTTCTGATGCGGGTTGGGTTTTTCGGTCTGATGGTGAATCGCTGTCCGATATGATGACAGTTTCATCTTCAAGGATTATCTGAAGAACACAAAGAAATCAAAACCAAGCTGATGAACAGGCAATGATTTATTGAAAACAATTGGCGCCAATGGGTAATGATTTATTTGAATGCATTGGCATATAGTCAACGTTTAAACCATGATAGCGACATAGAACTCACGGCGGGCGAGGCTTTGGCGGGAGAGGATTTGGCAGGGGTGACTTTGGCGGGAGATTTGGAGGGGATTTCCTTCCAGGTTGTGATAAGTTGCCCGTCCTCGCCCACCGAGTGAATCTTAATCATCTTTGAGCCTGAGAAAGTGAAGAATGGTTCAAAAGTTCAAATCACAGTACTGGAGATAACTTGGGAAGTACGTTGGATTTTGACTGCCTAGATTTGTGCACTACTCAGCGATAAGGCACATTTCCGCTTTCTATTGTGTTGCAAGGAAGTTGCAAAGCTCATAGTAAAATCAATGATTAGTCACTGTAATTGCCACGAATAACCACAACAAGGTGCATTTCAAATGCAAAGTATTTCAAATCATCATTATATCGTAAAAGCTCGATCGAAACAAGATCTGATATTAATATCATTTCTAATATACGAACCTGAACTGGGTTTTGCAGGGGTCGTAGTTTTGGACGCAGGTTTGCTCTTGCTGGCACTGTTCGGCTTCGAGTTGATCATTTTAGGTCCGTTCTTCTTCTTTTTAGAACTTGAAGAACTCTGCAAATATATTGAGGTGATTAAAAGACGGGTATGAGAGACTCCAACGTTCTAAATCATGATACTCTAGAGTCAAACACAAAACTATAACAGTGTATATAATTGTTGCAACAAAGAATGATTAATTAATTGCCTTAATTGGGTACTCCTACAATTGCCAAACTATGCACCGAAATTGGAGGAAGTAGTTTCACAACATACCGATGGTGTTTTGAGGACTGATGTAATAGTAGCGAACTTATGGGGAATGTTGTACTTTATCAACATGTCCTTCTTAACGTTGAACATGTTGGAGGCTTTGTTCGTGTGTTCCCGGATGAACATCTTGATCAGTTCCTTGGTGGGCATCTGGAGTTTCCGTCTGAAGGGAGAAAGGCTGATTTGAAGAAAATACGAGTTCAATATGGTACCCATATATACATATATGTTTATTGAGGGCCATACCCAGATCATGAATATTACCAACGCATTAAAACTTTAGAATGGAGAAAATGATGCATATCCTCTTATGAGGCGAGCACACGCCACATATCCAAGGAACTTACTCGAGTTTCTTATGGGGTATCTGGCTGAGTTGCTGCCCTGTTCCTAGCAACATGATCTTGTAATCATACATATTCTCATCGTCTGAGTCCAGGGATGTCACGCACTCCAATACCTTGCCTGTCCTGCAGAGAAATCAGTAATAAAAGCAGCATTTCATGCCATTCATAAGAACGAAAAAATGAATGCCATTATAAAGCAGGCCCCACAAGTTGTTTAAATTTTCAAAAAATCTAAGTTAACTACCCTGAAACCAAGCCTGAAAAGTAGATCATATTATTAAGAACTCTAAAAAATGAAAAAATAAGTTTTAACAAATAATTAAGTCCTCTCCCCTACTTTTTCTCATCTCCCATATTGACAGTGACGATCTCCCCCGTAGCGCAGTGACTCTTATACTGGTTGGTCAGAGTTGTCGCCATCCAGTCCAGGTTTTTCTGTGAGTGGTGGGCCAGGAGCAGGGTGGGTTTCTCCAGCACCACCGGGAATTTCTCCAACTTTTGTCGGGCAGCAGCTTCAGCTTCGAGGGCTTCTTCCAGAGTGAGGTTTGATTTTCCGGTGAGAGAACATGACCAAACCTCCTTGGTGTAGAGCTGGGCTTTGGAAATGTACTCTCTGGTGTCAAGTTAAGGACAACAAATTTGCAAACTATAATTATATGTCAAGTGGCAGTGCAATGTTGTGCCACTTGAGGCTGTTCTCCATGGGCGGCCAGCCAGTTATTTCAACTCAGCAGTGAATGAAAATAATTCCTAATATCAAATACTGTAGCATAAATAAAATAAATAAAAAGTAAATAATCATGATATACATACACTCAGGCATACGGCCATTTTACAGATGAGAAATTCGTGATTATCTCATAACTTATGCTGTCAGCTGTAACAATTATATCACTTGATCGGACAATATTTAAGTAATTGTAACTTGCTAGACTTGAAAAGGATACTCGTAGGTGCTGAATATCTCTTTGGATGCTCTTATGTGGAAGACCTCGTCATCTTCCTTTAAATCTTGAGGGACTGATCGGAACTGGTAGGGCGCCTTGTGAAGGAGTGGCATACCCCTAACAGAAGACATGAGAAGAATCAGTAAAAATCATACATATTGTGCATTAATTATATTGGCAAGTATCAGCTAAAAATATTCGAACATCCAAACTAGGTTCTACTCAGACGTGTATTGATTCATTGGAAATATGCAAACAAAGGCAGTAATGAAATCTATTAGCAATTTTTCATCTCTTATTTAAATTTTTAAACATTTTTTCGAATAGCGTGATGACTGATCAAATTAATTATATCAAATTGATATCAATTATCTGTTTTGCAGGATCAAATATCAATTTCGAAGCATTTAATCAAGACAATAATAGGGCCATATATGATATACAATATTCAATAACATATATTCAATAACATATCATATAGGTAGATAAAACTAGCATAATTTAACAAGGCATGAAAGAGTAAAATATGTGTTTGCTCATTGCCATTGGACCAATCGGATGAACTACTTAATAACGCAACTTTTTGATACAACGTATGTCCATTAATTCCTAGCAACATGCTTCTCAAATTTGCACACATGTTCCAGCTTCATAACTCATAAGTCTACAAAACAGGGATTGATTAACATGATAGAATAAATTATTGAAGTTTGTTATATTCAGTCAATTAAAATGATAAATTGTTAGCATAAAGCATCTTAAAAGCTTAAAATGTATAACATGTACATAGCTGTTATAGCAGTAACTGTAGTGAGTGTAGCAATATAGGCATGTAAGTTTGAAATCTCTTTTGATCTATTCAAGCCTATTAGTGTCAATTACGCCGCAATCAAAACTGAACAAACACTGTTACACATAAAATTGCTTGGTTCTATAATTGGTGTATTTATTTTCAGTGCCTCATTATGGTAGATGATACAATTTGAACTTACTTAATAAAGGCAAAAAAATCTAAACGTCAATCAGTATTATATCATCAAGATGATAAGAAATAACAATTAAAAATTTATCAAGAACAGTATGAAGTAACAAGTTTACATTTCACCATTGACCATGTTACTGAATTATAAGCATTATTGTTGTTTATGGTTATCATTATTTGTCAAGTGACAACTGGGAGAAAGACCAATAGTTCAGAGAATCAGAGAACACAGCCATTACAGTTCTGTGTCCCCCCTTTCTCTCTCAGTACAGACTACAGACCCTCAGATGATATCCTCATCATCATCGTCTTCATCCCCAGCAGGGTTATCTTCATACTTAGTGAGATCAAGGGACAGCGTTTTACTGACAATACAATTATCTTCCTCAGGATAGATACCTACCAGACAGTCTGCTTTTGTGTAGAACTCCTCCTTCAGAGAAATAATAATGCACTGGGTATCCTCCTCGGTCTGTTTTCTGATATACCTTGCTACTCTGTTGATGTTTGTATTGTCCAGTGCTGCATCAATTTCATCAAGAACAAAGAATGGGGAGGGCTGGTAACTATGAATGGCAAACAAAAGAGCCAGAGCGGCCACAGTTTTTTCACCCCCAGAAAGGTTATCCATAGGTCTGAACCGTTTTCCAGGAGCAACACAATTGTAACTTATTCCATCAAGATAGGGCTCTTCAGGATTTTCTGGTCCCAAGAAGGCTTGTGCACTTGGGCTATTGGCTAAGTGCTTATAAATTTCATCAATCTTAGCAGATACATGCTCAAATGCATCCATAAACTTATCAAACCGTTTTTTCTGGATTGCTTCAAAGTCATTCTTTGCTTTCTTTGCTTTCTTCCTGGCAAATTCAAACTCGTTTGTTGTTTCCTGAATTAGAACATGGATGTTAAAAGATTCAGTTATTTATTGTTGTAGATAAATATTAAATAATACTGGTCGATTGAATAGTTAAATCTGTGGCTAATTGATCAGATCCATGGTTCATTGAAATTTATTTGCCTAATGCAAGGTGATAGAGAAATCTATCCGAAACTTATTAATTCCCTTCAATTATAGGCTAACAATATAATTAATACTTATATTCTAAGGATCTATCCAAAAACATGTAACTTTTGGAATAATAACCCATTAAAACCAGCTTTTACTAAAATACTCTATAGCTAAAGAATATGTTTACCAGAAAGGTGGGATTTTTTTACATTTAATATATGAAATCTAAAAAAGAAACTACATTATAATCATTCTATTCACCTTCCATATAATCAATTGTATTTTTGAAAGAAGTATTGAGTCACTGGGTCAAATAGAATAAAATAGTGAACAATTACCTGTAGTTTCTCCTTGACTGTATCTAACTTTTCTACAGCCTTCATGTTGGGAGCAGTAATACGCTGTAATGTATTGAGCATGGATTCAATCTTTTTCTCATATGAGTCAAGCTGATCCTTAATTTCTTTTGAGTCAGTGACTTCCTTAAGGTCAGGGCTTAAGATTGAGTAATCCAAAACGATTCTGGATTCTCTTTCATATAATCTTGCAGCAGCTTGACTTGACATACTTTCATATTCTGATGTACCAACTGATTCAGAGTCTGCTGTCTCAGATCCTTGAGTTTGTGATGGTTGAGGGTTTTGGATATCTTCCATACTACCCTGCTGCAGGGGAAGCTTTATATCTTGAAGTTTACAAGATTTCAATAATCCATGCCTTTCTACTTTTTTCTGTTCAAGGCTGACTTCCTGTGTATTCACAAGTTTTTGGACTTTTGTTATTTCTTTAATGTGGTCACTGAGAATTTTCTTGATTTCCTTCAATTCAGTCTCTGTTTCTTCACTTTGTCCTTTGAAGTTGTCCCTCTCTTCAATGGCTTCTGTGAGGGCTACTTGTGTTCTATCAATAGATTCAAGCTGAACTTTTTCTTCATCTTCTAGTTCAGCTAGAGCAGCTTCATCAGCCACCAGTTGATCCTCATATTTCTTAACTTGTCCTTGTGTATTTCTTCTTTTTTCAAAGTCAAGCTGTGACTGAAGCTTTGATTGATGATTAGCAAATTCGAGTCTCTTCTTTGCTTTCTCTTGCTGCTTTGAAAGCTGCTTTTCTTCATACTGCCTAATATTATCGATCCCAAGATTTTTACAGAAGTCTTTGAATACCTTGTCTTCAACAACATTGAGTTTATCCTGACAATCCTCTATTTTTTGTAATCTGTCATCTATTTGCTTTTCTAGATTGTCAAGAACAGGCTTCAAGTCATCCAATTCATTTTCTATAGTAGTTGCTTCTTTGTTATATTCAGCCATTGTTTGGTCAATTGAACTGTCTCTATCACGTTTTGAGTATTTGAGCCTGGTTTCAAGACCATTTATCTGAGAGGTAAGATTGTTCAATTCAGGTTCCTTTCTCCTGGTCACATTTAACTCTTTGAGTTCTTCCAGGTATCTATCTCTAGATCTCTTAAGCCCATCAACAGCTTTTTCATCCCACCTCTTTGCTTTTCTTTTTATGTCAGAAGCACCTCCAGAGATGATACCAGATTTGCTAAATAAGGTTCCATCAAGAGCAACAGCTTTGTGGCGTTCACTGCCACTGAAACAGAGCTTTCGGGCTTCCTCCATGGTATCACATACTAATGAGTTACCACAAGCATATTGCAGAGCCTTCTTGATCTGAGGTGGGTCATATCTAATGACATCAATGATAAGTTTGGCTGTGCCACCAAGATTTCTGAGCTTTTCATTAGTAGGTTTCACTTGAATAGTGTCCAATGGTATGAATGTTGAAGGTTCAGATCTTTGTTCCTTCATGTATTGAATACAATCTCTTCCACATTGCTCAGTGTCCACTACAATTGCATCCATATTTTTACCGAGAACTTTGGTGATTGCTATTTGATACCTCCTGTGAACAGGTTCACACAAGTCAATTAACCTTCCATGAACACCAGGAAATAGCCTTTTCATGCTCTCAAGTGTTTCAGCCTTTCTTTGATTTCTGGCACTCTCATGTTTATCTACCTTTGCATCTCGCAGCTCTGATTGAACACCCTCTAGGCTTGACTGGATTTCTGAATGCCTTGTATTCGCTATTCTGATTTCTGCAGCTAACTTATCCTTATCAGCTTTCAGTTTATCAACTGTCTGGCTATTTTGATTTATGTACTGTTCCAGTTTAGCAATTCTTTCTTCAAGCTGAACCTTTTGCTCATTCAATTGAACTTGACGAGAATCCAAATCATTCTTCTTTTGTTTTGATTGTTCAAGTGCCTCTTCATCACTTTGCTGTTGTCTCTTTATCTTGGTCAAAGTCTGCCGCAAGGCTGTTGTTTGTTGACTTGCTTTTTCCTTGAGGTTATTATATTCATTCATCTGTGTATCTTCTAATTCAATTTCTTGAGATTCTTGATTATCTTCTTCATAAGCCTCTATCATCCCTTGGACTTCTGAAAGTTCCTTCTCCAAATCTGCAACAACAATCTGGTGATTTTCATGGGCCATTTCAGCTTTGGTAATCTGCTTCTTTGAGTTATCAACTTTTTTCTGTAGATGGACAACCTTTTCCTTGGTTTTGATATATTTGGGACGCTTCAAATTAAGTTCAACTTCTTTAGATTTGACATTTTTGTCAAGAATTTGTTGTTCACGCTGAATCCTAGCAATCTCTGCCTTTTTGTTTCTGAGTTGCTGTTCTACTTTGTCTTTCCTTTTATTCTCTGAAAGAAGCTGTTTATTGACAGCAGCAAGTTCCTCCTTAAGTCCATCCATTTTCCTATCAGTATGATATAACTTAAAGAGTTGAAATTCAAGCCTTGTTTCGGTCAAGTCCTTAGACAGTGTTTGAAATTTGTCAGCTTCCTCTTTTTCAGCCCTAGCTTCTCGTTTTTCAGCTGCAATCCCTTTTCTTTTGTGGAAAGAAAAATTAGTGTCTTCTGTAGCCTTATTCATTTCATCTTTTAGCTTATCATACTCTTCCCTTAACTCATCTGATCTACTTATTTGCTCAAAAAGATCAGTCCTCTCCTTAGGTGTTTTCATAGCAATAGATTCAACTGCTCCCTGGAAGACAAGAAAATTTTTAGCTTTGATCAAGATACCAAGAGTTTCAAGCTTTCCTTGATATTCAGCAGGACTCAATACTTTACCATCAATTCTATATTCAGACCCATTTCCAATTATGGTTCTAGTAAAATGGATTTCATCACCATTAGACTCTTGATATACAGCAGTGACATATGCTCTGTTAGCAGCTGCTTTCCCAACAACTGCACCATGAATCAAATCCTTCAATGACCTAACACGAAGATTGGATGTTTTTTCACCTAACACAAAACTGATAGCATCCATAAGGTTACTTTTACCAGCACCATTAGGACCAATGATGGCAGAAAACTTTGTAAATGGTCCAATTACTTGGTAACCTTTGTAAGATTTGAAGTTTTCCAGCTCCAATCGCTGGAGGTATCCCATGCTTGACTCAGTTAGTTGATAAATTGAATTGGTCTAAATTTTCCAGCAAAACTAACAGATATATATTCTCATAATATATATTATGAAAAGCATGCTGATACTTCAAGTCCTGAAAGATGGAATATTATTAAATTCCGAAACTGTCAGTAGATTTAAAAGCATTAGCTATAATACCCAGTCATGAAGACATGTAACAAAAATGATATAATTATTCATGGATAAATATATAATCAATAGATCACAAAGTGGCCTGAATCTGAAAGTATGTCAAGAAAAATCAATAAAATCTATGAAACAACACAAAAAAAGAAAACCATCCTGAAACTCTGTCTGCTTTGTGGATTGATATTGCATTTGGTCTCAGTTAAAAGTATACCAAGCTAACTGTTGTGTGCTTATAAGTGAATAGTGAAGCTGGTTAAAGTTCAGGAGGTGAAAATGGTAATAAAACTTCAAATAATGACATAAAATTCCAAAACAGCCAAGATTGATAAAAAAAAGAAGCATATTGATGGAAACAGTGTCTGGGTATAAAAATCGTGATATAGACTCTTTTTATACCATTTTCAGAGCATGTTGTATTACACTTTAAGGAGTAAATGAAGGAGACAATTTTAAGTAACAACACTACTTATTACAATCAAATTTGAAGAAGGTTCTTTTCACCATATGGAGTTTTCTGAAGACGAGAGATAATATAATCATTTTCAATGTTTTATCATCGAAACTGGCAGTAAACCATCAGTGTAAAGTAGATCTGATTTGAATCCATTATTGCATTTTTGTGTTTCACTATGGGGCCCCCTCAGTCAATGCTATGAGCAATCAAGTTCAACAAACTTGACTACAAAGATGACTGTATTTGTTCTACAAAGAAGAAGTTCAACAAACAATGTTTTCAAAGTTTTCTCCACATTGATCTCCACAACTTACACGCAAAAACATGCACAAAAGAATGATGAAGGTATAACGCTACCCAATTCTATTATTCATATTAATATTTAAGGGAGAGACTACCTTTCGCATTAGGCATCTAAGACTGGGATTCATCAGATTGATGTCTTGAAGAAAGAATAAAGATTTCTCTTTAATTCAAAAATTAAATTTGTCTAATAAAGGAGAAATTTTATTAAAAAATAAATAAAGTCATCGGGATATGATGTAATGAGTGTTGTTTCTGATGCAGTAGTGAGGAAGAGGAAAAAGGGACGTCCATCAAAGTCCAAAGCTGGGGTGTTAATTGATATCCAAATAAATGAAGATGCTAATTGCCCAGTATGCAGAGTTGATGTAGATGAAAATGAAAGAGGTGTTGTTTGTGATAGATGTAATGTCTGGTCTCATACAGACTGTTTGAACTTCTCTGATCAGGACTACAATCAGTTATTGGTATCAGGAAGTGAATGGATATGCACTTGTTGTCTTCAGAAATTAGCAAACAATATCAAATGGGGAGATCTGGAAGGAGAGGATGTTATCAGGGCCACTCTTGAAAGCATTTATGATCAGATTGTAAAATGGAAGAAGAATCTATTCTTGCTTCCCAGAGGGAAAGCAGGCTGTGAATTCATCAAAGAACTCACTAGGATAATAAATCTGTTTGTGAATAACACCAAGTGGAAGGACTTAGCTATGTTAATGGTATTTGTGTTTGTCCCATTGATGCTCCAGAAGCCATCAGCAAAGTCAAAAGCCAAGGATAATGCCAAATATCTCACTACTAGACTTTCCAAATGGTGTGATGGTGATGTGAAATCATTGATGGAGGAAAATGTTGAAATTCAAGCAAGGCTAGTGAAACAAGGAGAAAGGAAAAAAGAAACTAACCAAAAGGCTTTCTGCAGACTGATGATGCTTGGCAAAGTTGGGCCAGCAACAAAGTTCATAGATCATGATGGTGGTATCAAAGGTGTCCACTCTCTGTCTAGGAAGGTTAAGGCAGTTCTATCTGAAAAACACCCCATTGGAGAGAAGGCACCTCAAGAAGCAAAACTAGATATCACAACTCCACAGCCTCAAAATGTTGTATTTGAAAGTATAAATGTAGAGTCTATTCAGAAGGCTGCTAGAGATGTTCAGGGCTCAGGTGGTCCTACTCAAATTGATGCAGATGGTTGGAAGCATGTGCTATGTAGCAAGGTGTATGGAACACATTCAGAAAAACTATGTGAAGCCATAGCTGAGTTAGCAAAAATCTTAGCTACACAAGAAGTCCAGCCTGAGCTGCTAAAGGAATTTGTTTCCTGTAGGCTTGTTCCTCTAGACAAAGGCAGTGATAGTGATGGTATTATTGGTGTTAGACCAGTTGGTATTGGTGAAGTGTTAAGACGTATTATAGGAAAGGTAATTGTTGATCTATTAAAATCAGACATCCAAGCTTCAGCAGGGCCTCTTCAAACCTGCTCTGGACTACAAGCAGGTATTGAAGCTAGTATTCATGCCACTAGAGAAATTTGGGAAGAGACTCATACACAGGGGACCCTTCTTGTAGATGCTGATAATGCTTTTAATAGACTCAATCGTTCTCTGGCAATCCATAATATAAGGCAGATTTGTCCACTCTTTCACAGGTACTTAGCAAATACCTATCACAAGCCAGCTAAGATGATAATCAGTGATGATAGCAAGACAGATTATGTTATGTCACAAGAAGGGTGCACTCAGGGTGATGTTGCAGCCATGGCATTCTATGCTCTTGGGATTCAACCACTGACAGAAAGACTATCTCAGGTCATTGATAGAGATATATGCAAGCAGTCTTGGTATGCTGATGATTCTACAGCTACTGGTACTTTTGTTCAAATAAGGAAATGGTGGGATGAGCTGAACAAAAGTGGCCCCAAATATGGATACTTCCCTAAACCATCAAAGACAGTCCTTATAATAAAAGATAAATCATTATTGAGGGAGGCAAAAGAAATCTTTGATGGCACAGGAATCAAACTGACACTGCATGGAGATAGGCATCTAGGTGCAGTTCTTGGTACCACCAAGTTCAGAGATTTGTATGTCACTGAAAAAGTAGCAAATTGGGTAAAAGATGTAGAGATCCTCTCCAAGATTGCTAAAGAAGAGCCACAACTGGCTCTTAGTGCATATTCAAAATCAGTGTGTCACAGATGGACCTTCATTCAGCGTACTATTCCAGACATCTGCAACCTCTTCACTCCCCTAGAAAGTTGTATTAGAGAACAGTTCCTTCCATCCTCAGATTGGCAGACAGATTTCAGACGTGGAACGAGAAATACTGAGTCTTCCAGTAAGACTTGGAGGCATTGAATTGCTAATCAGTTGAAGTTGTTGAGAGGGAACAAGACATCCAAAGCAATCACAAAATGCCTCTCAGAAATAATACAGAAGCAAGAGCAGTCTCTAGAACAATATGAGCTAGAGAAAAGTTGCCAGTGTCATTTCAATCTGAAGACTGAGAAAGAAATACAGCTTCATGCAAAATTGGCAGAGATATTGAAAAAGACAGAAGGTACAGGGCATAAGCAGAGCACTAAACTTTGCACAAGAAAAGGGTGCTGGTTCATGGCTTACAGCTCTCCGGTGCAATCTCTTGGATTTGTTCTCAACAAAGAAGAATTCAGAGATAGTCTGTGCTTTGAGATATGGATGGCAGATACCAAACATCCCTTCTTTCTGTGTTTGTGGAGAAAAATGATACAAACCACACCTTAATTTACCCAAAAAGGTGGTTTTGTCATTTTCAGACACAACAAGATCAGAGATCTTAATGCAGAGTTCCTGAAGCAAGTTTGTTATGATGTTTCTACAGAGCCTTTATTGATGCCAATAGATGAGGAAGACTTTTCTGTTAGTGGTAATACTTGATAATGCTAGATTGGACATTACAGCCAGAGGACTCTGGGGCCCTTTTCAAAGAACAATGTTTGATGTTCTGTGTTTTTCATCCTGATGCACCCAGTTACAAGGAAAAAAGTATTAATGAATTATATACCTGCATGAGAAACAAAAAGATCCATGAATATCAGAATCGTGTCTGTCAGGTAGAGAAAGCTAGTTTTACACCACTGGTATAGTAACGAATGGGGGGGATGGGCAAGCAAGCCAAAAGCATTTCACAAGAGAGTAGCCAGACTTTTGCAGATAAGACCCAAGAAAGATATTCAGATATTATGAACTGCATGAGGAACCAGCTATCCTTTGCCATGCTGAGGAGCACCCTTATCTCAGTTAGGTGCAAGAGGGAGGAGGTAACTGGCTACAAGTCATTCCTCTCAAACATTTCATTCAATCTCATCCCCAGGCTCAAGACTATGAATGGCTCATAAATTGTTACAGTTTGAGACATTGGTAATAACTCTCGATCTCATCAAAGAACTAAAGTCGTCTACTTTTCAGTGATAATAAACAATAAAAGAAAAACAAAGAAAGAAGAAAACAATTTGAATTGATATTTTATTTATATTTTACTTTAAAAAAAAAAAAAAAATTCAAAAAAATCAGATAGATACAGATAATAAATTAATTCAAGAATGGTTCGCAATGATATCATTATCCTGTTATGTTACCTCAACTCATTTTAGCAAATTTTTGGTGTTTTGGGCAATGAATTAAATAATTTGAAGACAGCACTATTTAAATGACGCCAACTCCAGGCAAGTAAAAACCTTTCTAAGGCAGGTGTCGCCACCTTGAGAAACGAGAATTCTTCTGAAATTTCCGATCGCGCGGCGCCATGTACGTAGGTGAATATACTGTTAAATCAGTATCACACGCGTACAAATTGTGCAGTTTTGTGGAAATTTCAGACAACGATCTCAGAGGTGGCGACACCTCAGTAAGCCGGCAAAGGTGTTTTTATTTTGAAGGTTTTACTTCTATTCCAACCGCCAATGATACATCGACGGACGTTGCCCGTCTAACAGGCACAGTCACGTTCAAATGTGGGTATCTCTCCCATGTAAACGGGGCTGAGTGACGTCACAGATCTAAAGGTCAATTTTTCTGTATCCTAAACCTAACCGTGACATGACCCTAACCAAAACACTAACCTTAATCCTTACCCTAAACCTAACGAATCCTGACCCTAATCAAAACCCTAACCCTATCCTTTAGAGCGCGGCGCTAGATGCGCTTAATTATATTTTTCTGAGTGACGTCATTGTCATAGATAATGAAGGCTCCCGTTTACATGGGAGACGTACCCAAATGTGGAACGCTGCGCCGCGCGCGAGAGGATAGGGTGACATCCTTCGAAATCTGACACTCACTCTGAGGAAGCGCGCTGCAAACGTATTTAGCGCGGACACACACCTATGCGGGCTTGGGAACACTGCGTCCTCTGTGAGCAGGTGGTTTCATCGTTCCGGCCGCGGCGGAACGATGAAACCGTGTCGATCAAAAACGCGCGCACAACACACTTTTACGATCGTCTTCGAAGACGTCCGCGGCGCAAAAAAGCAAGGGCGAGCGATTGTGCGCGTTTTTCATTTGATCATTACATTCGATCGACACGGAACGATGCAGGTGCCTCAGTGTTCCTAAGCCCGATAGGTGTGTGTAACTGTATGCACCGCGCGCTTCCCTTCTGAGGAAAGCGCAATTACGCAAACAACAGGGGTGTACGTGTTTAGCAACCGTCAGTACATCGTTTAAATTTGTAAACCTTGTCAGATGCTGAAATAGCATTGCTATTAGCAATAACATGTGACAACTGAGTCGTGATACGAAATTGGCGACAATTTGGTTTTGTTCATTACATAGGAAAATATAATTTCAACATTAAACATTGTAATTATATTCCAAAAATATAAAATATCAATAAATTCAGCCGTGCCAATAGCAACTATATTGCTACAGGAAATAAATAAAAAGTTAATTTTGGACAAAATCTTATCTAAAAGTAAAAGTCTAAACGACCATTGGATAGACTGAATTCTATCCTCATCAGCCGATCGGCTCATTCATCGCAGGGGACAGTCCTTCCTGCAAGATTCAGATATCATGAAACTGATTCCAGAAATGGAATCAATCAACATGTTAGTGATAATTATGTTGATGAAGAGTATGAAATTAAAAATTCTAATAAATGATAAAGAAAACTTACCCTACGATACGGTTCAACAAACCAATCTGCTAGTGCTAGATAAAGATTTATTGTTTACTAATCATCAAAATGTGTACTACAAGTAGAATAACAATTACACTTACAGTAATACACCACAAATACTGATTTCCAGTTTCAACAGGATACTCAGTACTGAGAATAAATAAAACCCCAAAATTACAAAAGGATTATTAATATTTCATGCAGACCCCCAAATATTTACATCATGATTTAAATTGACTCTGAGCGTCGCACCGGAAGTGTCTTGTCTGAATAATTTGACTCATTTTGGACAATGAATGTACTTAGTCCACACCCATGTCTAAGTGTCCAATACCACAACTCACAAATAAGTGACGAGTTTTTAAAAATACTTGAAAGTCTGTGTTATCAATATAAGTTTTAATCGCTGCTGGGAGCAGTTTTACTATCAGCTTTTCAGCCATAGAAAATTTCCCTTCAAGGTACAGGGAAATGTCATTGACGAGCGGTTGACAGGTCTCACTACAATAAAATCCTGAACGAAGGAATGCGAAATGTCTACTTGAAATTGGGACATGAATATTAGAGATTGAGACTTGTTGATCTGAGACAATTCTACTTGAGACTTGTTGATCTGAGACATTTCTATTTGAGACATGTCTATTTGAGACAGGAAAATGGAGTGGTTTCCGAGTCCTCCCCATCCAAGGACAACGAAAGCAACGTTCCACGTTTTATCTGTTCCACTTCTCTTCCTGACAGGAGAAAATGGCTCAATTCTCGTGAGATTCTAGTGAGATTTGTAAATCCAATTCTAAGATGAAAACTGAATTACAAGCGGTTGTTTTTAGTTAAGTTCTATAAGTTCTAACCGAATTCTATCTCGAACGTTGAGGAAATCTCGTCGAGTATCTTATCTTTCTTCAAACGTCGCCATGTTGTGATCAGTCCGGTGAGAGTTTCAATCTGAAGCATGATTCACGTCATTAAGAACAACAAACAAACAAACAAACAAACATCAAGTTATGCAGTAACACGCTTCACATTTTGGTGCTTTATACATCCTGAAATCAGCCAATAACGCTACATTCATTGTTCCTCCAAAACATCAAGTTGTAAAACTCTTAAAGAGGTACTGGTTAAGTTCTGACCTCTGGAGGAGGTCCTATGGACACGACCACGACATTGAACTCTGAGTACTGTCCAGACAGAACAGACAAGAAGTCATTGGTATCCATGGCCTTGTGGGTAGTGTTGATAAGGAGGAGTTTCAGGGCAGAATCTCGAGTTAGGAAGCTCTCACATTGGGATACTAGCTCCAAGTCTTCGGCAGCTGTAAGGGAGGGACGATTAGCAAAACTATAACTAATAGGTTTGATTTTAATGACAAACAAAAAGTTTGACATAACGAGGCCTTTTGAAAGGTAAAACTATCTAACAATTATTAAGATATATTTTCCGTGACTCTCCGGCAAAATAATACCATTATCTAGCAACCAGCATATCCTCCTCACTTACCAGTGATGGCTTTGAACTGGTAGAAGTCCACGTCAGCATGAGCCGACACCGTCTCTAGTTTGGGGGATATGACCATGACTGGGAGGTCACATGACACCCATACGTCCACCAGCTGCTTCATAACAGCGTTCTTAGCCGCCATGTCACCACCGTGGATCAGGATCCAGCTGGGTTGGGCTATGTTGATGTTCACGAAGCTGGAGGATGCTTCTGAGGGAAGGAAGTGGATTAAAAGTGGGCTACTGAGGGAGGGAAGTGGGTTAGAAGTGGGTTAGAAGTGAGCTACAGGAAGGAGATTGAGCTTCTTATACAACGCGAAAATTCCTGTCCCTGGGTTTTGGTACTTAGGGAGAATTGGAATTTAGACTCGGACTAACAAATTTCGATTTATTCGGATAACTAAAAATCATCTCTTGGCGAAAGAAAGGGTAAAATCATCAATTTCTCACCAGAGAATCCGATGGAGCTCGCTTTTATTCTCTTGCTCCGGTAGAAAGTAGTGTAACACTCATCCTCTTCTTCTTCCTCCTCCTCCTCAACTTCCAGGCTCACATCATCAACTTTCACCTCTTTGTCTTCTCCCTTAGCTCCTACCTCTGGGACCTCTACACTCCCTTCTGCTTTTCTGGTTGTCTCCTGTCCTTTACTGTTCGTCTCCTCTGCTTTTCTGGTTGTCTCCTCCCCTCTTTCAGCTACTTCCTCCGACCTCTCCTCCTCAACTGTGTCTTGGATCTGCAGCTGAACGAAGGTGGAGTCTAAATCCCTGGCTTCCGGACTGCTGCCCCCCGACACCTTGCCCACCATGACAGCAGAGGAGTGGTCCGAGCTTACGTCCTCGCTCAGCGGAACTGAAACTTCCGATCTGCCGCACACGTCGTAGTCTGAACCGGGCGAAGAGGAGGATGCGGGGGCGGAGTCTGGCGTGACCGCGGGAGATGTGACATTGGATTCCGGCGTGTTTTCTGACGCTGAGGTGAAAGACACCGGCGTGATAGCTGGCGTGGTGGGATCAGATGCCGGCGTGACAGCCGGTGTTGTGGATACCGGGGCTGGCGTGCCATCAAGTGCAGCAGATTTGGAGACAGGTGTGACATCAGGGGTTTCAGTAGTTTGGGATGAGGGTTCGACACTTTGGATAGAAGCTGTGACCACTGGAGAAGGTTCTGACTTGGTTTCTGAGGATTGGGTAGGAGCTTCCGGCGTGATTTCTGAAGGTTGAGAGGAAGGTACCGGGTTGAGAGGAAGGTACCGGCGTGATTCCAGAAGATTCAGAAGGCGAGACTGCATTTTGTGAATCTCCTGCCTCTTTTTCCGGAACATTCTGTGAAGGTGCTGCACCAGACTTTTCACCGGACTCAGGACTGAAGAGCAAATCCTCAGTAATCAGAGAGGATCCCTCATCAAACAGGAAGGGTTTCGACATGTTCTTGGGTTGCGGTGACTCGTCATCCTGGATCGGAATACCGCCCAACATCGCAGGAAGTCCATTGGAAGTGCTCGGAAGGGGCTCAGGAAGTTGGGTTGGAACTGGTTGGGCAGTCACAGATGGCGGAGCTGTTGTAGGTAAAGAAGGAGCTGTTGTAGGTACAGATGTCTGGACTTCTGGTTGAGCTGCTGCTGCTGCATTTACAGATGTCTGCCCGGCAGCAGGACTGCTAGTTGCAGCAGGCGCCTGACCCGCGAGAGGGGATTGTGATTGGACAGGGGCCGATTGTTGGGTCGGAGATGAGTGTTGGGTCGGAGATGAGTGTTGGGTCGGAGATGAGTGCTGGATTGGGGAGATGTGGTGGGTGTTGGGCGGGCTGGCCTGCACTTTGGGAGTAGCAGGGCGGGGTACAGCGAGTTTCTTGGGCAGGTTCAGGGAAACGGTGATAGTTTTCTTTCCATTCGGCAGGTCTATCACTTGCGTTGCAAAGATCCCGGGCTTGGACTTCAGCATTTTGTACATCTCGTTGATCAGGTCCTGTATATTGCACTGACCAGCGTTCTGGAATGAATTCATGATGTGAGGTTTGAAGTTTAATTTTAGAATGAAGTCACGATATTTAATTTGAATTTTTCCAAAAGTTCTGCCAACCACAAATAACTCAAGTAACGATTAAACGCATTTCTAATACAATTACGTACCACGAAATCGCGAATGAAGAGTTTTGTGAGGTCCGGGAGGTCGATGGAAGACACGTTTCCTGCCACAGTGATTTTACGGAGTGTCTGGTAGACCCAATCCTCTGGCGTGCCAGGGTGGAGAGCTGAGGAACGAGGGGGATATCAGAAATCAGAATATTAGGGCAGAGGAGAAAAGGGGTTATCGGGGACTGAGAGGGGAAGCCGAAGTGGGGAGAGGAGGAATTCAGGGGTGTGCGTGGGAAGAGGAGGGGTAAACGGTATCGTAGTCGTTAAATAATAGTCAGTTGCACAAACATAAGAATAAGATCAAAAGAAACATGATGGGATGGCGAAACAATTAATCACCACTTACCCGGTATAATCATGGGTATTTTCTGCAGTACCCTCCACGGGTACCCATTGGGAGCAACACTTTCAGCCTGTGTTGGCACACCAGTCTGAGGAACAGCCGAATACTGGGGCGAAGAGGGGACAGGAGTCTGGTGGACTTGTCCAGGGGCAGCAGAATACTGGGGCGAAGAGGGGACAGGAGTCTGGTGGACTTGCTGGGAGGGTCCAGCAACTTGGGAGGGTCCAGCAACGGAATGAGGAGCTCGACTATACGACACTGAGTTACCAGCTGTCGAGGGGACATTACCAGCCGTGGAGTTGACGATGACAGGACCGTAGTTGGTAGGAAGTTGGTGGTGGGAGGAGGCAGTGTCAGGGAAGGAGGATGGGATGGTGTTGACTGGGGCGCTGGGGTGAGGAGCTCGGGAGGAACTGGGTGGTGTGGATCCCGTGGTGGGACTGCTTTGGGGGTTTGGAGCTCTGGTTTGAGGGTTTGGAGCTCTGGTTTGGGGATTTGGGGCTCTGGTTTGTGAGTCAGGATGTCTTGTTTGAGGCATCCCATCTGCCCCTGAAACGGAGCCTTGAGACACCGCAGAACCACCGTACCCCGGTGGGGGGCCATCAGGAGTAACCACAGGACTAGATACTGTTCCCTGAGAAACCACAGGACTAGATCCCGAAACTGTCGTCGGAGTAACCACAGGACTAGATCCCGATACTGTCCCCTGAGTTGGACCACTGGGTTGGGACACCACACTCCCTACAGAGCTTGTGGTGGCTGCAGCAGGGGTTTGGGGAGTGGCTGCTGCTGGAGTTGGGGGAGTGGGGAGGTAGGAATCCAACTCGCTAGCCAGACGACCAGTCACACTTGATGAACTCTGCAAAGTGAATGGGGTGTTCAGATATATTCAGCTTTTTATTCAACAAACGAAAAAAGTTTTTGTTTCTTTCAGAAATAGATCAAGCGTATCTTTACTGTAGAGTTGAATCTTATCACCGGATCATAAACTTACCGAAGGACCAGCTTTACTAACGGACGATTTATCGGCCATCACAGCTCGTATTTTCTCCACAACATGCTTGTGAACCGAGCTGATCTCGCTGATAGGGGCTGACACGGAAATGTTTCCGTTTTCGTAGGGCGAGAACTCGATGCTGGCACTTGGAAAATCTGAGTGGAAGGAACCTAAGTGGTGTAAGTAACGGTGGGTCTGGTTTGGTGATAGTGAATGAGATTACTGAATTGCCAGAAAATAAATATGCGTATCTTAGATCGAGTTCCATTCTTTGTTTGAATTCAAAATCATGAAATTTCATTTCATCAAGTGTACTATCAAGGGTACTATCAAGTGTACTGATCGGACACCACCAATCTTACCTCTAATGAAATCCTCGACGACATGTCGGTTCCTTGAGATGAACCCGTTCTCAAGAGGGGTCATGGACACCATCTTTGTTATCAGTTGCACGGATCCTTTGCTTTCTGTCTTTGAGAGTTCCTGAGCTTGCAGACTGTCAGTATTAGCGGGGTGCGCTGGGGTAGGTGGCGAGGGTGCCACAGTGCCATGCATTTGAGAGGCAGGTGCCAGAGTGCCATGCATTTGAGAGGCAGACGCTGGTGTGACAGGTGCCGATGGTTGGGTTGTAGCAGCAGGCGTGAACGAGTCAGCCCCGGCAGATAGCTGAGTAGAAACAGCGGGTGTGGCGGTGTTTGGGCGCCGAGTGCCGGACACAGCGGGGTTGTTCCGGGTCGTGAAAGAGAAGTTAACAGTGGGCAGAGCCGTGGGGTTGACAGACGGCGCTGGGGCGTCAACGGGAGAGAATGTTGGTTGGAATGCTGTGCCATTGCTGACGGCGTTTTGAGAAGGAATACCGGCACTTTGCGGCGAGTGAATATTAGAAACCGGAGCTTGATGAATTGGGGCGGTCGGCTCTGGCGGATGGATCGAATTGGGAGGCCGAGTGGACGGCAGAGCTGAGGCTGTGTTAGGAGGCCGAGTGGACGGCAGAGCTGAGTCTGAGTTTGGAGGCCGAGTGGACGGCAGAGCTGAGGCCGAGTTGGGAGGCCGAGTGGAAGGCAGAGCTGAGTCTGAGTTGGGAGGCCGAGTGGACGGCAGAGCTGAGTCTGTGTTTGGAGGCCGAGTGGACGGCAGAGCTGAGGCCGAGTTGGGAGGCCGAGTGGAAGGCAGAGCTGAGTCTGAGTTGGGAGGTCGAGTGGAGGGCAGAGCTGAGTCTGAGTTGGGAGGCCGAGTGGAGGGCAGAGCTGAGTCTGTGTTTGGAGGCCGAGTGGACGGCAGAGCTGAGTCTGAGTTGGGAGGCCGAGTGGACGGCAGAGCTGAGTCTGTGTTTGGAGGCCGAGTGGAGGGCAGAGAGGCGGAGGGCTCAGGCGGGCAGGCTGTGTTTGGAGTTCTGGTAGAGATGGGTTTGACTGGAGATGATTCAGCCGAGGAACAAGCCAACTTATCCTGGGGACGAGAGTTAGATGAGGGAGTGGAAACACGACTTCAAGGCTTCAATTGGAAACATACTAATTTTAAGACAGAGATTGGCGAAGTAGTCAAAAAATGAAACAAATAGCGAATATTATCAAAATGACAGGCATGCTGAACAGTGAGCAATCAAACAGGGTGCTTATAACAGGAATCTCAGAAACAGCTTTAAGTGTGCTTAGAACAAATTTACAGTTTTTTACAACGAACAGGGGTGCTTTCCGAAATAGATTTCAAAACGGACTTAAAGGGATGGTGTAGTTTTGGGCTCAAAAATAGATTTTGTTTATTTTAGCCTGAATGTTACCGGAATATCATATCGACAAGTATGTGATGTGTTTCATTCCACAATATGCGCCCTGTGACCACTAATTAATAGATTTGTAACCGGAAATTTATCATACGCGACCGCAAGCCGAGAAGGCATGGTTAGGGTCTAGGCTGAGTCTAATGTGATATCACGCTGATGCATTGCATCATTATGGCGGAACCACATATGTGTATGCAACAAAATAATATTTGGCATGTCCAAAATTGATTGGGGAACCATAATCCATATCTAATTAAAGCAAAAACCAATGAGTTTCACTTGTAACTGCAAACCTCCGCCACCTGTTCGTGTAAGATTATCATGTCTTGTATCTTTGTTTTGCAGGAGTTAACGTCCGCTGCTTTGCCTCGTAGCGTGATCACTCCTTTCTTGCTCTTTATCACTTCGATTTCAGGGAACTCTGCGGGGTAAATGTGATAATTTGTTGGAATTTTGTTGTCAAACAAACAGCTTAAAAAGATTTTAAAACACGGGTCAATTTTGGGATACTAACGACGAATGCAGCCCGAGGCATGCATCCGGATAAGAACCAAAGCCCATAGGGTGAGAGTTTAAATCAATATGGACCCGATCACTCATCAAGTGCCTATTTATCATATACAACGATAAAACCGTAAGAGAGCTGTAAAAAAAACCCCAAAACCCACCTTTGGTGACCCCGTACACAAGGTAAGAGTTCCTCTTAGCCAAGTCTGCCTGGTGCTCATGTCTTGTATCTTGGTTTTGCAGGAGTTAACGTCCGCGGAGTTTCGTGATCACCTTTCTTGCTTGTACTTTCTCAAGGGAGGGGAACTCAAAAACTCAATGGGTTTAGAGGATTGTAAGATGGGGTCAAATTTGGGTTAGTCAATAATTCAGTTTGGTAATTGCTATTTTAGTTCTAGTCTTCGATTAGCTGGAGGTGGTTGGAAATTAAGTTTTTAGTGTGGTGTGAAAGTGACATTAATGATCAGTTAATGAAAGGGGGTAAAAATTAAAGCAAAAAACTTCATTTCAATGGGAGGAACCAGCACATTAGGGTCACATGAATCAATGTGATTGAGAATCAGTTCCATGCAGATTTTGAAATACCTTCTCTCATTCATACAAAAGCTTAAAAGATGAGTTAATGGTTTACGAATGGTTCAGAATGGTGGTTATCCATAAAGGACGTCCGCAATGAGGGGAGATGGTTGCAAATTAATTTTTTGTGTTGTGACTGGTGTGAAAGTGACATTTGCCAAATGGGGACGTCCAAACCACGGAAATTTTCAATGACGGAACCAGCACACTATTTCACGAGAAAATCATGAAATTTCCATACAGAAAAATGAAAACCCATCTTCAAATAAAACACGATGAACAGATCCGGGGGAGGGAGGGTTTCGGATTGCGGACGTTTGCGGACGAATGGGGGATGGGAATGGTTTGAAATGGCCGAAATGCGGACGTTAAATGGATGGCCCCTAAATGAAATATAACATGAACCTGGGTAACGAAGCGATAGACAGAGTGAAGCAAGAAAGAAAGGACGTTTGCTACTCCCAAGACAATTCCTCGTGTGATACCGAGGAAAGTATCGACGTTTTGGGACCGGGCTAAAGCGAGGGTTTGTGGACTGGAATCCATGGTTTGTGGACTGGAATCCATGGCTAGGTGAGTCTCGGGTCGAGGCGTATTATCTTCCTAGTGGAAGGAAGATAGGCGTGATGAGAAATGACGAAACTTATCAAAATGGCAAGTAGAAATGGTAGCCTATTCTACGGAATTTACCCCAAAGTTCACGAAATTTGCCCTAAAGTTCATGATTTTGTCCCCTAATCGCGTAATGTAAACAGCTGAACAGTGAAATTGAGAGAAACTGAGTATTGACCGTTAACTCGCAACTGCAAACAAAAGCTAGCAACAACAACACGAACTGCAAAGTATGGTCAGAAGTGAGAAAATCATCGATAACGCTAAGATAAAAGGATTTGCCAATTTGTTTATCAGCTTATTTGACAGGAGATATCACGGTTAACAATCACTGAAACCAATTACCCAATGGATTGGCACAAACTATCAAATTTGAATAGAACTTCATACATACATCTCTGTAAGGATGTTATATGACTGACAGCCAAACAAACACAAAATTATGAAGGTCTAATAAATATTTGACAATATGCATGTAGAAATATGAGTAGGTAGGTACGGAGGAAAGTCAGGAATGTACCAATTAAAATACATGATACATCGGATTAGTTATCAATACATCGTGTAGAATACACGGAACGGCCAAATCACCTCACGGTAACGTGTAGGGCAGCGTGTAATGTAGCTGTAGAGTGTAATGTAATCCGCACACCGGTCAACCATTAATTAATGATTTAATTAGAAGCAAACTCGAGGAAAGGCGATTGTTTTAGACCTTGACGATGACATCACTAGCTCTACCTACTTGTCAGGGGGAGTGGCAACAAGGGGGGGTTAAACCGGAAGGGGGTTCGGCAACGAGGAGGTTAAACGGGGGGGGAGGGTTCGGCAACGAGGGGGGTTAAACCGGAGTGGTTAAACGTGGGAGGTCGGTAAAGAGAGATGGTTCATTGCAACATACCGCCTTCCATCTGCAAACCATTACAAATTGCCAACGTATAACGGCAAGAGTCAAAAGAATTTCCAGTTCACTGTCAAATTAGAGTTACCAGATTCAGGAACGCTATTACTGTGTGTACTGTGTATGAAAACCAACTTTTACACCACAGCGGTGCAACACTCTTATGGACGGTCTATATTAGCTAAACTTTTGAAATTGACCAATCAGCGTGCGAGTAGACAGTAAACTCGCGCTCTGATTGGTTGATGTCATGGTGATTTCGGAGTCCTAAGGGTTAGCTTATACGCTTAACGCTGCCGATATCATTCAACAAGAAATAGAATATAACAAGGCGATATCAGAATAAAGGGTGTAAAACCATCACTTAAAACTAAAAGTTGACGGGAATATCAAGACTCAATATTCAAGAGGCGTATACATTGCAGCACTGATACAAGAATATGTAGGGCGGAACTTGTACGGAACCCTGTACGAATATCAAGAGGCGATGACAGTTCAGAAATACACACATTGCTACATAGCCAGGGCCAAGTCACGTGACACGGTCACGTGGTACTGCCAAACGGTTCGTGGCCACTGACGTGCCCGAAAATAACGTACACTATTGTGCAAGATGTCAAGCGAACAAAGGTAACCAAATATGTATCAAGCTATCAATCACGCTCCCTTTCAGATGCATGTTGGTTGATTAGCTTCCTGCTTCCAATTATTGTTTATCAAGGGGACAAAGAGAAAATCTAAAAGAAACAAACGACATTAACCAAAGCACACAATAAAATAATTTTTCCAATGGAAACAAGAAAATCAAGAGAATGAAGTTTAAATGTACTTTAGCGAAAGACCAGGAATTAACATATCTCTATTACATACGAATGAAATGAGTATGTAATAGGATATAAATATTGAGTAGCTTGCTACGAAATATTTATATCTAATTTATCACGCGACACTCGAAGAGTGGAGCCGTGATAAATTTAGATATGTTATGAATGGCTTTCGCTAAAGTATAATAGTCGAACGTGTTTCGCATATTTGTAACATGTAGGTTATATGTAGCTGTGGTTTGGGGATGACTGTGAATAATATTCATCTTGGGGCTATAAATTACATGAGGATACAAAGAAGACGCATGATAACTTGGCATGTGAATTAGCAAAGATCTATTTTATATAATGTTGATGTAGAGAAGATATAACATTGATGCGGTGTCGGATTTATCAAATAGAGCTCATGTAATAGATGGGTTTTTCATTTAGCATCCTTATAAAGTGTATGTGAGAGACACTAGATATCAAGGGATGTAATTCGCAGAGGAGCTATGTTAAATGTGCGTGAGACTATTATATGTACTTTAGCGAAAGACCAGGAATTAACATATCTCTATTACATACGAATGAAATGAGTATGTAATAGGATATAAATATTGAGTAGCTTGCTGCAAATATTTATATCTAATTTATCACGCGACACTCGAAGAGTGGAGCCGTGATAAATTTAGATATGTTATGAATGGCCAAAGTAATATAATAGTCGAACGTGTTTCGCATATTTGTAACACGTAGGTTATATGTAACTGTGGTTTGGGATGACTGTGAATAATATTCATCTTGGGGCTATAAATTACATGAGGATACAAAGAAGACGCATGATATATTGGCATGTGAATTAGCAAAGATCTATTTTATATGATGTTGATGTAGAGAAGATATAACATTGATGCGGTGTCGGATTTATCAAATAGGTAAAAAAAAATAGATGGGTTTTTCATTTAGCATCCTTATAAAGTGTATGTGAGAGACGCTAGATATCAAGGGATGTAATTCGCAGAGGAGCTATGTTAAATGTGCGTGAGACTATTATACTATAATAAATTCTTAATAAATACGAATAAAATCGGCAAAGCGAGGGAAATAAACTATTGCCAAGCTGTGAGGTGCAAGGATTCCATGTTTCAGTGTGTAGATCAGTGTACACTATGGAAGGTTTTCAAATGCACAGTCCTACGTCTTAACATACAAGGTGGATGTACCATGGTTTTGGCTTTCTAGTTTCGTTAAGAGTTTCGTCAAGAGCCTCTTTCCGCAGTCTGACATTACATGGAATATACGGTTAAGTATGTTTTGTAATAAGACTGTATTTGATATTTCTATTTCTATTTTCTATTTCCATGGTCGTAGTATAGTTATTCAGACTAACTCTCATGCATGACTACTGTTGGACACTGGCAAGTAAATGTCGTGTGACGACCCCGGCCCTCCTTCAGCAACTTGAAGGCCGGGGGTAGATTTACTGATACGAGAAGATTGTTTCATCAGAGGTTTCGAAAATCATGTGATTATCTTCGTCAGCTCAACAAGAATCTTTATATCAATGCTATGGTAAATTTTCGTGGTATAGAATTGAAGGAAAAAGAACTGAGGAGTGTTTTGTTTTGATATGAAATGGCAGTGTTTTTAAAGTGAAATTGAATATGGGAAAGTGAGAAATTGGTGAAAATGGTGAAAATATGGTGATTTATAAACTGTAATATATAAACGATTAAGGGAATTTATAATCTGTCGAGTCAACATCTCAAATATTCAAACGATCAACATACGTCTAAAATATTCAATACAGTTTTCATAGTACCAGTGAAAAAAACTGAGAGTTGGTTGGGGTGTGAAGGCAGTTTCATGAAAGTCCCCGGCCCCCCCACTTACCTTCTTATCAACAGTAAGCTTCTTTTCTCCCTCAACTTCTTCAGGAGAGAACGTTACACTTTGTAGCGGAGACTCACTGATCTTGTCCAAGAGATTCACTATCTTGGTAGAGAGTGCTTCACCACTTTGGAATACCAGCTAGAAAGAGACACGGGTTAGAGGGAAGATTGTTTACTAGAAAGTATTGCTCGTACGAAAAGGAGGAGATTTAATGTCATAAATTTAGCATTTGAAAGATTAAATACGGGAAATATGATGTCATCAATTTGAAATTTTAACGCTAAAACAGCGAAGATGACGGAACACTCTCAATCTAAAATCATTGGAGCAATCCAACAGAAGATGACACAAAAGAATATGAACTTATGAAGCATTAGAGCGGCTCGATATACACCCTGGTCACGGAAAATAGGCGGTTATATTTGCAACAATATTTGGCAGCGTGCACACTGTTAATGACGTCATCGCGACCGCCTATTTACATTATGAGCGATGTATTAAGTGTAAGGTGTGCACCAAATGGTCACAGAATGAACAGATGCAGCACACATAATAACATGTATAACATCTTATGCAACACTGAAGAGTTAGGTGGCAGAACTAACACGAGAGATATGCCTGAATAGGGAGTGGTGGGGACACAGAACTAGACGAGAGTTAGACTGAATGAAGAGTGTTACATGGGGAAACAGAACTAGCACGAGAGTTACATTTCAATACTCTCCGAGAGAGTATAATTCAAGTGTCGACACAAAGAGTAAAAGATTAAAGAGCAAAATATTGACTGTAAATAATATTTGGTGGCCTTATCGAACGAAGTAGCAACAGGGAGAGTATTCATGAGTCGACACTTGACAAGGTGACTGTTGTTCAATAACAGTAGACTTGCGATAATAAATAACAAAATGGATTGCAATCGTTCTATGAGACAGAATACACCGACCAAATCGACATGTCAGATAATAGAATGACTGAATATTACTGAGGCACCGTGTTCGATTGTCTTACGACGAAACATTTTGATGGAATATGGCAGTCAAATCATGTCACATCTTGTGAGATAGGAAACATTTCACTATTGAACGTGCATATTTTAGTCATCATTTGATTATGATAAATCTTAATTCATCATCTGCAGCAAGATTGATTAAATCATATTCTAGTCATCATTAATTCATTAATTCATTATTATCATTAATAATTCTGACAATTTAATTCATGATTGTTAGACTTAGAAATCATAATAGAGAGTTAATTTCAATCTATATCGAGATACTCCTGAGAAATGTTCAAAAAAAGATCGTCTTGATTTGGTTGTCATTGAACAGATTGAACGTAGAGGCAGCAAGGAGATTAAAAGCCACGCGCGAGAAATAGGCGGGTAGGATGACGTCATTATCATATCATGATGAAGTGAGTTGATGACGTTGAACCGCCTATTTCTCGTGCGCGGCGTTTAGAGATAAAAGTATCCTTGAGCTGATAAGACATTAAATTCATAGATAATGAATAATAAAATATAATTACGCAGTAAATTAAGTATACCACTTCTAATGAAGATGATGCACAGTAATATACAGTGCTGGCAGTGCCCTTAAGGGTACTGTCCCCCTAACTTCCGAGTTTGGGGGACCTACAATACAATACAATACAATACAATATACAGGAATATGAAGGGATCAAATCGCAGCACCTCTGTGCTGTGGTTTGTATATTGAAATACACAATCTTACTTACCTAACCTCACTTTCCTTGTAGAAGGAATACACAATCTCACTAACTCTTGTGGATTGAAATACACAATCTCACTTATTCTTATAGATTAAATGCACAATCACACTTACTCTGGTAGATTGAAATACAAATCTCACCTACTCTCGTAGATTGAAATAGACACTTACTCTTGTAGATTTAGGGTTGATAAGCTTCTGGAAGTGTCACTTACTCTCGTAGATTTAGGGTTGATTAGCTTCTGGAAGTGGTTAGCATGGAGTATCTGATACCCAAAGTTTCGCACTGTCTCAGCTAGGTCCGTGAAGATGAAGATCTTAGCGCTCTCAGCAGGCGTTAGGAAGAAGGTCTTAACGGTGCTCTCCTGTGGGGTAGTGAAGTCAGGGTCACTATCTTAAATCTTAGTTACAAAGGAGTAACAAAGGGGTTACAAAGAGGTTACCATTGGGTTACAAAGGGATTACAAAGGGTTAGATATAGAAACATCTAACCGAACTGAACCCGAAATGAATCCAAGTGGTTACAACTTCCAAGAGGAGTTCACGATCATACCTCTCACAGAAATTATATGCCGCGCTTTTGGAACCTTCCCGACTTTACTTCCGTTTTTTAATTAAAAAAAGGAAAAAACAATGTCTATAGAACGCTAACCTTATCTTTGAGAATATCGGACAAGGTGGAGGGAGTACAGCACACCACGTGAGGGATTTCTTTAGGGACTAGGGTGCTGTCGTACAGTCCTTGTGAACGCAACTGGGGTAGGAAAAGGTTATAGTGGGGGGAGTTTCAGTGTCCCAATTGTCCCAATTGTCCCTGTCCCAATTTACTTTTTTTTGAGTTTGGGACTGGTTTTTGGGACAATTGGAAGGGGACTAACTGGGGACATTTTGGGACAAACAAAAATTGAAAAAATCGGTCATTTATCATTTTTTTACATTGATCCAAGTTTTTATCATTTAAATGAAAGTGATATTCACATCTTTGGTAGAAAGTACATATTAAGGTTGTGTTTGTTTGCAGTGGTCAAGTTTTCCCACTTCCCTATCCCAAAAAGTATGACAGGATAAAGACAGTGGCAGTTGCAACGCAGCAAGTGCTGCTATGTAACAGGGTTTGAGACAAAAAACAGTAAACTACTGCTAAAAAACCATCATTTGAGCCCCATTTGTCCCAGTCCGCATTCACTTTTTTGAGTCCCATTTGTTCCATTTTCTCTGTCCCATTTGTCCCAAATGTCCCAATTGTCCCAGTCCAAATTCACTTTTTTGAGTTCCATTTGTTCCATTTCTCTGTCTCATTTGTCCCAATTCTCCCATTTGTCCCAATTGTCCCTGTCCCAATCCATTTTTTCTTGAGTTTGGGACAATTGGGACAGTGACACCCCCCCCCCTATAGTAAGAATTGAATTAGTTCTGATCAGAACTAATTAAGGGCTATAGTTTTACATCTTAACGATTAAATCACGGCTTTAGAAAAGCCAAAAAACTGAAATAACAAGGGGTCAACGATAATTTCAAACTTGTTCAACCATTAATAATTGATTAGACAATTAGCAATGATTGGGAATGATTGATAAAGTTTCATTTTTCCGTTTGATGAAGGGCTTGAATATCACATATTTTTCAATAAAAAAGTTACAATTAATTCTCACCGGTAGCATTGTTGCAAGAGCACTCAGCAAGGTAAGGATTGGATTTATCAACAACTTATCCCCCACCAAGATAAATCCTTGCGTTTGAGAACGCTTGCAGTTCACAAACTTCATGGTCGCTATTAGGATGGCACTGCACACATCGGGACCCAGCTCAGCTCCAATGGAAACCTTCCGTCCTGAAGTTGAAGTGTTTCAATTCACCAACAGCGACCTACATCACAATATCTATACTTGACGCATTTGAGTTGTGCCGGCTTGGTCACGATACCAAAAACTTTCTTTGCCAAAGCTTTCTTTTGGTCAGGTGATACAAAAAAGCACATTTGCACACTGCCACGCGCCACTAAAATATCCAATCGCCGCGCTTGTAAAGTTGAAAAGGTTGAGAAACCACACCAACTCACTAACCCGAGAGTAGCAGTGGAATAAGGACTCGGTGAACTTCAGACGGTTTCTCGCGACCCCCTTGGAAGTAAGCACCAGAGTACAGGGGCTTGTCCAAGTTCATGTCTTCGTAGCAGGTTACTTGGAGAATTCAAAGTTGCTAATAAAGATTTAGGAAGCAGGTTTAGGCGTTTAAATGATACGAGAAAGTTTAAAATCAGAAGCTTTCGAAAATCATGTGATTATCGCCTTCCGCTGAAAATGGAAGGTGAGAGTGTGCTTATGAGTGATCATGAGTGATGTCAAGGGGAGGTGGTGTCAAGGAGAGGTGGTGTCAACTGTCAAGGGGAGTTGGTTTCAAGGGAGGTGGTGTCAAGGGGAGGTGGTGTCAAGGGAGGTGGTGTCAAGGTGAGGTGGTGTCAAGGGGAGGTGGTGTCAAGGGGAGGTGGTGTCAAGGGGAGGTGGTGTCAAGGGGAGGTGGTGTCAAGGGGAGGTGGTGTCAAGGGGAGGTGGTGTCAAGGGAAGGTGGTGTCAAGGGGAGGTGGTGTCAAGGGAGGTGGTGTCAAGGGGAGGTGGTGTCAAGGGGAGGTGGTGTCAAGGGGAGGTGGTGTCAAGGCGAGGTGTTGTCATTGGGAGGTGGTGTCAAGGGGAGGTGGTGTATGACTTGTGAGCTCGCGACGGATTAAAGAGCTCGAAATATCAATAAAAATTGACATTGATAAGGCAAGATTGTCCTAAATTACGGCTTTGAAAGGCTGAAAACTTAATTTCGAAGAGGAGCATATACCTTAACCAATGAACTAAGAACCTACTTGCTTCACTGGCTTTTCATCATCAACTTCCATCTTCTCAGGCACGTTACTTTCAGTCTTTGTTTTCCCTGGTTTAGCTGTTGCTAACTTAGCAACGTTCACAGAACTCTCTTTGGAGGCTGAATCAGGTACCTTGGCAGATGTGACAGCTGTTGGTACCGCTTTCGATACGGCGCTTTTAGGGGGTTCAAGGGGTTTGGCAGATGGGTTCCCAAGGGGTTTAGCAGACGGGTTTTCTGCAGGTTTAGAAGGAGCTTTTCCCGCTGGATTTGAAGGTTCTGTAGAGGGGTGTGAAGGGGTCACTCCGTTCTTAATCACCTGAAACAGAGGAGTACCGTGTTCCTAAACAACTTCAATAAAACTTCAATTAGTCAATACAAGTACAATACAAGTTCAATACAAGTGCCATTCATTGGCCCCTCAGGGATGATTAAAGGAAATCAATTATGCCCCAAACGGGTTTGATGCCAGATTTTCTTGGTCTGAGACATTGTCATTATTGGAAACTTAGCTCATCGATGTCAAGTGTCGCGTTGAATAGTTAAAGCTTTATAAAGCAGAAAGATCGCAAACAAGATAAAAAATGAAACAAAAAGTTGGACACGTAACAAACAACAACGGTTTTCGTAAATAGCAACATATGCCGTAACAAAAAAGTCTTCATTGAAACACATCCTGGAGTTTCCTACCTCAATCTCTGCTAGGATGGCCCGGTCAGTTTGTTCCACGTTCTGCAGTTTACCGGACAATGTTAACATGTCCGTGGGCCGGTGAGGGGCCGGGAAACGCAGCGTCACGTGGTTACCTGGGAAATGGGGGATTACAATTCGTGAAATTCCATGCCTGGGTAAAGGGATTATGGATTAAGTTCGTGTAATTGATGGGATGTTTCCTTTCAAAAACAACAAATATTGTAACTTGAACAACATTCAAAACAGTTCATTCACAGATACATTTCTGGGACTTAATCCAAACTGAAAAACCACTCACGCAACGCAATCTCCAGCAGTAGCTTCTGGTTGTCATGAATGAACCCGTTCACCTTACAACCCGCTGATATGGGCCTGGTAACGGGCGTATCGTGGTTCTGGGGAGTGGAGGCAGGGGTGGTGGAGGGCGACTTCTTGCGGGTCAGGAGCTCCGCGGCGAAGTCTCCGAGCGTCTCCCGCAGGTATTCCACGACGAACTTAACACTCTCCGGAATTTTACCTGCACGAGGGGGGTTAGGAAGTTCTACCTGTAGCGGGTTTTGTAGTGATATGCGAGATGATACGGTGGATGTAAAATAAACCGTACTGCATCGACAAAAACTCCAAGCAGGAGTCGTCTACCATTGACACCAACTCCTACCATTGACACCAACTCTTACCTTTGACAGCAACTCTTACCTTTGACAACAACCCTCTGCTTGTGAGGCTCCACGTTGACTGACACTGTGGGGTACCGTTCCGAGAACTTTCCCAACTCACGAATACTCTCCTGAGGACAATTTAAAATTAGAACACAAAGTCAACTTAGTCAAGAATCTGATGGTAAATAATAGCTAAATAGGTAACATATTCGAATTCATTCATGTATATTTCGTCCAAACAGAAGTGTTAGTGCTTCTCTGGACTAGTTATGTTTAATTCCTGTTTAATTCCTGTTAATTCCTGTTAATACTGGTGTCAATTCGGAACAGACTGGTGTCAATAAAATGATGTCGATGAATAAGTGGCTCATGATGTCACTTCATGACTAACCGGTGTCAACGAACTGATGTCACTTCATGACTGACCCGTGTCAACGAACTGATATCATTTCATGACTGACTGGTGTCAACGAACTAATGTCAATACTAATTGCAAGTTATTACGGACTGGTGTTAACGAACTGATGGCGACAACTGGTTATTACGCGGAACGCGCGGTAACAATTTGATACACATTTGGCGCACGCGTGCGGAATGCTTAAATTGTATACTCTTTGATGATGTCACCTACCAGTACTGAGTACCTACCTTGCTTGTAACGAATTTCTCCAAGATATCACTGCTGTAGGTGATCACTCTCATGGCATCCCGAGCATCCGTTGCACTTGCAGCAGGTGTTGGCACTACAGTTGCAGGTGTCAGCATTCCATATGCAGCAGGTGACCTTTCAGAACCAGGTGACGTCCCAGAAGCAGCAGTGTAAGGTGATTGGGTGGTGGAAAACGTGTGTTCGCTCACAAGGTTCAGAACTTCCGTGATAGCATCGTCATTCTGTTTCTTAGTTCCTGAGAAGGGTTGGAGTGTGACGTTTGGTGGGCATTGAGCAGGGGACAAATAATTAAGGCGAAAATCCATTAAACTACAAAAAGTTTGTAATACCGACTCCTTGCCATTTATGGTACTTAATGAGTGCCATCAGAGATGTGCACTAACATCAAGACACATTTTTGTTGATATGAGGATATGGGTCCAATCTCCAGAGGGACTTTTCTCATCCTAACCAACTATGGTTTACCTTGAACCAAGAAGCCACTCTCGCCATTTCTCATCTTTCCCAGGGAGACTTTGCTACCAGTTTTACTTTGGATGTACTTCAGATTACCCCCATCCTTCCCTTGGATGATGGGAAACAAGTCAGCGGATAGGGGGATTGCTTCAGTTTGAACAGGATCTGGATTCACTTCACCTGGTGGATCATAGAGTTGAATTTCAGTATTGTGAATACAAATAATATGGCGGAGTTTGCGCAATAGCCCGTGTGATAGCAGTACCCTTTTGTTATCATTTAATCTTTCAGTTGTGATATGTTTTAAAGTGAAGTATCGCTAAAAGATTGACACAATTTCCTGATTCACATACCTGAGCTGGATATTTTGGTAGCAGCTACATCAGCCCAGTTGTGAGATGCAGAGGGTGGGGTGGAGTCCACATTGAGTCTCTGCACCTGGAAATGGACATATCATAAGGGTGGGGTGGAGTCCACATTGACTCTCTGCACCTGAGAATGGACAAATCATGAGGGTGGAGTTGAGTCTACATTGAGTCTCTGCACCTGAGAATGGACAAATCATGAGAGTGGGGTGGAGTCCACATTGAGTCTCTGCACCTGAGAATGGACATATCATTAGGGTGGGGTGGAGTCCACATTGAGTCTCTGAACCTGAGAATGGACATATCATGAGAGTGGGGTAGAGTCCACATTGAGTCTCTGAACCTGGAAATGGACATATCATGAGAGTGGGGTGGAGTCCACATTGAATCTCTGCACCTGGAAATGAACATGAGAAGTCAGAAAATGAACGCAGAGTAGCTATTGGGGAGACGGGTTGATGCGAGAAATAATTGCAAAAAAGGGTACGACCACGACAGTTTTCAAAATCCAAGTTCAGTGTTCACTGCAACACAAAATCAAAGTGTCTTTCAAAACTCTAACTGACCTCTAACTCCGCTTCCTTTGCCGCTTTCTTAGCACACTTTATCAGCTGACTCTGAGCTTTCTCCAGAGTCAGCGTGCTGTTGCTCAGGTTCTTGGGGCGAGGTTCCTTCACCACCTGGGGATGTAGGGTAATTTATTAAACCTTCTTAGCAATGTAGTTGGTGAATTTCAGGATTCTATTATCCTTATCTTCTATGATCTATGATAGATTTTGATGCAGTAATGAATATTTTCCAAACAATAAAATGGAAGATTTAGCGATTCTTTGGACTATATTTTGTTTTAATCCTGTTTACTTCCTATTTAAATAATTCTATTTAAATATAATTCCTATTTAAATAAAACCAATAATTCCTGTTCAATTCCCACCTCGTTGAAGAGCCACACCCAGTTGATTGTGAGGGTGGGGAAGAAGTTAACCAGGGTTTCGTTGATCAGCTTCTCGAATATCACCTCCTTTCCCTTCTCCTTTCCTTGCTTCAGAACAAAGTCGAGGAGTATCGTCATTTGGGTGTTGTACGCCGATAGCTTCTCTTGGATCAAGGTCTGGGGAGCATAAATTGGTGATCAGCAGGAAACAATGATTTGTTTATCTCGAAAACTTGAGCTAAATAGTTTACTTTATGCTAGTTTGTTTCTGTGCGATGCAAATTAAGCCATCATTCAACTACAATTTGAAGTTTCGGAGAAAGATTGTTTTTCTATTGCCCCAGCATCCTGCCAATGCTAAACAGGGGTCTGATCGGCGAGACCCCTAAAGAATATGCCCAAAGGGCGGGCCCCAATTTGTCTGGTGATATAATACCAGACCCGCTGATGCTCGGAAGGATCTATCAACGATAGACAAGCCCCCAATCATGGCCTCTGTATTCACCTGTAGACAGTAGGAGTTTACGAAGTGGCTCTGATTAACATCCTTTATCTTGGTTGTGAGTTTCTTGAAGTCCGGCCACTTTGCTGCTATTGAGATCCCGAAGAGATAACTCATGAAGACGAAGTAGTTCCTTGCTCTGTGCGCTGATCTGGAAAGGGGTTAGTTTAATAATCCAGGTGAAATTTACCATATGGAAGTTAAATAATCAGTTAATTTTCTAATTCAAATCATGATACATGTTTTAAAGGAAAAGATTTAGTTGAGATAATTGTGTATCATATTTATCACGAAAATTAAATAATCAGAATTCATTTCCTTCTTTCCACAATACATGCATGGGCATGGGACAAGAATAAAAACTCAACTTGCGTTCTTCAAACCTTGTGAAAGGTACGAAATATGGTTGTGCGTACCTGTTGAAAATGAACATCTTGGATGAGGAGTTGTATTCAATGAGCGGGATCTCGGATACTGCAGATACGAACTTCTTGAGGACCAGAGACTCAGCAGACCGATCTAGCTGGAAATATGGGGGGCATTGAGTGTCAGCTTCCAACTACGATACAAAAATGTTCACGACCTGATGACACATCTTCGAGATTCTCACATCAAGAGGCGGTACATAAAAATTTGCGGTGCTGAGGACAATGAGTGCTTCCAAAGTGTAAACAAGGGAAGGTTTAAATATTCCATAAACGGCCCGGGGAGGGGTTTTATTAATGATAAAACAGAAATATCCAAAATTCCATACAAATTTTGCAGCACTGAAGGCACTATAAAAAAGTAACCTTTTTGAGATGTTTGAAGAGCTCCTCATCCTGAATCATGCCCTCTGGACTCTGTAGGATCTTCTTGAGGGCATGAGTCTTCAACTTGTTGTTTGCCATGTCTTAATAAGCGTGCTACATGGCTAGCATCCTAACAGAGGGTATTGTGTGAGTGGGTTACAATTGAGAAAAGTACAAAGTTTCTAAAGAAAATACAAAAAATAGAATTATCTTACATTAGAATAAATAAAATTTTATGGCAATATTATATGAGTTGCAATTGCAGTATGTTCGATAACAAATTATAAATGTAAAATAAGATCGAAAAAAAGTTATGCCAACACATAATGTAAGAATAAGGAATCAGGAAGGAGTCATTTTGTACCAAAAACAAAAGATACAACACAAATAAAGATTTCCTCATATTACTGTACTACGATAAATATAAAAATGATCATAATTGATGTACTATTTAAACCAAAAATGTTTCAGTCCAAAATAAAAATGAGCAAACACGGAAAAAATCAGACGATTCTCAAATCGATTCACATGGCAATGAAATTAGACACTTCAGTCAACTCATACCTGAAAGTTTTTCTTACTTACCGAAGTCAATAAGGGCTGTCCAATAAATACTGTATAAAAATGCTTGTTCAAAATAATAAGTTAGGAAGTAATAAAAGAGCTTATATTAAAACAACGCTTTACAATATACATTTTCATCAACCTCAAGTTGGTCTCTCCCAAAATATACAACAGATTAATAAATGAATTAATTACCGACCCATCTAACAAAAATTATCCAAAATCTGATCAATTGTTGCACTGGGGTTCCTCATTGCCACATGATCATTTTCTTCTTCATCCTCAATAACCAGCGGCCGTGATCTTCTCTTTCCTGGAGATCTGATTCTCGGTACATAGGCATCATTATCATCATCTCCATCATCACAGATTGTAGTGGCCTCTTTCTGAGGTTTTTTGGGCCGGCCACGTTTCCTCTTCGGAGGATCACTTTCTACTTTACTGAACATGTCCACATTTTCGTTGGCTTCGCCGTCCGATTGTATCGTGTAATCAGAAGCATCTGTACAGCTGGATAAATTCCTTTTCACTCGTTTTCCTGCCTTTTTAAGGGGCTTACAATCCTCTTCTTTCTTAATTTTCTTTGTCTTCCGATCGTTTGTACTCGGTTCAGGTTCCGGAACTTTCTCTATGACATTATCGTCTATCCGCATGGAGTAACTGAGCGCCAGATCAACCTTACTCAGTCTCATCTTCTCTTCCCTCTTAAACTTCCTCTTCAGTTGATCACGACTGTACTCCGGCATAATCTTGTGCATGAGGTCGAAGTCAGTGCCAACTTTCCGGAGAGCCAGATAAAACCGTTCGTTTTCCAGAGCCGACCACGTGGTTATTTTCTTCGGTTTCCGCCGGGAAAAGGAGTTAATGTTGACCGTGTGATCCTCGTACTTTCCAAAGGTCACCTCGGAAACGTCCTCCTCCACCGTTTCCCGGATGTCGGTCTCCGTTTTCATGTTTACTTCCAGACTCTTCTCGTTAACCACAATCGCACCTAAAATTTAGAAAAGAATGAATGTTTAATTGGATAACAGAAATATGTAAATTCATTGAGGTATTATGGGAACAAAAGACCCTTTTTTCTTAGGGAGCAAGTTTAAAACGTTAATCATGTGATTATCGTCGTCAGCTGAAAATGGAAGGTGAGAGATTGCACCTGTTTCCGGGTTCACTTCCACCTCAATCGGAGGAAGTTCGGACTCATCGATGTCTTTTTCCTCAAGGGTTTGCCCCATTGCTTCGGCTTCTTCTATAAGTTGCTGGATACGGTCCTTCCGTGATTGTTCCTTTTCCAGGTCGAACTGTTCGTCTCGTTGCTTTTTACGCTTTATTTCCCGCCAAATTCTGAAAGTAATTCGGTTATTGAGTGTGCTGTGAGAAAAATAAGGACGTAAAAACCTTAAACCTCATCTGTAACAATAACTTGACAGAATAGTTAAGGAAATAGAAAAATATACGAGACATGGAGGAATTTACTCAGGCAAAGAATTGGGATGGCAAGTAATCGAACCCGTGATCTTTCGATCACGATCCAGACTAGATACCGATACACTTACTGATCAATAACAATAAAAATAAACAAAACTTGGAGGATCTTACTCAGTCAAAGGATTGGGATTCCCCTTCTTGGAGGGCTTCATCTTAATAACATCTGCCATCGTTATCTTTGCTTTATCAATGACAAGAGGAACCTGTTTAAAGCGGTATTATTTCATGATCATTGAATAGCTCGCCGTTGAAAAACTATTGTTCTTTGGCGATCGAAATACGCACATGAGCACATATTTGTGGCGCCATGAATAAGGTGTATTGCTCCAATTTAGCATTTTATTTTGATGTGTTTCATTTTGTTTTCCATACTCACAACCCAATCGATGAAGTTCAGAACTTTGCTTCATCCGTGCTATTAGACCTCAATTTTCAATACATTATCTTGCTTTTGAACTTACTCGTTGGATTGATCTCGATACGATGATGATATGAAATTTTGGCTTCTACAAATTAGTCAATTTACCCGTTTCGATCATGAAATAATGCAGTTATGCAACTGGATAGATTGCGAACACAAGAGGAATTCGCCTCGCTTCGCCCGGTGAATAACTCATTTTATCCACCTCGCTACGTTCGCTAGATTAAAGTTTGAGTATTTTAGTATTTTCAACTAGCGTTTGCCCGCGAAGATTCGCGGAAACAATCAACCTGCGGTTCGTTTTGTATCCAGCAGCCAACAGCAACTTGCTTCATGACGTCATCTTGGAATGTGTAAAGTGATTTGATCACCTAGGTATCACTTTAACATGCTACCGCTTACCGAGGATTACAGATATTCGCGGAAATGCACCGCATAACATACTTTGTAATTTGAGACCACCTATATATACACACAGCATATATTAGCATTAGTAAACGCATGATATTTATTATGCTAATAATTAATTAACGGAAAGCCCGATTCGAATTTATCATAGATAAGAATAATCCTCTTAATTGGGTGAAGATTTTCCCGAAAAAACCGATCAAAAATACTAAATGCATTTCTTATAAACGCATTACACACACATACATACATACATACATACACAGACGCACGAACACTTTGAAATTATTAATATAGATGTTTTCCAACGAAATGACTGATATAACGACCCACTTTTATAGCTCAAAGTATATCTGTATAGTTTGAATCGTTGATATTCAAATGAATCCCGATGAGTTTGTGCTCATTATTACAGATTATTCCATCCACAACTAGACGTCATGTGATACGTGGACTGAGAGATGTTCCAACACGTGAAAACGTTACATTCACTCATTCATCTTGCTGTCCGATCAGAGTACAACCTGCATTTTCCAAACTATCTAAATGGAAATAAAGCAGTGTTTCTTGATCATTAGTGACAGTGAAAAAAATGAATAGCGATTGTGACCGAATTTTGAAAAGATCGTTGCTTTCGTCAGTAATTGTACAGCGTGGCCACCTAAATTTCGCTAATCGCGCGTAAAATAATTTCGTGCGCGTCAACTTTTGTTATCTTTTTAACACCAAAACTAGCAATAGCGATGAACCCGCGAATGGCTGTCGTACAAATCTCTAAAACAGCCATTCAATTATCCTGTGTGGGAAACAGCAGTTCAATCCATTTAGCTTTAATTTTTGCCGGGTATAAAGCAACTAAAAGTGGGCAGCTAATCTTCATCCAAGACTGAGTATCTGTTGATGTTGATAGATAAGCTTATGTTGACAGATAAGCTTATCATTATTAAAGATAGGATAAGCTTATCTGTTATCAGAAACATTGGTTATCTGAAGTGGGACTGGTGATGTAGTCCATGGTTTTAGGGCTGTATTAAGTCGTGATAACTGAAGGCAAAGTACAGAATACATACATTCGGTAAGTTTCCTTTTAAGAAAATGTTATAGATTGAATGATATTACTTACCGTGGGAGTTTTTGCTTTTTCTGATCTGTTTGAAATCTGTGACGAAACTGACAATACATCATGTTAAGCAAAGTAACCAACTGCATATTAAATTTATTTATCAATAATAATCATCGGTGTGCAGCTATATAAAATTAAACTATACACGAATCACATCAAATAATATGATATGTAGGTTGACTCGACCTTAATAACGGAATATGAAAAGAACCGAACCGGTGGACTGGGTATCATTTTAACATGAAATATGAATATATCACCGGCTAAGGTATTCCCCAAATTACTTTAAGGAAGGTTTCAAGTTGTATGCTGAAAGAAGCCTAAGGTTCAAGTAACTACTGTGATTTACTTTCAGACGGATTAATGACTGATGTGATTTGGTTGGAAATGGCCAACAAACACACTTTTGTCCCTGTGAAAAGTACAACTCTTAAATGACACTTGACATGTCATGACTGGCTCTTAGGTACCTGGCTTTTATGTACCTGGCTTTACCTGACATGAGACCCCTACCTGACATTAAGGCTCCGTCTTTGTAATGGCTCCTAACCTGACATGACATAACTGAAGTCTCCATACTAGAATGACTCTAACCTGACATGACATCACTGAAGTCTCCATCCTCCGAGACACTACTCTGAGTTTCCTCTGTAACCTTTGACTTCTGATCATCAGCTCTTTTAATCTCTGTAACTTGTTGGTCAGGCTCAGTTTTAGCGGGGTGAAGAGACGTAGAGCTGTCAAACTCAGCAGCACTCCACTTAGTTTCCAGGGATTCATCAGGTTTTGCTATGGGTCTGATGCTGTCTTGAGGCGTGATGGGGTCCAGAGAGAGGCTGTTGGGTTGCTTGACGGTCGGTGGAAGAATGTCAGGTTCCGGTTGGGGCAGGTGATCAAATCTGAGGAAGTGAAGATTAGCGATAGGTTCTGGATTTTGACGACTCTATTTGAAAAAAATGACATTTTTAATGCTTTCAAAAAACTCAAAAACGCTACAAACGCTTTATTCTCAAGAGATTGAAGGAAGCGCACTCTACTCTCTACCTACCATTTCACTTCACAACCCACTCACCCACCTGTCGTCATCCTCGACCTCCTCCCCAAAGGGCGGGGGTTCAATGTAGTGGGGGGAGAGAATGCGAGGTGGAGGAGAGAAGGGGGTCGTGGGGGTTTTACGGGGCGACCCATGGAACAGTCCACTGGTGGGGGAGGAAGGAGGGGGCTTGTGGGGCGAGGGGAGACCAACCACAATAGGGGAGGCTGGGACTTTAAACGCTGAGAACTGAAATGGTGGATATGATAATTAGAATGTTATACTTAAATCAAGTAAACGAGGGGAGTGTCAGTGTCCGTTTTGTTACTTTTTTTTCAAAAAAGACAATGACACCCTCTAAAAACAGGTACATGTTACAATCAAATTAGTAATTTATTCATTGAAAGTTTTCTTTTTAATTCAAACATGTTACAATCAAATTAGTAATTTATTCATTGAGTCACATGGGTGATGGTGCGAATCACCAAATTCATCTCATTATGTTCATGCTGATAAAATAGCCAATTACCAAATAAAACATGATGGGATTACGGCCGGTCCTACTTAGCAAGCAAATGCTATCGTATCATTGCGTATTATAATGAGCCAATACAAACGCATACACTAGAACTCCCGTCTTTATACTTTTATAGGTCACTTATTTTGCTCCAGCCTCGAGTACTTTCTCGTTTATACTTTAATACTGCAACTGGTACGTATTTGTAGCGAAACTGCTAAAAATGAGTGGTTTTCGATTCAAATCTTGATATTCGTCCCTATAGTGGTTGCAGTATTAGTACGTAATACGGTTTGTAATAATGGCTCGCCCTTCGGGGCTCGACATTATTACTCACCATATTACTACACTTATACAATGCTTAGATTGAAAATTTTAGAGACGTTCATATTCCTCAGATCATAGATTGTATTGATAATCTATTCTTCATCTAGAAAGGTGGTATATAGAGCCTATTAAGCTATTTACTTGTATACCATGATGTACTTTTAAGTGTAGCCTGTGGTTCCAACCATGTTGTTCTATGGACATCTGTTTTTTGTTGTTTTATAATGAGGACGCTTTTTAGCCAAAAACCGCGACTTTGCTCATTCATTAACGTAGAAAAAGGGACAATTTGTATTTCTGAAGTCGCTCGCGCCTCAATGAGGTCTCACACGAATGGGCGAATGGCCCGCTAAGATTCAGCTCAGACAAACTTAAAATCTCAAAATTTAAATGGCACTGAGTATTTATTTTATTTTCTTTGCATCAATTCTGAACTCGGACTAGAACTCATGATTAACACTGAATCGCCGTCATCACTAAATCAATGTAATCCAACTGAACAAGATTAGTTTATCACTCGCCATCAGAAACACGTCATGATCTCGTGTTTAATGATATAATGAGTAGTAAATGGACCGTGTACTACATATCAATAGTAGTTTGCCGGTACTGTGTTGTTATTGTATGCTCTTAAGTAGGAAGTAGATTTCATATAAAGGCGAAGTACAGAATCGTTTACTATTACAGAGGCACAGTGAAATGTTTTCTTTCCTTGCTTGTCATCTAGACAACGTGTTATTGTACGCTTTAATCTAATTTCCTGTGTTGTTGTTGTACATTGTTTATTCTTTCTTGAAGGACTTCATGTACATCTACAAAATACATACACACGCGCCTATCGGGTCCATTTTGGGATACTTCCAGAGGGCGTAAGCCTGAGGGCTTATCCGGTTTTGGCCAGAGCCCGTAGGGCGAGGGTCTAAACCGATATTGACCAGATAGATTATAGACCCGCATAAAAACGTCAGAGGGTTCTATAATTCTACATCCATTAGAAAGATTCTGTTACAATAAATCAATGACCCTTCATAATATTCCAATTATTCGCATAATGTTTGAAATTCATTCCCATATTTGTAATCTAAGAAGAGCTAACGATGAATATAATTTAATCCACTCTTGAGATTCTGCAAGAAGTTCATACTTTCTATTTTTATACGCGATCATATTCTATTGATTTATTTCTGAGTATATGATCACGATAAATAAGCAAAAGCGCATATATCATGCTTTTAACTTCGACGTTTTTGTTAAAATCTTTTGGTTGACAATCAAAGATCCGCATTTCGATTACCAATGATATTTTGAATTTCATAGGGGGTTGTACACGTATACTACGGTTTTTGGCGATAAGTTCATTTTCTAGTGTTACTCTTTTCGTTTAAATTCATGTTAAATATTGAATATCATAAGAATGTTAAATTATCCAAGTCTTTGAGAACCAATTGTCTGTATATATTCTCAACTCTCACGAGGATTAAAGCTTTGTCTTTGAGATTAATATACTACGAATAACTAACTCAAGGGCTATTGTTATACGCTGCCAGTGAAACTTGATAGTTGTTATTTTTACTACGAAGTTAATTAAATTTTACTTTGTTTTACTGCCGTCAAGTGAGTTGTGATTCTCGTAATTCGTTTTGAATTCGTGTTTGAAATTTCAGTAATCGAACACAATAATTGTGACTTTTTTCATCGCAAAACTCATCCTTTGAATCTCACATCTTCATCTATTCCAGATGTTACACTAACTTTCTCCCATGTCATCCTCCTTAAGATTCTCGCTCCTCGTCCTCCTTCTCCTCCTCCCTCCCAGTTCCTCCTATCTGGGGTGGCGTCGGCGGCGCAGCTCCTGCCACCCACAGCGAGGCGGCTGGTCGAGCTGGAGCCACTGGGGCGCGTGCACGTGCACGGACAACATCGCCACACACACGCGGAGCAGAACGTGCGACAACCCGCTGCCGGAGTGCGGGGGAAGGTCGTGTTACGGGGCTGCTACGCAGACAGAGGAGTGTTCGGAGCTGGCGGTGGACGGGGTGTGGAGTGCGTGGGGCGGGTGGGACGTGGCGTGCAGCTGCGTGCGGGACGAGAGCAGGCGGCGCGTGCGGGCGTGCGACGACCCCGCGCCCTCCTGCGGCGGGGAGGCGTGCGCGGGGAGTGGGGAGGAGGTGGATCACTGCGGGGTGGACGGCGGGTGGAGTGTTTGGGGGGCCTGGGAGGCGTGCTCATGCGATCACGCCACTGGAACAGGCGTGAGGTCCCGGAAACGCTACTGTATTGATCCGGTGCCGTGGTGTCGAGGGAAGACGTGTGTGGGAGACGCCGAGGAGACAGGATCGTGTGACGATCAGTGCTGTCAGACTGTAGATGGAGGGTGGGATGAGTGGAGTGATTGGACGGTTTGCGCGTGTAATCATGTCACGGGATCCGGGATCCAGACACGATCCCGACTGTGCACCAACCCTCTCCCTTCCTGCTTCGGCAATGACTGCGATGTCTCTGAAGGGATCGAGACTCAGGTTTGCTCGGAGAACTGCTGCGTGCGAGTGGATGGGAACTGGGCAGCTTGGGGCGAGTGGGGCGGGTGTGTCTGTGACCACTCAACCGGTACTGGAGTTGAAACACGGCTTCGCCAATGCAGTGATCCGGCGCCCGAGTGTGGTGGAGCAGCCTGCGAGGGGGAAGCTGAGGAGACGAGGAAGTGTTCGGATCAGTGCTGTGTGCGAGTGGATGGAGAGTGGGCCGGGTGGGGCGAGTGGAGCGGGTGTGTCTGTGATCACGAAACCGGACAGGGGGCGTGGCAGCGGGTGAGGATGTGCACCAGCCCTCCTCCGGATTGTGGGGGAAACCACTGTGTCGGGGACGCTATTGAGGAATCCTCGTGTTCTGACCAGTGCTGCACTTCAGTGGACGGGCAATGGACGGACTGGTTCGCTGGGGGACAGTGTTTTTGTGATAGTTCCACTGGGACGGGTGTCAGGGACAGAATCCGCACGTGCACTGCTCCCGAGCCCCGTTGCTACGGCGACAGTTGCGAGGGTGACTCCGCCATAGAAACGTCCTGTTCAGACGAGTGCTGCAGGAGGGAGGACGGCAACTGGGGTGAGTGGGAGGAGTGGGGTATCTGTGATTGTCAGTACAAAAGAGGGACATTCCAAAGGAGGAGATCGTGCTCGGATCCTGCCCCTTCGTGCGGTGGCAACCCCTGTGACGGGGAGGGGGTGGAGGAGGGTCAATGTGATGATCAGTGTCGGGAGAACTGCGATGAGTGGAACACCTGTGAAGAACACTGTCTGATAAACTGTGACAACGTCACTCACTCTCCCATGTTCATTCGATCCTCATGTCCCCCTGATGAGGTCCTATTCAGGGACAAATGCCGGCCATCTTACTACATCGGAGTAGCTGTGGGAGGGGTTGTGTTGGTTTTAGCTGCTCTGTCTGTGTACCTTGTTCTCAGAAGACGCAGGGTGAAGGAGGCTGAGGAACCAGTGCTGTTTGATAACCCTGTTTATAGGCCCAGTGATGAAGATAATGTTGGAGGAATACCAGACCCGTATGTTGAGGGTTGTTGTAATGCTACGGAGAATGATGTTTACTCTGATGTTCAGGTGAACCCATACGTTGAACATGCAGAATATGCTAGAAGGGGAGGAAACCCCTATGTTGAAGATAAATCTGCTAAGAAACCCAAAACTTCACATTATTCCGAACTGGATGACAGTGAAGAGCCGGGTTTGAGTGAAGCAGATTTGGTATACACAACGGTGTCAGGGTATGACAAGCCCAGGACTCCATATGACCAGCCTAGGATGTATGACGAACCCAGGACGTATGAAGATCCTCGTGATTTAGCTTCAGTGAGTGAACAAGACAGATCCAATCTGCAGAGGAACGAGTCATACATTGGATCACATGAGGTGAATGGGTCAGATGAGCTGGGTGTGTATGCAGACACTTTTGTGGATGATGATCACATATATTTTGACCCAGAGACAGATGATGTTATATGAATTCATTTTGGTGGATCTATTGCTCTGACATTGGCAGTTATATAGGTTCCAAGCTGTACTACAAAGAAGTTAATGAGAAGATTATTGAATCATGCTGATATGAATTATGAGGTGATGCCCCAATATTCCAATACAGAGATCAGTAAAACAGGCATGCCTGGAAAGATGGGAATAACTTAGAGATGCATTAGGTTTTACATTGGAAGTTATGACAGCAAATAAATCGTGACCTGTCCCATACTCTATTATTACTATTTTGACATCACGATAGGTGTCTGAAAACAAGAGATGCCTCAACCATGCAAGTAACTTATGAGTTTGTCTTTGGTGCTATCATTTGAATACTATTATAAAACTAAGAAAAGCATTTCAGTGCATTCATTAGAATCATAGCATTTTTGTATTGAAATACATTCAAGGTGATTTTGAAGTGTGTCAAATTTCAATGTTTATACTTTAATAGCACAAAATTATACATCATAAAACTGACGTTTCACTTGATTTTTGATATTATGTATTTTCACTTTACTGTACGTACAATGCAGCAAAACAACAATGTTCTACTTCAAGGGACCATAATGGAGTTCATTTGATGAATATAAATTAGAGTTTAGGTTGTCTCAATGCAGATAAATAAAGATTAAGTATGCTATATACATTTAATACCCATATTACTGGTGAGTGCTCACCTGTGAGGGAACCAATGTGTTGCTGATGGTCTTGGTGCCTGAAATGTCTCAAGGATAATCTTCAAGCTATTTAAAGATTTTAAATAATTTACAAGAAATTAACATCTGGAAGAATCACTTATTTTTCAAGGAAATTCAGATAGATTGATTATTTACTTACCTGGCTTTACCTGTTACATTGGACTACCATATTCTAGTCATAGCATATAATTATATCAATTGTTGGTTCATGGATGCTCAGTGAAATTCATTATTAAATTGAACAGCTATATAAGAAGGGCTGCATTGAATTGAACATTGATGAATGTATCAGTAAGAATGATAACATTATCCAAACAATATCTCCCACTATAAAACCCAATGAATGCATAGCTAATTTTGGAATAACATTTGTAGCAACTATCAGATAAATGTCATCAGATATCAAATTTGAATGATTCAAAATATACCTGCTGTTAATAACACTTTGGGAGAATCTAAATCCGAGATAGAATTGGATCTTGATCTCTCTCCCTCTGAGGCAGAATTTGTTCTTGAACGTGCAACTTTTGTTGCTGGTCTGAATGTTCCCTTGAGTAAAGGCATGATGTACCTTGCTCAGTTAGTTAATTTAATTTGGCCTTTCCTCTTCCCTTTCCCTGTCATAATTTCACAATGAATTATTGATATTTCTTAGTGATTGGCCTCTCAACAGTCTAAAAGATTGCCTTTGGCTTCTCCATGGGGCTACATGCCCCCCCAAGGGGGGGGAGAAACAAATAATTTAATAAAACAAATAATTTACATTTTGTAGCACATTACACCATGATTCAAACACAAATTCCTTTGATCATATAACAATTGTGATTTTAAGTAGTTGGATACTTGGTTGATGAGAGACATAGCATTTAATTAGCAATTAATAAAGTAATAATTTAAAATTAAAAAAAGGGAGACAGACAGCCCATTATCATAATAACAAATTAAAAGATACGGGGACCCTACCATGCTGGTCCAAAATAAACAACTGCTTATAATAAAATAAAAAAGAACTAGTAAGGTATAATTTGATATTATAAACAGGTTTCATAACCTGCCATTGTAAACAGGAAACGTAGCAAGTAGTTGGTATAATGATTAAATTTTCTAAAAAAGAGAGTTGTGTTGTGGGCTACAGGAAATACTTGTGGAAAACTTGGGTATCACCTTTGGTACAACAACTATATTAACAATTAAAAACAGTTTTCCCAGGAAAAATTTACCAACTTGCTACCACAAAAAACTATTAAAAAACAATAAGCTAGTGTAGTGAAATACACCTCAAACTCTATTATGGTAAATATCATTTAACTGAAAGCTAAAATTAAACTGATTAATTAAAGTTGACATGACCATTAAAAACACAATTCAGTTCATGTTCTGTTATTAACCTGTGTTCACCTAAGTTGGAGTATAAGTCCCTTCCATATATATACAAATACAGGTAATTATAACATGCAGCAATATTCAACTGTTGATCTGAAATACATGAAAATATGCAAATTGATAATCATAGTAGTCCTTTAGTGAGAACTGCTGTAGGTAAATAAACCACCAAAAAACATCATACTACAAAACTAATATTTTGACATTCCCAGTGCTCCGGATGTCCTGATGACTGAATATTGAGAAGAAATTTTTTAAACCTATTTTTTGCAACACAGGATGATGTGGATAGGTCTGAGAGAAAGTTTGTGTTTAGCTGGGCAGTTGAGTTAGTATTAAATTTATTCCATACAATAGAGCCTCGATACAGAAATTGCTGTCTTGATGTTTCAAGGTTATAAGGGGGAATAACAATGTTATTCCTTTGACAATTTCTTATGGATTCAGGGGACCTTTTCAGTAACGTATACAAGGGAATTGGATATCTATATTTTTTAATTTTGAATATTTCATTCAGCAAAAAAAGTTTGTGTAGATTATGAACAGTTAATAATTTTAACTCAGTGAACAGAGGCTTGGTGTGTTCTAAAACAAAGTCCTTTGGGGCTAAATGTTCATCAATTGATCTAGTCCTAGCACAAGTTTTATAATATTCTGCATGATCAAAGTTCAACTTCTTTCCATAAAGTAAACGTAAGCATCTCTTTTGGATGTTAAATATAGACTTCAATTTATTATTTGATACAGAACCCCAAGCTGATATTCCATAAGTTAAGTGTGAAACAAAAAGTGAGTGGTATAGTTTATTGAAGTGTTCTTGGGGAATGAACTTCTTAATTCTTTTGATAGTGATGATTGAGCTATTTAATTTTTGCTCTAAATGTTCAAGATGGCCTTCCCAGTTCAAATTCTCATCAATGATAATTCCTAGATATCTAACCATATTAGTCTTTTTAAGCTTATTGTCATTCAAATATAAATGTTTATCATGACCTATAATTTTGGTTCTGGCACAAGTTTTTTGCTCCTGATGATTAAGCTTTGGTCTAAAATACATGTAAACACATTTTTCTATATTTATATGAATTTGGTTGCTAAGCATGTATAAATTGACATCTTTAAGAACCTCATTGGCTCTAGAATAAACTTCTTCTTCAGAATTTCCAGTTACAAATATATTAGTATCATCGGCAAACATAACAAAGTGTGCAAGTTGAGAACAGTTAACTATGTCATTGATGTACAAAATGAAAAGTAATGGCCCTAAAACAGATCCTTGTGGTACACCATAAATAACAGGCATCAAATCTGATTTTTCAGAATTATAGTTAGTAAGCTGCTGTCTGTTAGTCATATAACTTTTCAAAAGATTGTGTGGTATGCCTCTTATTCCATAGTTTTCTAACTTAGCTAAGAGTTTTTCATGGCATATTGTGTCAAAAGCTTTGCTAAGGTCTATAAATATACCAAGAACATGGTTTTTGTTTTCAATGTTAACCGTTATCTTGTCTATAGAGTAGTTCACAGCATGAGATGTTGAATGGTGACTACGAAACCCATATTGGTTTTCATATAGAATGTTTTTTGAGACAACAAAGTTATATAAGCGGGAATATATTAGTTTTTCAAATATTTTCCCAAAGCATGGTAACATTGAGACAGGTCTATAGTTTTTAAATAATTGTTTATTATCTTTCTTAAAAACAGGAGTTATCTGACCAACTTTAAGTATATTCGGAAATATTCCTAGTTCAATAAATTTGTTATAAAAAGTTGTCAAGTGTGGGTTAATAATTGATGTGCAATTCTTGAGAACTCTTATTGGTATATCACTGGCTTTACCATTCTCCAGTGCAGTAATGATTTTTTCTACTTCTGCTGTTGAGCATGGCTCAAAGAAGACGCTTTCATTAACTCTGTTCTTAATAAAAATAGAAAAGTCTGGTACAGGAGATATTGGAAGGTTTTCAGACTTGAGAGCATTTTCATTCAGGTCATGAGCAACTGATGCAAAATACCTATTAAATTCATTAGCAATAATTCTTCTATGATTCACCAAGACTCCATTCACAAGGAAAGAACACTTTGGTTTTGAAATGCTCTTTCCTCTAAGTTCATTGATCAATTCCCATGTTTTTTTACTATTCCCCTTGCAGTTGCTGAATTTTTTGGAATAAAACATATTTTTAGCAGATGTAATTAAGGCACGTAATTTCTTACGGTACTTTTTATATCTATCATAAAGTTCAGAATCCCCCATTTTATTTCTCTTATTTTTGCTTTTCTTCCATTTTTCATACAAAAAATTCTTATAGTTAATTGAATTGATCAGGCCATTTGTGATCCAAGGATTCTCTATCCTGTTACGTTTTGATTTCTTGAGTGTTTCTGAATTAACTTTAAAACATTCATCTATTGTGTTGCTGATGCATTGAACAAACTTTTCAAAGCCTGTCTCATCAGCACTGAATTCATCAATAGAAAGTTTATGGGTAAGCTTTGAGTTGAATTCAAGGATATGGGATTCACAATAATCATAGTGTGATGAAGAGCAAATGTCATCATCACCACCACTATTGCTTTGGTTAGTTGAATCAATAATGTCATAAAAGCAAACAGTTGGATAGTGATGAGACACTTTAACATCAGTTAATAATCCAGATCCAATGACATAATCTACATCAGAAACAAAAATGTTGTCAATGCAAGATGGGTCACAACCAGGCTTTTCATGGGTAGGAAGAGAGATTGTTGGTATAAAACAGTTACCATAAAAAACATTTTCAAAATTCATTTTATTACAATCATTTTTAATCAAATTAACATTAAAGTCTCCACAGACAATGGAATGGTTTGTTTTGTTTGACAAATTATTGAAAACATTTTCAAGCAAATGATTAAACGTTTTTAAATTGCCACTTGGAGGCCTATATACCACACCAAAGTTAAAGTTTTGGCCTTTGCAAGATATTTCTACAAATAGGGTTTCAATATCAGGGCAAATCATTGTAAGTGAATTGATGATATTTCCTGTAAAACCTTCATTGATGTATATGCCCAAACCACTTCCTTTATGTTTATTGGGATATTTGGAATTAAAGATGGAGGTATATCCAGGGATTTTATAAAGATTTTTATGGCTCTCATTTATGTTTGTTTCAGTTAGAGCCAGAAGATCAAATTGGTTTTGAAGCATTGATAGCTTAGTGAGTAAGGTGTCAAAATTTTGTGACATTCCGTCAATATTATTTGAAAAAAACAGCCAGAGGTCTTCTATCAAAGCCAAAATTTTGGGTGTTCATTACTTTGTTAGACATAAGTTTACAATTACTCAGACAACTTTTAATTTTATCTATCTCAGCATAAGCTTCAGGATCATCAGGACTATATTTGTTGTAGCTAATAGAATTAAATGGGGAATATTTTACTATTTTCTGTGCTTGACAGTCACAACAAAACCATTGATCAACTGTCTGATCATATTGAAATGTTTGCTTACCACATTTGGAATGGGAAATTTTGTTGCACAATGAGCATATCAAGATTTTATCATGAGTATAGATATCCTTACAGCAATTCACACATAGTTCACGCATTGTGATCATTTTATAATTGATAGCCATTATTAAAGTTATTTAAATCAAAGTTTTTAGGTCCTCCAATTGGGAACCTATCATTATGATTTCCTGTCCAAGGGTAAGGATGATCTGGGAGAGGACGATTACTTGCTCTGTAACTAGGATTGGGATTCCAGAATGCAGATCCATTGTCTGTTGCTTTCCTGTTAACAGGGCTGGGGTTATTATTGGAACTTTTGGAAGGTTTTTGCTTGATGATACTGTTTTTAATATTTGAACAGAAGATTGAGATTCCTTTAGATCCCAAGTGGACAGCATCAAATACCTTGGCTCCTCCATCCATGTAATGGCGCCCCAAATCATGAGTCAATAAACCTGAACTGTTTGCCAGATTCTGGTGGGAAATGACAAACATATTGACATGCTTACTAACAAAACTCTTAATTTTAGCATTAAATACTTGCACCATTGAATTAAGACCAGGATCTTTAGTAGGAAGAAGTGAACTAACAAAGATTTTCATTTCTGGAAACTTGGAATGCAATGCAAGACACTTTTTCTCAAGTTTTTCAATGAGTACATGAATTGGGAGATAACTATTGCTCCTTAGGTCATTTATTCCACTGTGTATGACAAGATTACGATAAGGGTATTCCAAATCATCAGGTTCAGGAATGTCATCTATTCGACCTGCTTTGACACGACATCCGGGCATCCAAACACCAAATGTGTTCCTCCCTGAACCAAATTTGAGGTTCTGGGTGTTGGAATCACCCACAATAAGTGTTGAATTGAGGTAGTAGGGTGCTAACTGCCGGAATGTGATGCTATAGCGTGTGGTAGAGCATTCATTTGCTGGGATCTCATGTTTCCAAAACTGTTGGGATGCCCGTGAGAATGAGAGCAAACTATTGTCAGCCAAGTTGACTGATTGAACATCCCCAGAAGATGACGAGAACTGCATAGGTCTTTGTGTGCCAACAGATAACGTGAATATGTCAGACCAGGGTGCAATGAAGACTTCATCATCACTGTGCTTTGGGCAGATATTGGTTCCATTCTTATATTTTGTGATCAGACAAGAGTTGATGAGGGATTTTGGGTATTTTGCTTTTATTTGCTCAAATATAGGATTTAGAACTTCTGGTATAGGAGTAGCTTCATGCTGAATGGCTCCATACCTATACCTGAATTCACCATAATATGCAACATCCCTGCTGCTACTACCTGATTTGATTGTCTTAAAATCTTCACATTTTTCAAGAAATTCAAGAAGTTTTGGGTATTGTGTGTCAGTGAGGAAGTTTTCATCATAGTTCTGCACTGCTTTGCAAGAGCTAGGGTTGAACTTGAAAGTGGCAGGTTTATTAGTAGCATTATCATTGTCCTTAGTGGAAGGGTAAGGGCAAACATTTGTAGTAGACTTCAGCTCTGATAAAACTTTTCCAATTTCAAGATGGAAGGTCTGTGCTTGATCCTTAGATAGCTGTTCAAGGGCTTTTATATTATCAAGAATTTCATGATTTAACCTAGTAAGAGTTGTAAGACTACTATCACTACCAGCCTCATGGTCAGAACTATCTCCTCTCATGTTGCCAGAGATGAAGGTTTGTGACTCAGAACACTTGGTAGGTTTTGTGAGAGGTGGATGTTTGGAGGGTGATTGAAGGCTAACAACATCAATGATCTCATCTGAGTCTGCATTTGAGTCTGCATTTGGGAGTAAACCTGGATAAATCACATAGCATTTCTGACAAATAAACAAAAAATTTCCCCATCTGGATGAATTATGTTTGTAATGTGCAGATAATGGACCATACATCTCAAAGAAAGTTTTTGAGCAAATAGCATTCCCAGAAAAACCACCTTTTTTATCTCTACATAAAGCATGATAAGACTTACGGCAGATAGAACATACAATGGTTTCATTTGCAATATTCTCACTGAAGGGACATCTTTCACACTCTCCATTAGTAATAACAGGGTCTTTCAGATCATTGCCATTAACATTGCCATGTGTCTTTTCTTTGTTATCACACTGAAACACATCTGAGGTCCCCCTCCCGGATGTTTGTTTTTTGCCACCTTTTCTATTGGACATTTGAAGTTAAGAAAGAGATCTAGCCTAGGTGAATGGAAGCTAGTCTGTGGCAATCATCCATAGATAGAAATTGGCAAGGTAAACAACAGTTTGGGGTCCTCAAATTTGATTGTATAAAGTAGTGTTGTAAAGTTTAAAACTGAAGTTTAAAACTGAAGTTTTGTTGAAAGTTGTAAAGTTTAAAACTGAAGTTTTGTTGAAATCTTTTCGGAATCAAAGCAAACAGAAAACAGTTGTATTTTTATGCAAAATTCGGTAATGAAAATTTAGCCCCCCCCCCCTCAGCTTCCAAAGGCCCCCAAGAAAATTCTAAGGGGGCCTTGACCCCAACTAGCTCGAAAAAGTGTGTAATGGCATGGGCTTCTCCCTCAGCACAACATGAGAGGTGTCTTTCATAATGCCAGATTGAGAAGAAGTATATATTGTCTGCTGAGTTGTAAAATTTATAGTTGAATTGAATTTTTTTGAAAAATCTCCGAAGAGAATGGAATAATATAAATATATTCTGAGAAAGCACTAGAGGTGCATCACCAATAGTGTATCACAATTTCACAAAGCATCATCAATATAATTTAAGTTTAAAAAGTAAAAAAGTAAAATAAAAAATATATCATAAGTCCTGATCATTATAAATTATCCAAGTGTTTAAAAAAACAATCCCTGTCATTAAAATAGCCCCAATAAGGAATGAAAATGCCAAAAACGGTCAGATTCACATGAACATACAAACAAGAAAAAAATGTTACCAATGGTGAATCATGCGAAAAAAATTAGCTGTGTCTACAGCCCACTGTATGAAAATTAAAAAACAGTATGTATGAACTTATGTTAAAAGAACAGCTGGCACCATAAAACTTAAGAGTTCAAAAGATGTTCATAATTCCATGCTGACCAATGATTCTTGTTGGCTGACACTAGATCCAAGTTCAGGTAATACTCTGCTTTTGGTATGAGATTGAGGTCCAGTGTCTCCATTTCTACTGCTGTGGCTCTTGGCTTACCCCTGTAACCTCGAAGTGAAATGACACATGTCTTAAGAAGGTCAAATCTTAAGCGGCATCTCACAAAGGCAACAGTATCACTGTATGATTGTCCTGATTTATTACTGAGTTTCACAGCCAGGTGCTTCAGAAACCTTGCTGCCTCGTTGCCCATCCCACCAGTTGTGCTGAAAACTAGTGGTGAATGTAGCCTTTTCAATCTGAATCACTCTATCATTGTATTTGTTCTTCTTCTCAACCTCATGTCTCTTATACATCTGGAAAAGGCTTGTGTTCGCATTGGATTGAGCTTGTGGGTGTAGTACCCTTATATCTGTAAATGCTCTATCCAAAGGCGTCCAGAAACCTCTAGTACTACTCGTCTAGCCTAGCCCCATCACTAACATCTGTCCCACTTTGCAGCTGCTCAGTGGTTACAGGTATTAGGCTTGGTTCCAATACTGTATCTTTGCACACCTGTTCAATCAACTTTGCAATGGTGCATTTCAGTGAGTCATGTCTTAGTGAGATTGAATTTAATCAAATGCAAATATTCAAAAGTGCAAAATGGGAATTATTGCTTAGATTTGCTAAAGTTTCCTAAGCCCGCATAGGTGTGTGTACGCGCGCGGCGCTTCCCTACGGGACGCGCGCCGCGCAACGCAGACAGGGATATACGTGTTTAGCAATGCTAAAGTATACTCAGGAATGAAATGCTATACCTAAATATCATGCCAAATGAAACCTAATATACAATACAATATAAGAAGACCAAATATAAGAATACCAAATATCATTGACCCCAAGTGATATGCATGCAAATTTTCCTAAGCCTGCATAGGTGAGCATATGCACAAAACACGTTTCCTGTTCTGAAGAAGTGTGCTGCATAACACAAACAGGCATGGCAGGGGTATACATGTTTACCAATCGCAAATTCTTGGTCAATTGATATGTTGCGTTGAAACTACAATCGGTTTGAACAATTAGACTGAAAAAGCTTTCAAGGTCGTTTTTGATTGCTATGAAGGATGGCAAAAGAATTAATTTAACTCACTGACATGACCCTCATCAGGAAGTCATGGCTGAAACTCTGTTTCGTAGCCACATATTCAATAATATAGCAACAGGAAGAAGGAACTAGGTATATTGAGAGATTTTTGATAATATATTTAAAAATGATAGTCAATTTGTAACTTCTAGTGCTTGACATGACATCGAAAGTGCAAAGGTGACGTCCAAATGGGGAACGTTGCACCGCGCCGCGCGCACGAGGGTTGCCTGGCCCCCTGCGCGCGCCCCGACTCGCAGAATTGGGACAGGCAACGGTTAGCTAGCAAGTGATTTGAAGTCCAATAATTTGCCGCGCCGCGCACTCTCGTGTCTATCATTGCAATATGCATTGAAAATTTTAATAATTTTATGAAATATTTTATTGAAAAGTTATTATGTTATCATTTTGGCAATTTTGTTTCAATTTCAAGCCAGTTATTTTACTGCAAATATTAATAGTGCAAATTAAATTGGCATGCACATTGATCAGTTTTAAATTCATTTGTTAAATGTTGATTTGGTCAGTCTGAATATCATGCTATCTGCATGTGTTAGATTACTTTTTAATTTATGTGCTCCAGATTACCAAGATACCTTGACTTAGGATAGGCCTGTCTGTCATCTTTTTAAGTATCAAGCTTGGATTATGGATGAGCTCTCCAAATCATGAAACCTTTCTTATGCTTCAAAACACCTCAGCTATCAGTTCAACATACTTACATACACACATGTCACATGACATGATCCTGGGACTGAATCCTTGAGCCTGGGAGATCCACTTTGATCCTGGAAGAGTCTCCCTGACCCTGGGAAAGCCCTGATGGTCCTGTAATAGATTCATTGATCATAGGTCTGATTCTTGTACCTGGAATGGAATACTTGATCCTAGAAGAGTCTCCTTGATCCTGGCCTGGCATATTCTCCTTTATCCTAGGATAAACTCAGCACATGCCAGATGCTTCATTGTATAACTCAGAGAAAAATATATGTCAATTTTTGCTGTAAAATTGATAATTGAATCGAATTGAATTGTCTCCTTATTCCTGGAAAATTTTCATTGATCCTGGGGGAGACTCCATGATCCTGGGAAAGACTCCTTAATTTAAAAGACTCCTTCATCCCTGGATACACTCCTTCATTTTATGACTGATTCCTTGTTCCTGGGATTGAATTCTTCATCGTAGAAGAATCTCCTTGATTCTGGCCTGGGATAGCCTCCTTGATATTGTGATACACTCATTCATCCTGGAGTGCACCTCTTGATACTGTAAAAGAATCCTTGAACATGGTGAAGGCTCCTCTATCTTGGGACAGACTCTCCATTCCATCTAGACTGCACTCCTTCATCAGAAGGCACATTCTTTGATTGTAGGACAAGATCCCTGATCCTGCAAAATTGTCCATGATCCTGAAAGAGTCTCACTGGTCCTAGTCCTAGGCAAGACTTAATGATCCTGAGGGAGTCTCCTTGATCCTGAGAGAATCTCGTTGATACTGAGAGTCTTATTGATCCTTGGAGAGTCTCCTTGATCCTGGAAGAGTCTCCATGATCACGAGGGAGTCTCCTTGATCCTGAGAGAGTCACCCTGATTCTACTCCTAAGGAAGACTCAATGATCCTAAGAGAGTCTCTTCAATTCTTAGAGAGTCTCTTTGATCTTGAGGGAGTTTCCTTGATCCTTGGAGAATTTCCTTGATTCTGGGAGAATCTCCTTGATTCTGGGAGAGTCTTCTTGATCCTGAGAGAGTCTCCTTCATCCTGAGAGGGTCTCCTTGATCATTGGGAAGACTCTGATCCCGAGAGAGTCTCCTTGATCCTTGGGAAGACTCAAGGATCCTGAGAGAGTCTCCCTGATTCTAGAGAAGAAACTCATTCCATAAGTCTATGTCAAGCCTCCAGTCTTCAATTAATTCTCCAGTCTTAGTAATGTATGTACTATGTGTGCAGATCATTCAATACAGAGTGCTCAATAACATTATATACCAACACTTGTGTGCAACTCTTTACACAGAAACATACTGTTATCTAGAGTTGCAAGTGTGATTGTTAGTATCTTAAGTTATCAAGCCCTCTTTTTCGAACAATCTCCACTCATATGTATAAGCTGGTGCAGCCTTGCAAGTTTATTAAGTTCCTTGTGTTGTATAGATCATTTGATTTAGCTCCATTGGGCATGTCAATGTACAATTTATCTATGGCATTATGTACCAGTGTTAATTGAATTCTGTCTATAGATTGAATCATCTAAATTTCATGATAGTGGATTTTCATATTTATATTTTCTTTTCATAAATTAACTATTTGAGGAACTTAATGGATCAATGGCCCAAGGTCTTAAAAAGCTTTCAAAGCCTAAGGCAACTAAGAAGAAGCCAATAAGAAAAGTCAAGAAAGGGCCTCTGGTGATTGCACCAAAAAAGAATGTCAAACAGCAGGAGCAAGCTGTTAAGAAACAAATTCAAAAGGGAATAAATTCAAATATTGAAGAAGCTTTGAACAAAGCAATGACCAATGACACTCATAAGTTTGCTCTTGTGAAGAAAGCCTTGATGACAGAGTCTAAGAAAAAGCAAGAGAAACAAAAGAAATAATTTGATTTTGATTTTTATGTCCTTTAACTAATTTCATTTGATACTTATTTTATTTGGAGTTCATAATTGTTGATTATGAATCCAATATATACCTACTTTCTTTTAATCACCCACCTAAAATAACTGCTTATTTTGTATTGATGAATAGAATGAATCATAAAATTTATTCCATTATCAATTTTATACGTGTGATCTTATTAAGGTATGGTCATGGTCTGGGGCATAAAATTATGAACCTCAAACTTACAAATTATATCTAAACTACTATTGACTCATTTTAATGACTCATTTTAATTCTTTGTTTTGGGTCAAATATCTAAAAATTTTGATTCGATGGTGCACTTTTATTCAAACAAGAACTGGATGGTTTTGATTTTTGTGACTGCTCCAGCTTCAACACTCCTATCTGAAATGTTTTACTAATCATACAAAAAATTTGAGGAATGAAAATGAGAAGTACCCCTTGAACCGCTTGATGCTATGAAAAGCAGCACCAGTAAAATATGTGGAAACAAAAGATTTCCCCCTGTTTTACACGATGTGTACCTTGATAAGTTTGTCGCTCAAATAATGAGATCATGTGATTGGCAGTCTGTATCACCACCATGCTTATCTATTTTAACTGAACTTGTCGTCAGTTTCATCAACAACATTGCCACAAAAGCAACTGTGCTAACAAACCATGCTGGTCGAACAACTCCTTCATTCTACGATGTGTTGAGTGGTATTGGCGAGTGTGGCATTGACTTGCAGAACGTTCACCTAACCAAAACCCTACCGAAACTACCAAACATTGCAGTTCAGCCTCCCGAGAAACCCCCGACAGTCGTTAAGATAACCACACCGCTGACCCAGCCATCCTACATCCCTGATCACCTGAACCTACCCTTCCCCCAGCCACACACCTACATCAAAACACCCACCTACAACCTCCCTGTCTCCGCGTACTCCAGTCTCCGGGAAGCCAGGGCCAGGCAGAGGAACGAAGTGCTGAACAGCTTGAGCAGGCAAGTAGTGCTGTCCAGCACGTCCATTCAGTTGATACCAGGGCGGGATGACTGCACGTGGGCTAGCCCTGAGGTGGTGGACCCCCTGGACTACCTCATCACGCATCCTGATGATCTGAGGGTGAAGAGGAAGAAGAGGAAAACAGCGTCCAGCAATATCTACATGCAGGGTCCTACATGCACGTGGGCTGGACTCTTTACTTCGTGATATGTGTAAGGTTTGTTGGATGGTGGTTCTTTCTTTTTGTACACGTGTGGTGCTAAAGTTCAATACATAATCATGTTATTACTGTATTAACGAATTAATCATGCTCCTGGCAGAAGCATTTAATTTGGGTTCCATTTGAGGTATTTTCGTGGAGCTGCTAAAATATTATTGGAGCGTTGTATTAATTTCATAATTTTATTGACAACTCTGCTAGTTCTATACAATCGAGCTTTTCTCCCTAAAGTCTTTCCTCCTGAATGGTCTCCTCAAAGGTGGACATTCAGGCAGCATACGACCTAATGGGCGACAATCGATGTATTTTCAAATTTATATTTGTCATTCAATACTGACATTTCTCATGTTTTTCTTCTTTATTTTAAAGGAATTTTTAAGCATGAAATCAACTCTCGATATTGCTTCGATCTTTTATCGATTTATTTTCAGTGATTATCAATAAGTTTCTCACACTTATGACTCCAAACCAGTTGCAAGAAAGTTAAGCATTTGATCTTAAATGTTCTTTTAACCATTATTTCACGAAAATTTCGACAAATAAACAAAATCCCGTTATCAAGATTTATAGTTCTGCCCGAGTCCAAATCGCGTGTTAACTTACTGACAGTGATTACGAGATTTAATGTAAAATACACAGGAAACCGGTAAGTCACTGTTTGAGGAAAATTTCGCCAGTTATTTCATCCTGAACTTGATAATCATAGCCAGAATGCAGAATCACTCGTTTGTCAACGTTTAAGTGCACTATGAAGCGATAAAATGTACTCTGATTATCCGGGAATCGTTAAGATAAATGATAAGTTTATACGAATGAAATCTACGTTTCATTGAACGAACGGCGTTTTAGGCTTGTTTTGTTATTTTTAACATTCCGTTGGACCTCACCGCATTTTCACGAGATTCCGATAATGGCACGCAGAAAATGTGCGTGAATGTTGGACGGCGCGAAGACAAATTTGTGATTCCTTCTTTGTTGGTCGCGCGCAGTGCGCGTTTTTGATGTAAAATTGTATAATTGAACCGGCAGCCCTACTACCGAAACATAATAACGTGATTTTCTGGGCGTGCCATACTTCAGAAAGTCTAGAATTTATACACATCAGATGGTGTCACAAGCTTTTAATATCGTTTTTTAGTATATCGTTTCCTTTAATATCTTTTCCCAATTCCTTATATCTCACATTTTCCTCGTTGAGCTATGGCCGAAGATCCGCCTCCAGTGTTAACATTGACAGATAATCCCTACTTCAATACGATATGTATGTCCCTCTATGGCTACTTCACTTTCTTCAAAACATCCGTTAACAACGAGTTTAAACAGTACGAGATATGGCAGGTAAGTTCTTTGCACAGATTTCACGTAAAATGTGGCACCTTTTTTTGACGATTTTTCGTTCCTCCTTCACCTTGCCTCATTTTCGGGTTAAAATTCTAATATAAAAATGCTTCCGCGGTGGTTCGTTACACTTACACAGCTTACTTAAGTACATATAATAGCTAAATGCCTGAGACTTCATCGAAGGGATTTGGCAGGTAATGTTGGTGACCGTTGCCCTGACCCTTATGTCCGAAGCCATCCTCAACTTCTTGATTCAAGACGAGCCCATTTTGTCGCGGCTGAAGAAAGGCCTGTTTAAGATGGCCCGCCGAGCGCCCATAGTGGGGGCTATCATCAAAGAAAAGGTTGATAAAACTAAAGCTGACATGGCCAACGATGGTCCCTGGGTCCTACCAGAAGGTACGTTTTACAAAGAAAACAGTAATATATTAATTCTTTCGATTTTATCGGAAAGTTGTTAAATTTGATTTATCTACAGCAGGGTGCCACATGATTTCGTTGTTTTGCGCTTAATTACAATAGATTTTCATTAGTCAATGCCATCTTGATGATCGCAACATCTCCTCCCTCCAGGACACACCTACCAGACGTGTCTTCCTGATGCCGGGCTATCTGACACCGACCTCTGGAGTCAGATAGACAAGAACAACGCCCTGAACGATGTGGTGTGGCAGGAGGGGAGGTGCTCGGGGACTGTCTACTGCGCTGAGGAGGACAAAAACGATCTACTGGGAGAGGTGGGTGAGGGGTGTTAGGTAGGGGGTGGGGGTACTGGGTGGTTACTTTGAGTGGGTTGTTAGTTGGTGTGTGGTTAATGAGTAACAACTAAAAGAGGTTGTTAGTTCGTGTGGTTAATGAATTTGAACATTCCTTCCCAGGTTTACAAGAAGTTCTGCTGGACTAACCCACTTCACGTGGACTGCTTTAAAGATGTCCGGAAAATGGAGGCTGAGTGTGTGGCGATGATCGGCCAAATGTTCAACCATCCTGGTTCACCCTGCGGCAGTGTCACCAGTGGCGGTAAGTATATCTCGAAAGCTCTTCGAAGTAAGTTAGACAGCGAATCTCATTACCTTGCTCCCTTTCCGCCTCAAGAAAACAATGTTAATTTCAAATAATAATCTGAACTAACTTCTTGATTTGAAGTTTAAACGATATAACTGATACGTGAGTTGTAATCAGTTACGTCTATGCCTCAGGAACTGAGTCTATTCTGATGTCGATGAAAGCGCACCGGGACTACGCTAGAGAGTTTAAGGGCATCGAGAAGCCGAACATCGTGTGTCCCATCACGGCCCATCCTGCCTTCGACAAGGCGGGGGCTTACTTCAAAATCAGAGTCATACATGTCAAGGTACGTAAATTTACTTTCAGTTATGCACGTAAATTTACTTTCAGTTATGTAAGTAAATTTACTTTCAGTTATGTACGTACTTCTCATATTCTCATTCATTTCGTACGTAAATCTCATTTGTTACGTAAAGAAACTTTACATCACGTTTGACATTTTTATCATGTCATAGTCATTCCAATGTGTGACTCCATTTTTTGCATTTCCTTTTTCCTTTTCCTTCCTGTTTCCATTTGTGTTTCAACTTTTTTATTTCCACAATCGTGTTTCTATTATTTCCACAATCCACATCTTGCGTTTCGGTGTTTGCAACTTGTCTGCTTAATCTATTGCATCGAAATGTGGTGCATAAAAGGATAAAAGGGCTTGCATCATGTCACTTCAGATGTGGCACTTCTTGATTTGGATAGCTACAAGAAATTGCATGGAATCTCAAATTCATTGTTTAAATTCTATATTCCCCAATCTTTATAATGCATAGTATTTTAAGCCGATAAGTTATGAAAACAGACATATAGTAGCTAAGTAAACGCCTTAAGATTTTCAGGATCTTGTTACATCATGAAAAGTGAAAAAAGGGATTTCTTGTACCTCGAAACGTAATAAGCTTTCTGATCATCCTATACATAAGTATGGTTACCACAATATTCATTCCCGAAATTATGTCACCGGTGCATTTATTTTACGAATTACTCCTGGGGACATCGTTTGCATAAGAGTTTTGTGTTTCGGGAATCTTTTATATCTTTTGGTTTACTGATCTGCAATTGTCTCTTGTAGTACCTTTCATGGGGAAAATATTAGATCAATTTTCCTAGATATAGTTTGCGACGAAATAAGAAGCAGCTTCTAAGTTCTTGAGTTTTAATCAACGGATTTGGTGTGATCAATCCACTATTGATATTTGTTATCTATATGTGTGCACATGGATCGATCTATGAAAACGCCTTAAAATACTGCACTTTTCACTGAAATTCTGTGAAAAGTAAATTGTGCGCACTGAACAATGCACGTCCTAATCAGTCCCTTGATCGATCTATGCATCTTCACACATATGGATTATCTATGATACCGTCATCTCTCGCAGCTCAGAATGATTGCATCTAACAACAAAACTCTGCTCTTCGCTCACACTGCCCCCCAAATCGCTACAGTCTATACCTACAGCATCCTGTACATCATTGTCGCTCTCGCAGGCAACTCCATCATCCTCCTGGCCACCACCAAGCACCATGCCATAAAACTTGACAAAATAACGGTGGCTTTCATCCAGCACATCGCTGTGTGTGACATTGGGAACGTTGTGTTCTCCTACATCCCTGGTTTCGTGTCGTATATTGCTGGAAAGTGGGTGCTGGGCGAGGGTTTGGCCTACGTTAGGGTGTATCTGGGGGTGCTCTTTGCGCTGAGTGGCTCTGTCCTGGTCTGCGGACTCAATGTTGCTAAGTTGATCAGTGTCTCCGACCCTCTAGGCAAGGTCTGGGGCCCCTCCACCACTGCCCAATGTCACGCTGCTGTCTCAGGGTTCTGGGTGATATCCGCCGTGTGGCCAGCCTGTCAGTTCCTCGTTAACCCCGACGACTTCTACTTCGATTACCGGGTGATGGTGACGATGTACGCCTACACAGCGCCAGTGTGGCGGTGGCTGGCGCCGCTCTGTCTCACCCTGGTGATAATCCTACCCACGTGCGTTGTCATGGTAACCACCGGTTGCTTGGTGGTGATAGCTCGGAAACAACACATCCGACGCCCGGCGGTCTCCACCCGACAATGGGCTCGACAATGGCAGGGGATCGTGACAGTGATCCTGATCGGGGTGCTCTACACTGTCTCCTTCCTGCCCCACGCACTCTACTACTCAGCTTACCTAGGGGACTCCAGCTTTGTGAGGGAGAAGAAGTTCCTGACTTTAGAGACTGGGGAAGTGGTCTTTGTGGAGTTGGGGGCAGATGGGGTACCGCTCTCAGGGGTGCTCTACACGACTCTGTGTAGTTTGGGGAACATGAGTATCACTATCAGCAACTGGGCTAATTTCTTTGTTTACTTTGCCTCCATTAACAGTTTCAGGAAGTTTGTGCGGTGTTGGGTCAGGGCGTTGTTCTGTGGTCCGAGCGCCGTGAACAGGCCTGCTCGTGGTAACCTGTCGAGGGAGTTCCTGAGTTGTGACGGGTATTTGAATAGTGGTGCATCAAAGGACACCCGTTCTAATGCTCTACCCAGACATGCCAGAATCTGTAAAACTTATTAAGCTTTCACAACATACTTGAATATTAGCGTGTGGTACAAACAATTATATAATTGGACCTATTACAGATCTCTGATTGGGAAATGAATCATCATTTCTTTGAATTTTATTCAGATTTCCTAATAATATCATCGAGCCATGATTAATATTTCAGTATGTATGTATTAGTGAGCTCCATATTCAATATTTCTTTTAAGTTTGACTGTTTCACTGAATTTTTCACGGAGTTGGTAACTAGGTACCTAATAGGTAAGGAGTAATGGCAGATTGGCTATGAAAAACAGGCAATATGCAAACGTGCAATAAATATAACATACTTTTCATCAAAAGGTCAACCATCCTTTCATGCTTTCCCACTCATTGTGGCCTTTCATAGTTTCATACTTTTAAATCTCTTTGTTCTCTTCAAAGCGTAGAAACCTGGGGGTCCTTTCCGAAACAGACTTAATTTTAAAAAAACCGATTTAAAAAGTTAATTGCAAATTTACACTACAAGTTTGACTTGAGTCCGTTTTTGACATAAGTCTGTTTCGGAAAGGACTCCCATACACTGAGTCCTGACCAACTCAACCAACTTCCTTCCTTAGGTGGATCCGGACACGTTTTCCGTCAACCCCCGCGACATCGCCAACGCTATCGACGCTAACACGATCTGCATCGTGGGCTCCGTCCCCCAGTACCCTCACGGCATCATTGACGACCTCGAGGCTCTTAATGAGATAGCTTCCAGGTGAGGCAGAGAAGTGGAGAGTGGAATGTTGGGCGTTAGGGGGTAAAGGGTGAGGGGGGCGAAGGGTGAAGGGTGAGGCAGAGAAGTGGGGGGTGGGATGTTGGGCGTTAGGGGGTGGGGTGAGGGGGTTGGGGTGAAGGGTGAGGCAGAGAACTATTGGATGGGATGTTGGGCGTTAGGGGGTAAAAGGGTGAGGGGTCGAAGGGTGGGGTGAGGCAGAGAACTATTGGATGGGATGTTGGGCGTTAGGGGGGTAAAGGGTGAGGGGGGCGAAGGGTGAAGGGTGAGGCAGAGAACTATTGGATGGGATGTTGGGCGTTAGGGGGGTAAAGGGTGAGGGGGGCGAAGGGTGAAGGGTGAGGCAGAGAACTATTGGATGGGATGTTGGGCGTAGGGGGGTAAAGCGTGAGGGATAACGTGTGAACTCACGTGATATAACGACGGATAGCACATGATATTTTCTGTTCGAAATAGATTTTGTACTCAAATTCAAGTTTCCTGTAATCGAGCGGTCTGCACACACCACATATGCGTTACAATTACATCACGACTCCTCCCCAGGTATGACGTTGGACTTCACGTGGACGCGTGTCTCGGTGGTTTCCTCGTGCCCTTCATGGAGGAAGCCGGGTTCCCCCTGCCTCCCTTCGACTTCCGGCTCCCTGCAGTGACAGCGATATCAGTAGATACCCACAAGTACGGGTACACCTACAAGGGCTCCTCTGTTGTAGTGTACAGGTGAGAGGGGTGAGGGGTGGATATAATGATGAGGGGTGAGGAGGTGAGAGGGGTGTAGAGGTGAGAGGGGTGGATATAGTCTAGTGGTGAGAGGGGTGAGGGGTGGATATAGTGGTGAGGAGTGAGGGGTGAGTGGTGTACACTGTACAGGTGGGTAGGGGTGGATATAGTGATGAGGAGAGAGGGGTGAGTGGTGTACACTGTACAGGTGGGTAGGGGTGGATATAGTGATGAGGGGTGGATATAGTCTAGTGGTGAGAGGGGTGAGGGGTGTACACTGTACAGGTGGGTAGGGGTGGATATAGTGATGAGGGGTGGATATAGTCTAGTGGTGAGAGGGGTGAGGGGTGGATAGTGGTTAGAGTGGTGAGGCTGGTGAGAGTGGTGATAGTGATGAGGGTGGTGATGGTGGTGAGAGGGGTGGGATAATTCCTCGACTTTTAGGGAAGTAAATAGGTATACCTATTTACTTCTGAGTTCTGACGCACAGAAATTACTGGTTTTCGAATATATAATGAATTTATTCTCTTCGTTGCAATATTCCAGTATTCCAGTATTTCGTCCATTAGATAATCTCGTCTTTTCAGGACTGAAGAGATGTTCTACCAACAAATCACGACGGCTACTGAGTGGCCAGGTGGTATCTACGCCTCCCCAACCATAGCAGGCAGCCGTCCTGGGGCCAACATTGCCGTGACTTGGGCTGCCATGATGAGCTTCGGAAAAGACGGCTAGTGTCCTTTTTGTTTCTTCCACTTCTGCTTCTAAGATGGTCGCCGGACTCAAGCGTCAGCACAGATGCCGAGGCTAAGCGAGTGAATAAATTATTAATATTATTATGGAGTGGTTTGAAGAGTGGCCCAATATAATAAGGAATATAATGTCACTGAATAGTGTGGTATTGACTGTTGTTGTCTGTTGTTCCTGTATGCAGGCGCTAAATGTCCCTCCCCGATCTTGATTTCTCAGTCAGTCTCCCAATATAAACGCGAGTCTTAGGGTTAGGGTCAGGATCAGGGTCAGGATTTTTGAGGTTTAGGGTAAGGATAAAGGTTTGGGTTCTGGTTAGGATTGGGTTTATGGTTAGGATACAAAAAGATTGACGTAAAGATCTGTGACGTCACTCAGAGCCCGGATCCGTTTACATGGGAGACCTACCGATTTCTCAGAAAGAAAAGGTGAAGTAATTACAAAGATGAATAACAGTTTGCTCACGCTGTAGCCAGTTATAGAATATGGCTGCTTATTCTCTTATTCTTTCCACTTTCTGAGGCTATTTTATTAATTTACGATACTGAGGCAACCGACGTTGGCTTCTTTGTACCTTTTTCCCAGAATTGAATTTCCTGGTCAGTGCTACTTAGCGAAATTATTGTAACGTCAGATCAAAACCAAAACTCATAACCAAAACGACGTACCACTACCAGGAAAATAGGATGTAGGAACTGTAAATTGATAGCAAACACGTGATCTATCATAGCAAAGTTTATTAGACATAGTTCAGTTTACAATCAGATATCCTGAATTAGTTTTTTCTTTCTCATTACTAATCGCAGCACCATCCATTGGCTTGGATTGGCCTCTTATATCTCGTTTTAGTATCTTCTAGCACTACCCCTGGATACATCTGAAAACCTCAGACCTAATGAACGTCTCCTTCACCAACTACACTGAGTTTGGCATCCACAACCAGGCTGCCCGCTACTGCTGGATCTCCTTCTATCTCTTTGTTATCCTCTCCTCCTTCCTGGGGGATTCAATCATCCTAGTGGCATCCATAAAATACGATGCCTTCAAGCTTCACAAAGCCATTGTCACCATCATGCAGCACATGGCAGTATGTGATCTTCTCAACTCATTCAGTGTTGTTCTCTATCTAGCTACTCTGATCTCAGAACGGAATAATCTGGGGTCCTTCTTGTGCAGTGTCAGTGGTTATTTACCCTACTTTTCCTACGCGGCTTGCTTCTACTTTACAGCTGCCTTAACCAGCATCAAGCTCCTCATAGTCCAGTACCCGATGCATGCTCATCTCTGGACAAAATCCAAAGCTCATATCGCCTGCGGAATCATCTGGATTTATTCCCTAACATTGCCAATTCTCTGCCTTTTCATAGATAAAGATGACGTGGAATTTAATTACATATGGTACTCCTGCATGTATCGCTTTTCAGCGGAAGCTTGGACAATCTGGCGACCGTTTTTTGGCGGTTCAGTAATAGTGGTACCAAACATTGTTGTCTTAGTGACCACTACATGGCTCATAGTGATTGCCTTGAGAGCAACGAATCGAGTGGGTGAAAAGATAAAATGGCAAGGCCTGATGACAGTCATTGCAACAGCTGTGGTGTACTGTCTGTCTGTGCTGCCAACAGGGCTGGTCCAAGTATTTGAGCAGTTCATCCAGGACCCAATGCTCTACGTTCAATTCTTTAGAGCAGCCTTTACCATCATTAACATCAACGTAATGGCTAACTTTTATGTATACAGTCTGACGGTGCGCAGCTTCAGGGAGTTCCTGAGGCAAAAAGCTGCACTTATTTAGGGGAGCAATCTGTGGGATAAGAGGAGGAGGAGGAGAGGCAAGGATATATGGTGTGAGGGGAGACAAGACCACTTCTACAGCAGAGAAGAAGATAAAGACCACACGAGAGAAGAAAACAACGTCCACACGAGAGAAGAAAACAACACCCACAACAGCGGGGTCCGGGGAGAACGCTGTCAACTGCCGGACAATAGAGATCTGAAACTAAAGTTTAAAGACTGAAGTCTTCCTAAACTGGCTTATTTTTAGTGTGCTTTACTGGTTTGAAATCTTTAAAAATCCTTGATTTCTTGTGTCTATAGAACTCCGTTGGTCCTGAGAAACTTGCTGTTAAATTGTGTTTGATAATTTGAAAACAAGGTATCATGATACATTTACGATTAAACAGCTTTAAAAATCTTTGAATAATCATGAAGTTAACATTAACATTAATACATTAGCAGAGTTGGTTTCCTACTTCTTACATTTTACGAGTTGAATACTGGAATAGCTCTAGAAATTATTGATTGTGCATATTTTTCACATTATATCATTTTTTAATTTTCTTTATCATGATACGGAATACATATGTCAGTATGAATTTTGGAACTTGATTGCTGTTATCTATTTTGAAATTAAACCATTTTAATTCAATTGATACTCGACTATCAATTCTGTTTGGCTGTTTTAGCAGGGAAGCAGCAGGGTACACTGTGGGCACTGAGATCCTTGAAACTTACCCAGGATAATAAAACAAATGAACAAATAATCGTTCTACCAGAACACTCCAGAAATTTTCGGCAGTTTCAGAACTTGTCCCTTTCCAACTCCTCCTCAATTTTAGTTCAACTCTCTATCTCTTTCAGGCTACGTTAGTGCCACTCGGGAAGTGATCCGTGGAGCGCGGTACTTCATAGCTGGTCTCCAGAAGATAGAAGGGGTGGAGGTGATGGGGGATCCTGTGGTGTCCTGCGTGGGGTGGACCAGTGAACGCTTCAACATCTACAACATGTCGAGTGATCTCACGGCCAAGGGCTGGAACTTGGCTGTTCTCCAGTTCCCGGCAGGTATACTCGGTTTTTACTGGTGTAACCTAAACCAGTACCACGTGTTGTAGTCAAAAGTCACATGTTACCCACGTGCAGCAGTCACGTGTAACCCACGTGGAAAACTCGCACTAGTGTGCATAGAATGAAGGTTTTCAAATCGTCCTGAACTATTACAAAATCCAATCATATCGCTCCCCCCCCCCCTCCCCCTTAGGTATTCACATCGCCCTGAACAATTCCAACTATAGCGCTCCCCCCAGGTATTCACATCGCCCTGACCCGCCGGCACATGGCCCCCGGGGTCATTGACCAGCTTCTGGCGGACATTGCGGAGAGCGCCGCCAAGCAGCTGCTTCAGCCGCAGAGCAAAGCCACCGGGTCCGCCGCCATGTACGGAATGGCGGCTCAAATCCCTGACAGGTAATGGTAATGTGTTTGTGTGTCTACAGTGTCAGTGTGTGTGTGTCAGTCTGTTTTCTGCGTGTTGTCTGTCTGTGTTTACAGATATACAATTTACACAGGTGTTGGACGATTGCCAATTAATTGATAGCTCGGCATTAACGATGATTCCACCCTTAGATCCATTGTGGACGACATATCCAAGGAGTTCTGGCGACTCTACTACTCCACCAAGCCCTCTAACAGTTGACACCGAGATGACGTCATCAATCCTGCCAACAGTTGTCATGGTGACAGTGTCAACGGTCCCTCAGACTTTTAGTAATTTATGAAGTGTAAAATGTCAATTACTGGGCTTGTTATAATAAGGACCAAAGTAGCTCAGACTTTTGGAATATTTCCAAAATCTCAATATCCTGCCAAGAAACTTAAACCTTTACCAAACATGAGCATATGAGCATGTGACTCAAACAACTGTTATTTTATTTAAGCGAACTCTTTTAAAAGCGAGTTCTTAAATTCTCATATTATGACCTTCTCATTCAAGTTTTATGAAGACGCTCTTCTTTATTTATAACGGTGAAATTCGCTATGATTTTACCTTACTTCATTTTTAGGTGGACAGTGACCCTGTTATGCAGTGGCATGGTTCGAACAGCAGTGTGCGCGTCTTTTGTGTGCGCGTCTTTTGTGTGCGCGGCGTACAGACATCAGAAATGCTATCTATATGTCTATACCGACGCCGCGCAGACTAACGCCAAATGACGCGCACACTGCAGTTCGAACTGCCACTGTTATTCCATCACGGACAAATCTTTTCCAATGTCGACTTGTGATTTTCGTTAATCGTAATATGTGATGCCGTTCTTTTCATATAAAGATTTCATATGTGTTCAATTTTTTTAATTGTGTGTTCGAACTTTTGTAATATTTGAATTAGCTTTATGCAGAATGGTTTTAGACCTTCAGTTTCGTCTCAAATTGTGACCATGATTGTATTGCTCATCAAACCAGATTTGGATTGTCATGTTTTCTAACGCCAAATCTTTAAATGCAGTTTATTCATAAAAAGATCCTCGAATTCATTTTTCTTCGCCTCAACGTTTTCTAAGTTTAAAAGGCAGCTCAAACTTTTTTTGATATTCAGAAATTATTGCTTTAAAGAATATTTAGACCTTAAATCATCCCCTAGCTGCAAAAATTTGAATAAAAAGGCCTCAATTTATTAACATTAAGGCCGGGTTCTTTAAATTTAAATGTTTATCATAAACTTTGCAATTCATTTTCCTCTAAATTAGGGTTAAACTAGAATTCAGGACTAGGTCTATTTGACATTTTCTAAAAATTCTAGAGTCTATAAATGCCAGAAATACGTTGAATAATCATTCGATTTCTAAACCAACTTTTAAAAAGGGCCTTTCTTGTTGCTACGTTGGCATTTTGTAACATGATGGGTTAGCTTTGAATTTAAGACTGTGTTTAGACATGCTTCGGTTAAAATTCAATTTTAAATGCCAGTTGTGATCGATTTGATTAAATAAACTAGAAATATCCTCGTTTTCTTTGAGTGCATATTTCTCTTCGCCTCAGCGTTCTGTGCTAAGTTTTGTCCATGGCAGCTGCTATGTAAATGTTTGGGAGTTGTTATTGTTAGCAATTAAATATTACATAAAGGACCCTCAGAAAGTCAGAACCTCTGGCGTATTAAGGTATCATACTGATAGTGTTCCATCTGTGAGTTTGAATGCTCATCAGTTCAATACTTCAATACTTTTAGACCTCTTAAAACTATTTTTTAGAAATCTATAAAACTAAAAGACCCCCCGAAACTGAAAGAGGTGAAATAAAAGTACTTGTTAATAATAATTTTGGCTCCAGCGGTCAGCGTTATCATGATAACGCAAGTGAGACAACTATTTCCTGGCATTTTTTATCATATTCATTGAATACGCTATAAAATGCCAGAGAATAGTTTTCTGACGTTGTCAGGCAACGCCTGACAAGAGAATAGATCTATTTGAAAGGGCCTTTCTATCTGCTGGCACTTAAAAGAATGGCATTTTGACGCTGACAGTTGACAGGTGTTATCTTTTGAGAACTTAGACTGATGATCACACAGACTTGTGATATGTATGAGTTCGCGGTTGACTGGACGCCTTGTTAATGTTTTCTACGTGCTTGAGCTTCATGTAATATTGTAATTGTATGTTCATATGTTTTAGTTTAAGTAAGATCCAAGTCAGATATTCTATTTACTTGTCCATAGCATTTCTTAGTTCGTGGTACTGGTTGTCTGGTCAAGCTCGATGCGTGTGTGAGCGTGGTACTGGTGTCTCGACCTTTTGAACTTGAAGTTGAACTTTGAAGCGCGGCGTATTAGTGCCATCCTACTATTTATTATGTTCACTTTTGCAGCTCATCACGACATCACTGTATTCTGTAAGTGTAACCATGCAGGAGTCTCTGCGGCGTATTATTCTTTAAGTTTAATTTTTGTGTTGCTGGTTCAGGTTGCGCGTTTTTTCAATTTTCTTGATGGATTTCTCTCATCCCTGCGCGCAACACTCGGAGGTTTGGAGGGTCGTGTTGCACTTGCATATACTAAAACGTTGCGTGCGGAAAACGTTGCGTGCGCGGCGGAGGGTAGGGACGTAGGGTAACATCCTACAACAATTTTCAATTTTCATGATCCTGAGTGTTAGTTAAGATTGCGGCGCGCAAATTTTCTTTTAACTTTAACTTTAAGGATAAGACTTAGCTTTTAAAAAACAGTGCATGTACCTGCACCCTCCGCCGCGCTGCACGCCTTAATTTTCCGCAGCCGTACCGGTACGAGTACGACCCTCCGCGTTCCTAAGCCCGCATAGGTGTGTGTACGCGCGCGGCGCTTCCCTACGGGGATATACGTGTTTAGCAACCCTCCGCGCAACACTGCACAGGCACTCGAAAATCAAAAATTTTGTCTGCAGACGTTATTGTCGGACCATTTTTCGCGCGAAAATTTGGAAATGAAATGCAGAGGTTCGTGTTGCAGCAGACTAGGAAAAAAGTGGGCACGCACACGGCCGCGGCGGAGGGTAGGGACGTAAGCTACAAGTATACATTTACAAGTACAACAGTACAGAGTTGCACGCGAATCAGTTTCGGACCGAAAGTGCTGCGCGCAAATTTTGACCATTTCACTCATAAAACCATTTGTGAATGTCCAATCGATACCAAAATTTGCATGGATGCAGTTTGTGACATTACCGTGGTGTTTCCACATGATGAAAACGGCGCGCAATGAGTGCGCGCCACTGAGTGCGCGCCATTCCCAACATTAAATCTCCAAGGTGGGAATGGCGCGCACTCAGTACCATACGAGTGCCGTCTTTTATGTGGAAACACCACGGTTAGACAGCGTCTGTGAAAGTTTGAAGCATTTTCATCCGAAGATGAAGATATTGCAAAAATAAAAATGAAGTCAGCTTCGGACCGAAACTGCCAAACGAGCAGTTTCGGTCCGAAACTGATTATAAAATTCTGTTATAGCTTGGTCATTTTTTGATGAAAATGCTTCAAATTTTCACAGACGCTGTCTTATGCCATAAACTGTGTCCATGCAAATTTTGGTATCGATTGGACTTTAACAAATGGTTTTATGAGTGAAATGGTGAAAATTTGCGCGCAGCACAGGCACTTTCGGTCCGAAACTGATTCATCTTGTGCACAGTTACTATTAGTATCTAGATCTCCAGTAACCAAGAACTCCTTTTCGAGTGATCTGCACACATATATCCGACAGGCACAGCACCAAGCACGAGCATTTTCATATTGTTGGACCGACTTTTTAACGTCAACTTTCAGTTTCAGCTTTTCCGCGATAACAGCAGCATGACAAAACGTCGTAGTTATGCGAGACCCTTTTAGGCAATTAGAAATATACTCACTTGCAGCAGCCCATTCAAAACTAAATTTAAAATTAAAGGCAAAATAAAACAAATATAATTATTACAACGGGAAATTATGGTCTCAAACATTTAATAACATAATAAAAACTTTTATATTCATCCCATTCCCCCCGTCAAATTTTCATTCTAATCAATGGTAGTGCAGCTCATTTAAAGTCGTTATGTCCGTAATTCATAATTATTTTCATTCATGAAAGTGGTGCAAATTGGTGATTAAGTTTTTATCTGCGGTTGAAACATTTAAAAGGCTCATTTACATTATTATTAAGTTTAAATAATGCCATTGCCAGCCTCACGGCGAAACTCCTCCGACCTCACTATAAAAGCGTTCTACTCCTTCAAAGTGAACACTTTTTACGTTAGCATAACTTGTCAGACGCCCTATTTCATATTTTCATAGTGGTTGAAAGCACTTCAATTTCAAATTTTCCACGCATATTATTATTTTTATTATTATTCAGAATGAAATTAAGTATGCCTCGGGCAATTCTACCATTGCAAAATTCACCCCAGGGGTGACTTTATCCATAAACGCTACAATAAAATCCTTTTGACTCAACTTAAAGTGGTGCCAATCTTCACTGCACAGAATTTCAAATTGTCTCTCCTGACGCCTCGAAGTCTGATTTTGAATTAAATTTGAATTGGCCATGGTATGTCGATGATTGCCTCTTTTAATTCAATCTCCACCGCCGCGGTCAGTCGATCATAAACATGTCGGAAACAATGCGAATACTTAAAATGTTTGGAAGTTAAACGATACATGGTCAGACTTAGAGTCGGCAGACCTTAATTAGCAGACAATTCGATTAGCCGCATTTAAAAACAGCTTCTTGACTACCAATTCCCACAGATTCATGCCAGTATGATTCTCAAGATCAAGATGGTCCTACAGCTACTCTTACTGGTGATTCCAGTGTCACAAGGAATAGAGGACGTTGATTGGAGGGACGAAAACATGTCACCGATCGCCAATCAGGGCGGTTGTGGGAGTTGTGTCGGGTTCGCCATAGCCGGAGCCCTGGACTGGCAACTTGCCACGGAAACCGGTGTCAAAACACCGGTATCCACGCAGTACATGGTGGATTGTGGCCTGGACCTGAGCACGGGGGAGCCAGAAGACGGGTGTCAGAGCGGAGTTCTGAACAGCGAGGTGCAGCGGATCATGGCCGAGCAGTATCTGCCGTACGACGAGGACTACCAGTACCAGGGCAACTTCGACTACAACAGATGTGATCGTGTGGGGGCCCGGGATAGAACCCTGCGGAACGCCCTGGCTGATGTCTGGGTTCACGGTTATAGACGAATTGCCTCGACGCCAGCAGCAGTGAAAGAAGCACTGCAAAACGGCCCAACATTCCACGGCATGAACATTGGAGTGAAGTTTGCTGGCTGGGACAAGAGTGGGATCTTGACGGACGACGGGAGGAAGGGATGCGTCCGTAACCCCAGTCCGCATGCCCTGACCTTCGTCGGGTGGCAGTCAAACAACGGCAAGCCCTACTACATAGTCCGTAACAGCTACGGAACCAGTTGGGGGGAGGACGGGTACGTTAAGTACGCCGACACCGAACTCAACGAGTGGTGCAGGTACGCCCTCCAAGCGTACCAGCTCCTGCTGGGCAAGAGAAGGGAGATCGAGTACCAGATTGGGGCGGGTAAAAAGTCCTTCCAAAACGCAAGGAAATCGTGTCAAGCCCTGGGAGATGGCTGGGATTTGGCACATATCCCCACGAAGATGCACAACTTCGAAGTCTACGATCTCTTCACCGCCAAGTTCGGAACGGACAAGAAGAAGGACACGAGTTTCAACGTCTTCTGGATCGGACTCTTCGACAAGAAGCAGGAGGCGGACGAGCGATGGGTGTGGGTGGACGGCGATGCGGACGTTGCTAACAAGGACATCTCCGGGGAGGACGCCCCGTACCTGAACTTCAAGTCCGGGGAGCGGAAGAAGAGGTACGGATAATTTGTATTTGATTAGCCCGTCACCTGCTCACTCACACCCCATCTCCCACTCCCTGACACCTCTTATATCATTTCTAAACTCACTTTCACCTTCCATTTTCAGCTGACGACGATAATCACATGATTTTCGAAAGCTCCTGATTTTAATCTTTATCGTATCATTTAACGTTTTTAATTTGCTCCCTAAAAGGTACGGAGTGATGAACAAGGTGCACCCCGGAGAGAACAAGAACCACCAGAGGGGCCGGTGGCTGGACGCTGCACCCTACGAGGAGTACCGGTTCGTGAGACATTTCCTTTCCTAATCCAAAGTGTCGTGAGATTTGACTTGAGGCGAAATGTGAGATGAAGTTTCGTGACATATGTGTCGTGAGATTAAGTTTCGTGACATAAGTGTCGTGAGATGAAATGTCGTGAGATAAAGTCGAAGTGTCGTGAGATGATTATGAAGTGTCGTGAGATAAAGTGTCGTGAGATGAATTTAAAATGTCCGTTCCCCGCAGGTTCGTATGCAGCCGATACCGGAAAGAGGAATGCCCGAGGATCTCTCAACGAGCGGTGGAGAACGCCTATCACGTGACCTTCAGTAGTCCTGGAGACGGGAGCGATACCAAGGAGATTGTGAGCGGTACCACGGCAACGGTAGAGTGTATGGACGGGTATACGGTATCCGGGGGACCGGCAGTTTGCGGAGGAGATGGACAGTGGAGCGGGATGCCGACATGTGTCATGGCGTCTTAAGTTAACCTAATGGTGAACTTTCATGATGACGATTAAGGACACTTAGACCTTGAAGTTAAACGGTATGTGGAGAAAAGGACTTATTTTGGCTGACTCTGGGATCCGAGGACCGTGGACCCTTAAAATTGACAATGATACGGACAGTTTGAAGTTAAACAGTGCTTGAACACTATTCAAGACTCACATATTTCTGGATTTATCTGTTGCATTTCATGATGAATAACTGTTTGTAAATTTATGTTTCACCCCTTCATAATTTTGCTGATTTTCAATATTGATAATTTTATGTTTGATCATTAATTTTTCGCATTCATACCAAGTTGTTTCAATTTTTTGAAAATATTTCTCGATGCCTAAATTTTTTTAGAAAATTGTCAGCACTCAGCAACTGCTGAAGGGGTTCAAATGCAGCAAAGGGTGGAGGATAAAGACAGGGGCTTATCAAGTTTATCATAGTTCACGAAATTAACGGCGGTTAAACTTATCTAAATTAACTGAAATATTCGTTACAAACCTTAAATACATCTATCACTACACCTTAAATCCAATAGTTAATTTGGATTTCGGCATCTAAAATTGTGATTTAGCTAAAATAATTTAAAATCATGAACTATCTAAATCTAATGCTAATAGTATAATGCTAATAATATAATTATTTACAAACATATTTACTGTCCACCATTTTATTGAGATTTATGATTTCCAAAAATTAAAGAATTAACAACATTCATCATTTAATCTTTACTTTCCTAAATTAACGATATTTCGGTTTATCAAACTATCTGACTGATTTGGAGATATCTCCTTTTTGATATGATAAAATTACAAATTATTAAAAACAATCTAATCTTAATTGAATGTGAAATAGAGTTAATTTTAATTGGAATATTTAAATTATCTAACAATTTTACGATACAAACATTCAGTTACACCTAAAACAATATTATAGAATTTGATCTTGTCTTCCAACTGTTTCTACTTCATCATCACACCAGACTCCAGTCATCTTTTGATAAAAATACAACACAAAATAGCCTCATCAATGTTCTCCAGTCTAATTGCGATTCTTTCATTATTTGAATTTGCCATTCAACAATTGAGATAAAATCTCTGTAATGTTCATTGTTCATTAATTAAACTATTTAAATAAATTCCCTATAATATATTTTATCCCTACAATTATCGTCCCATCTAACTATTCATTTTCCGAAAGCAGGGCAGCTGAGAAGACGCCATTGGTCCGAATCTTGATTCTTGATGACTTTGAAACTCCTGAGTCCTACTATCAAGCGCGAGTTTTGCCTTAACAATTATTACTAAAAGTTGAGCAAGGACTGTTCAACGAACAAGTTCATGTTGTAGTAGCAACAGGTTCCACAGGCGTAGTCGTGCCGTTGAAACCATTGTACGTGTGCCCATTATGGGATCCATCGTGCGCTGCAGTACTGGATCCATTTGCTGAACTGCCATTGGATTCACCTGGCACAGGTCCAACTCCTGACCCATCAGACTTCACCCCACCACCTCCGAAGGTGGCGTCCATTAGTCTCTGTTCTATGGTCTCAGTGGTCGGTTTATCGCGGTGAGTTACGCAACCGGAAACCCCAAAGACCACATCTTCCTTTTCACAACCGTAACTGTGGACCAAAAACAGTGAAAGTTAAATTTGGCTTTTTAATGACCATCGACCTGAAACACCTCCCAAATTTACAAAATGCCATATTTTTTTCCTCAGGTTAGAATGATTGTGATATTTCCACTCGCGCGACATTTATACGCGCGTGATATGTTGGTTTAACGACAGAATGATTACGTACGTATACGGTGGCGCGCGACTCGCAAATGTCAAAAACATTTCTCAATTTCTTAGATGTGTAAGAACATTATAACACCAGCGTTTTGCAGGGAACGCGTCAATTGTATGGTATCTGTAAGTTGCTCTCCTGAAACAGTTGATAAATTAGTGATTGTTGCTTCCCAAACTTGCGTATCTGAGTAGGATGAAATGTTAGCAGTTTCGATTTGGAGCCGTTTCGGCGAAAGCATCTGGTTAGATGAAATTCGGAGCAATGATCAACCAAGTTAGTCTGAGCACTGAGCAGCTGAAATTGAGCAAATAATATGGCGTCTGCTTTGTAATTGTAAATATTATTAACAGCTTTCTAAAACTTGTATGTAAACTAACAGTACTTAGGGTACCAACGCCCGAGCCGTGGGAGGACGTTTTCCCGGATATAAGTATATAACCCCAGGAACGTTGCACATTATAATCACTATTGAGTTGAGGATTTGGGGATATTCCTCCAGGTGAAATAGCGTGTAGTGTAGTGACCAGGGGCGTAGCCAGGGGGAAGGCGACACAGGCAACAGGTTTTTAATGTTAATCGCCGACCCCTTTCCAAAACCTGGCTACGTCCCCAGTATTTTTAAAAACCTGCAGCTTCGCGGTGGGTGTGACTTTGAGGATTCAACGATATACATCCCCGCAGATTAGTATGGATATCCTGATGTAGGGGTGGGCTGGAACGTTTTGAGTAATGATGATGGGGTATCCTGATGTATACAACACGAAGGTGGGAGGTTTTAAATTTGGGAGGGGATGACAAATTTAAAATCAGGGAGTATCCTAATGTATACTCACGCGGTGGGCGTGACTTTGAGGATGGTGTGGAGGGGTATCCTAATATAAGGTATCTCATCAGCTGGAACGTTGAGGTATTTTAAACTCCGATGATGCACCTGGTGGTGTCAACTGTCACTGGTGACAGATCATTCCAACATGTTTAATTGGGGAGTGGTGGAAGGTTTACAGAGGGAGGGACAAAAATAAGGGCATTATTTATTTATTTATTTATTTATTTACCCCGGAATTATTGTTCCATGTAAATTTATTTCGTAAGGTTGCTACCTGTTTCTGTTTGTCTAGCTCCATGATAATAGGTTCCAGTCTACAACAGAGATCGTGGTACGACTCTCCTCGGGGGTACCTGATATAACGAAAAAGGTTCAAATATAATCGACCAAAAGCGACTTGATTTATCAAGGCCCCAAGAAAAATTTTTCATTGCGTTCCAAAAAGGCGAAATAATACGACAACGCAAGACAAGACTCAAGAGTGAAATAGCAACAGATTTCAAAAAAGCCCAAATACATGAGTCGATCGAATCACTGCAACTTTGACCTTTGTACTTTATTTTGTGGGGTGTCGAACTCATATGTGCGCGGCTTTTCCATGCGCGGCGTAATAATCGTGCGCGGCTCACTGCCTGTCATGAGTTCTACACGCCCCTGTTAAATACCTGTAGTTGTACTTGTCGAGATCTCTCAGAGCGAACTCCTCGGGATAACGCTCTGCTATTTCCTCGTACGTCAGCCCGTCACACCGCCCTGCGTCCAGCTCGTTCAGACACTTGTACCTACGATACGAAACGCATTGTGAGACGACTAGTATGGCCCCCCTCTTCGCGCGCGGTTGGGGCAAAATGCCAATTACTGGCTGATGGAGCTAAATTTCAGATCCATAAAAAATAAATATCATTACATTTTATTCTTAGGATATGCTTTCGACCCCGCGCGCGCTTCGTTTGATTTGGACGGCACATTTTGTTGGGCCATCCAGTCAGAAAAATAGACGAGCAAAACGAGGGTTGGGGGGTATAAAGGAGGACGTGAAACGGCGCCACCCCAAAAAGAGGGCAGTTCTCGTAGGATGCTACCCAACCCCGCGCGCGCAACGTTCCACATTTTGACGGTAACATTTGTAAGCCATCCAGTCAGAAGAAATAGATGAGCTACGTCCGTCGACTGTATACCTGCGGACGTCTTGGTTGGGCAGGTAGGAGCAGGTTTGTATGGTACGTTTCATGAGACTAGTCCACACCGGAATGTCAGCCAGTCCACAGGACTCCAGGTACTGAGATATCTGCTTCCCGTACTCCACACCGTTATCTGACAACTCCGTGTCTCCTGGATTAGGGTGCTGAATTAGGGCCAAAAATATGGCCAAAGATAGGGCCTAAGATAGGGCCAAAGATAGGGCCAAAGATAGGGCCAAAAATAGGGCCAAAAATAGGGCGTAACTCTACTCCCATCCGAAACGCAGTGAATTAGTGAAACTATCTGAAAATTTCGTTTCTCCTGAATTAGAATGCCGCCTTAGGGCCAAAGATATAGGTCGGAATTTATTAATTCAAGGGTTCAGTGTAAAAGGAACTGTGAATTGGAAGTGCAAAATCAGGGCCAAAAATAGCCCCGGAAGTTCTAAGAATTATCCGTTAAACAAATTCTCATTCTCACCTGTTACAAAGTATTGTTGTGATTGTATAAAGTACCTAGTGTTGTAAGGTTACAAACCTCCAATTCTCCCGAGTTCGTTATACAGACTCTCCCCATGGCGGGTGAAATACATGGTTGTCTTGGTGAAGGGTCGTGTGTTCATGATGAAATACGCTGACTTCGACTGCACGTTACCTGACAACGGTGTGAGGGTTTTATTTTAATAACGAAAACGATGCAATTTTATAAAACCTGAAATTCCCCAGGCACCAGGGTAACAAAAAAGCAAAAACATTAACGAACTAAATTGTATGCCCAATAGAAAATTTTCAGTAAAATATCAAATTAATTTTTGATGAGTCGGGTAGGTTTAAGATCTCATTTATAAAACCGCTGTGTTTCTCCAACCAGTCATGACATACTCGTAAGGTTGTTGATGTGGAACTGGGTTACATTCGACACCCTGATGAAAGACAGCTCTCTATCCAGGCTGAGACACAGCGTCTCGTATGCTTTCTTGTAGTTCCTGATTCGTTCCGAGAAGTCGGCAAAGGCTGTTTCCGGATCACAGTCCTGGTAGTCGGGACATCTGATCTTTTTCTCCTGCAGAACAGGCGTTATTACTTACGGCGATTTAAATGTCAAAAAAGGCTGTCTTTAGCACAAAAAGCCGAAAATTAAGAAATTCTTAATTTTCGGCTTTTTGTGCTAAAGTTTTGTGCTAAAAGTTTGGCCTACAAAACATTTAAACTCACCCTGATGTTTTTCTCCTCGATGTCCTCATCGTTCAGCACGCTCTCAATGAACAGAACCTCAATATTCTCCGGGGCAAAGGTATCCAGGATGAGTTGCCTCCGTTCTCGGGTCGTGTTGGTCGCGTCAAGAATCTGAATATATGGGGTATGAGTGGTGTCCACTTCTTTATTCTTTTATTCAGAATCTGAATATTTGTGTGAGATTAGATCTCTTTTTTATCAAGAATATGAATCCACAGGGAATGAACTGTAATGTCGGAAAGACTGAAAAGCCAGGAGTTCAGAGTTTGACGAACCTGAAATTTATAAGTTACCGTGTAGAATAACCCTCATGGTGCTTCATAATTGATAACCATCATGTGCGCGAAGAGTGAATTGTCAGCATTCGTTCGAACGCTATCGCGCGCGGCGCTCAAAGTACGAAGGTATCATGTTATTAAAGTGAACTTAGTAATGATTGACAGTGAAGTTGCCAACACCCAGCTCCAATCATACCTTGATTTAAACCATACTATAGTGCACGGGAGAGAGAGGGTTACTTCAATAGTTCGTCCAACGTCACAATACAAAATATAATTTGATATATATACCTTTATATTAAACGTTAATTAATAACATAATATATACAGCCTAGAAGATTCGCTACGAATTACAATATACTCAAAATTGGAATAATATCACTAGCATATAATAAAGAGCAAACGGAACTACGTTATCACGTGATTAAAATTATCACGTGACTAAATTTGTCACGTGACCAAATTTATCTCTACTCACCGGGCGTTTTGGACTGTTTCGTAAAGTAATTGTCACGCATAAAAAGTACACGGTTGTGTGGTGACGTCATAAATTACAGATGGTAAATCATGAATTTGACGGCATTCTGAGCCGCCAGTTCAGCATTAACATGATATAATTGTCAATATGTCACGTGAAAATGTCACGTGACATTATGATGGCTAGCTCTATTCATTGTTTAGATGTATTTTCACTTTGCACACTATGTCCAACCCATCGCCCGCTTGTTTTTATGACAGATTTATTTGCTTTTTAAACCGTTATTTTGGGAAACGAGGGAAGGATAATAAACGTGAGTTATCTTTCCTTAATGTTTCCTTCGATAGAAATCATACAATTGGGGGGGGGGTCATAAATACAAGTGTATTTCGGTAAAGAAATACTCAAATCGAGAGATGAGTTATAATGCATGCAAACTCGACATTGTTTTCACTTGAAGTCCTGGAAATTGAAATCAAGTAACCTGGAAATAAAGATCTTTAAAAACTCGTTAAATTCATTCTGAAATGCCTGAAATGGAAAATATTATTTTAAGGTAATTCACCAGATACTCCTAATATCGGCGTATAATGATTGATTAGCTAACCCGATGGGTAAGCTAATTGGCCAATCAGCACAAAGTTAACGGCAAAGTCATGCACTGTCAATGTTAAAAGGACCTGTGGGTCCGCCATCGATATTACGCCGCCGATATTAGAATAATAACTCCACTGATTACTCCTACAATTTTCACTGATAAGAACTTATCGCAGGAACACACCCAAGTCCTCCTCACCATGGTGAAGAAGATCACCATGACAACGCCCACCTTGGCAACGCGCACCTTGGCAACGCCCACCCTGGGGAGGAGGGTGGTGACGGGTACCATGACGACGTTGAGGGGGCTATGATGTTCAGGAACCCAGTGTTTGAACCCATCGCCGGGGCTGAGACGAACTTTCTCATGAGCATTCAGGGGAGCTAGTGTGGTGATATACGGCGTGTATTAGCTTACCGAGGAAACCCATATGTTGAAGATAAATCTGCGAAGAAACCTAAAACTTCACATTATTCCGAACTGGATGACAGCGAGGAGCCTGGTTTGAGTGAAGCAGATTTGGTATACACAACGGTGTCAGGGTATGACAAGCCCAGGACTCCATATGACCAGCCTAGGATGTATGACGAACCCAGGACGTATGAAGATCCTCGTGATTTAGCTCCACTGAGTGAGGAGGACAGATCCAATCTGCAGAGGAACGAGTCATACATAGGATCACATGAGGTGAATGGGTCAGATGAGCTGGGTGTGTATGCAGATACTTTTGTGGATGATGACCACATATATTTTGACCCAGAGACAGATGATGTTATATGAATTACTTTTGGCGGACCTATTGCTTTGATTTTGGCGATTATAAAGGTTCCAAGCTGTACTGCAATGAAGTAAATGAGAAGATTGTTGAATCATGCTGATAATATAGGATAATCAAACACCCTTAGGATACGTTTATATGAATTATCACACGAGCGAAGCGAGTGTGATAATTCGAATTATTGCTCGAGCCGAAGGCGAGTGCAATAATTCAATTATCACCTCGAGCCGAAGGCGAGTGTGATATGATATAAACGTATCTATGATTAATCTATTATATAACGTGAGAAACGGGCGGAGATCTACACTGGTTTTTCCAATGAAAAAAGCAAATTTAGAAGCTTTTAAATATAAAAATCTTTTGAGCTAAAGAGTATATGGCCTGAAATTTATTTAGGAAAATATCAAGATTGGCCAGGAATCTTAGATTAGATGGTGAAGAGTGGCTATGTATATTTAAATTTGCCTTCAAAGTATGAATAAAACGTAAATCCGGAATCTTTATAAACTTTGCTCATATCTTTTGATTCCAAGGTACTATAAAAGTGATCGTCGATTGAAATGTGTAGCAACATCAAAACAAAATTGAAAGATCATTTTCGTGTAAGTGTGTAATGCCGTAACGGATGCACATTTATAGGCAAATTGTAGTGAGGGTAAGTATAAGGTGCACGGCTCATATAACGACTACCGGGTATACATAAACTCATGAAACCAAAACAAGATAACAAAATAAATGTATACACTGCTACACTGATGTATCCTTATGGAGTGAGAGCAAGTGGTCTTACTGGCACGTGGGTGTGCGGCTCATATAATGACAAACAAGGTATACATAAACTCATGAAACCAAAACAAGATAACATAATAATATGTATACACTGGTGTATTGATTCAGATCAAGTGGTCTTACTCCTTTACTGGCACGTGCGTGCGCGGCTCATATAATGACTAAAGTGAACGGTGAATGCATAAACAAGAAAACATAAGATGTATACACTGGTGTATTGTAATGGAGTGAGAGAATTGACTAAAAGTCAGATTGAAATGATTTTACATAGTAATTACAAATAACAAAATACGAATAACAAAATTCTAAAGTTTTGATTTTTGGGGTGTGATAATTTTTCAAAGGTGTGATAACTGTTCTTTGAGGGGTGTGATAACTGTACAGTTATCACACACCTGAAAAATTATCACACCCCAAAATTCCTCGAAAATTTTAAAATCTTATGAAAATTATTAATTGACCCCTAAACTCCATTTTTGAAGCCGTTATATAACAAAAATTATCGAAGCAAGAATTATATAACGATCGTTATATAATATGAATTATGAAGTGATGCCCCAATATTTCAGTACACTTATCAGTCAAACCAACATTCATAGAATGATGGGAATTATTTCAAGATGCAGTACGTTTTATATTGGAAGTTTTGACAGCAAATAAATAATAAATCGTGACCTGTCCCATACTCTCTAAGTTCTATTACTATTTTCATATGACAGATGTCTGAATACATGAAATGCCTCAACCATGCAAGAAACTTATGAGTTTGTCTTTGGTGCTATCAGTTAAATACTATTATATGACTAAAAAAAGCACTTCAGATTCATAGCAAAGACTCATAGCATATTTTGTGAGATTGAAATACATTCAAGTTGATTTTGAGTTGTATCAAATTTCAATGTTCATATTTTATAATAACACAAAATTATACATCATAAAACTGATGTTTCACTTTATTTTTGATATTATGTATTTTCACTTTACTGTACATACAATGCAGCAAAACAACAATGTTCTACTTCAAGGGACCATAATGGAGTTCGTTTGATGAATATAGATTAGAGTTTAGGTTGTCTCAATGCAGATAAATTTCAAAAATAAAGATTAAGTATGTTATATACTTTAAATACCCAAATTAATGGTGAGTGCTCACCTGTGAGGGAACCAATGTGTTGCTGATGGTCTTGGTGCCTGAAATGTCTCAAGGATAATCTTCAAGCTATTTAAAGATTTTAAATAATTTACAAGAAATTAACATCTGGAAGAATCACTTATTTTTCAAGGAAATTCAGATAGATTGATTATTTACTTACCTGGCTTTACCTGTTACATTGGACTACCATATTCTAGTCATAGCATATAATTATATCAATTGTTGGTTCATGGGTGTTCAGTGAAATTCATTATTAAATTGAACAGGAAAAGAAATTTTTATATTTCTTTTCCTATATATGCAGCTATATAAGAAGGGCTGCATTGAATTGAACATTGATGAATGTATCAGTAAGAATGATAACAATATCCAAACAATATCTAAAAAACCCACTATAAAACCCAATGAATGCATAGCTAATTTTAGAATAACATTTGTAGCAACTATCAGATAAATGTCATCAGATATCAAGTTTGAATGATTCAAAATATACCTGCTGTTAATAACACTTTGGGAGAATCTAAATCCGAGATAGAATTGGATCTTGATCTCTCTCCCTCTGAGGCAGAATTTGTTCTTGAACGTGCAACTTTTGTTGCTGGTCTGAATGTTCCCTTGAGTAAAGGCATGATGTACCTTGCTAAATAAAATTCATTATTTAATGTGGCCTTTCCTCTTCCCTTTCCCTGTCATAATTTCACAATGAATTATTGATATTTCTTAGTGATTGGCCTCTTGACAGTCTAAAAGATTGCCTTTGGCTTCTCCATGGGACTACATGCCCCCCCTATGGGGGAGGGGGCAGTCCCCTAGTTTTGAAACCCCCCTAGAAAAATCTTAGGGGATGGGGGGGGGGGGGGGGCTTGGCCATACCTTAGATTTTCTCAAAAATTTGAACATCAAAATAAAGCATAAAATCAAGTTCAAATAAACTGAAGTTTTCTTGAAATCTTTTCAGAATCAAAGCAAACAGAAAAGTTGTATTTTTATGCAAAATTCGGTAATGAAAATTTAGGCCCCCCTCAGCTTCCAAAGGCCCCCTAGAAAAATCTAAGGGGGCCTTGACCCCAATTAGCTCGGAAAAGTGTGTAATGGCATGGGCTTCTCCCTCAGCACAACATGAGAGGCGTCTTTCATAATGCCAAATTGAGAAGAAGTATATATTGTCTGTTGAGTTGTAAAATTTATAATTGAATTAAATTGAATCAAATGCAAATATTCAAAAGTGCAAAATGGGAATTATTGCTTAGATTTGCAAAAATTTGAATCAAATGCAAATATTCAAAAGTGCAAAATGGGAATTATTGCTTAGATTTGCAAAAGTATACTCAGGATTGAAATGCCATACCTAAATATCATGCCAAATATACAATACAATATAAGAAGACCAAATATAAGAATACCAAATATCATTGACCTCAAGTGATATGCATGCAAATTTTCCTAAGCCTGCATAGGTGTGCGTATGCACAAAGCACTTCCTGTTCTGAAGAAGTGTGCTGCATAACACAAACAGGCATGGCAGGGGTATTCATGTTTAGCAATTGCAAATTCTTGGTCAATTGATAACAACAATCGGTTTGAACAATTTTTTTAAATAATGGATAACTACACAAAGATTATAGAAAAAGCTTTCAAGGTCGTTATTGATTGCTATGAAGGATGGGAAAAGAATTAATTTAACTCACTCACATAACACTCTTCAGGAAATCATGGCTGAAACTCTGTTTCGTAGCCACATATTCAATAATATAGGAACAGGAAGAAGGATTTAGGTATATTGAGAGATTTTTTGATAATATATTTAAAAATGATAGTAAATTTTTACTTTTGTATATAAGGCAAACTTTTAATTTTATTTTTAATTTCATAACAGTATTATTAATCTCTGACTGCTCCTTAATTTATCTGAATAATTTAATTTATTAATTCTCAATTAATTATTTTTATGCATGCTCATGGTACAGTAAAGCTTTTTAACTTTTTATAATTTCATAAGTTTGTGAGTTCCATAATGAATCTGGTAGTTTTGTTAGCTGTAGGCTTGCCTTTTTTTCCTAATGTTAATTTTCTCTACTTAATGTGGTCTGGAAGATCCAGTTTAATGCCTAGTGAATCATAGAAACAGTTGTGTGAAATTTGTTGATGTAATATCAAAATTGTTTATTATATTATTATATTATATCTAGTGCTTGACATGACATTGAATTGTAATTTCTTCTAAAATTCATTGCAAGAGCTTTGAACATGAACAATTATTCGGGCGATATCCGAAAGCGCAAAGGTGACGTCCAAATGGGGAACGTTGCAGCGCGCTGCGCGCGCGAGGGTTGCCTGGTCCCCCGCGCGGCGCGCGCCCCGACTCGCGAGTCAAGGCAGTCAACATTTAGCTAGCAAGTGCCAAGTACAAGTGATTTGAAGTCCAATAATTCGTCGCGCCGCGCATTCTTGTGTCCATCATTGCAATATGCAGCGAAAATTTAAATAATTTTATAAATAATTTTATTCAAAATGTTATCATTTTTGGCAATTTTATTTCAATTTTAAAGCCAGTTATTTTACTGCAAATATTAATAGTGCACATTGGTCAATTTTAAATTCATTTGTTAAATGTTGATTGGGTCAGTCTGAATATTATGCTATCTGCATGTGTTAGATTACTTTTTACTTTATGTGCTCTAGATTACCAACATACCTTGACTTAGGATAGGCCTGTCTGTCATCTTTTTAAGTATCAAGCTTGGATTATAGATGAGCTCTCCAAATCATGATCATGAAACCTTTCAAAACACCTCAGCTATCAGTTCAACATACTTACATGCACACATGACATGATCCTGGGACTGAATCCTTGATCCTGGGAGATCCCATTTGATCCTGGAAGAGTCTCCCTGACCCTGGGAAAGCCTTGATGGTCCTGTAATAGATTCATTGATCGTAGGTCTGTTTCTTGTACCTGCAATGGAATACTTGATCCTAGAAGAGTCTCCTTGATCCTGGCCTGGCATATTCTCCTTTATCCTAGGATAAACTCAGCACATGTCAGCGGGGGAGGGCCGGGAGCTAAATGGCTGGACCACATGCCTATTTTGGTACCTAACTGGTTAGCCAAAATTTTGACCCACCCACCCACCAGTTAGGTTCTTACCCTAAGTGGTTGGGCAAAATCGACGATAACCAACCACCCAATTAATGTTGATTTCCATAATGTTATATAATAATGTAATATCTCAATTGAATCCCATAAATTATCGAGACTTAATTTCCTATGGCTAAATATGTGCATTTTTCTCCGATCTCATAATTATCATTGCACATCATATTTTAAAGCTCCAAAAACAACTTTCTGTTAAATATACAACGAAAATGACACAGAATCATTATTAAGAATGAATGGTACCTATTAATTTATTTCACTATCATTTCGAGCGCCTATGCCATCAACGTTATTGAGATTGATAAGGTCATATGATGTTTATTATTGAGTTATGTGTGAGTGATAAATATGTGCATAATACAGTATATATAGAATTAAGAATATACAATGAAAATAAGCACAAAATTGGCAATTTAGCATACTCACTTTCTTTTTATCATGCGTTTTCTGGTAGAATGAATCAATTTGGTTTCAATTTCGATTGAAATGGTAATTTCAATAATAATTAGGTCTGAAAATAGCCACTTAGGTAGCAAAATCTAACTGGTCAGATGGTTTGGTGGACCCTTTTGGCAGAAAATTTTACCAGTTAGGGTCCAGACCCTAACTGGTTGAGCCTGCTGGGTCACCAACCCCTTAACTGGCATGTGGTCCAACCAATTAGCTCTCGGCCCCCCCCCCCCCCCCCCCCCCCCCCCGATGTCAGATGCTTCATTGTATAACTCAGAGAAAAATATGTGTCAATTTTTGCTGTAAAATTGATAATTGAATCGAATTGAATTATCTCCTTATTCCTGGAAAAGTTTCATTGATCCTGGGGGAGACTCCTTCATCCCTGGAGACACTCCTTCATCATATGGCTGATTCCTTGTTCCTGGGATTGAATTCTTCATTGTAGAAGAATCTCCTTGATTCTGGCCTGGGATAGCCTCCTTGATATTGTGATACACTCATTCATCCTGGGATGCACTTCTTGATACTGGAAAAGAATCATTGAACCTGGTGAAGGCTCCTCTATCTTGGGACAGACTCTCCATCCAGGCTGCACTCCTTCATCACAGAGTACATTCCTTGATCCTAGGACAGGATCCCTGATCCTGCAAAATTGTCCATGATCCTGAAAGAGTCTCCCTGTTCCTAGTCCTAGGCAATACTTAATGATCCTGAGAGAATCTCCTTGATCCTGAGAGAGTCTCGTTGATACTGAGAGTCTTATTGATCCTTGGAGAGTCTCCTTGATCCTGTAAGAGTCTCCTTGATCACGAGGGAGTCTCCTTGATCCTGAGAGAGTCACCCTGATCCTACTCCTAAGGAAGATTCGATAATCCTAAGAGAGTCTCCTCAAGTCTCTTTGATCCTGAGAGATGTCCTTGATCCTTTGAGAATTTCCTTGATTCTGGGAGAATTTCCTTGATTATGGGAGAGTCTCCTTGATCCTGAGAGAGTCTCCTTGATCCTGAGAGGGTCTCCTTGATCCTAGGGGAGACTCAAGGATCCTGAGAGAGAGTCTCCCTGATTCTAGGGAAGAAACTCATTCCATAAGCCTCCAGTCTTTAATTAATTCTCCAGTCTTAGTAATGTATGTGTGCAGATCAAAAAAATTTTATTATTTATATTTATTTATTAGTCAATACAGAGTGCTCAACAACATTATATACCAACACTTGCGTGCAACTCTTTATACAGAAACATACTGTTATCTAGAGTTGCAAGTGTGATTTTTAGTATCTAAAGTTATCAAGCCCTCTTTTTCGAACAATCTCCACTCTTATGTATAAGCTGGTGCAGCCTTGCAAGTTTATTAACTTCCTTGTGTTGTGTAGTTCATTTGATTTAGCCCCATTGGGCATGTCAATGTACAATTTATCCATGGCATTGTGTACCAGTGTTAATTGAATTCTGTCTATAGATTGAATCATCTAAATTTCATGATAGTGGATTTCCATATTTATATTTTCTTTTCATAAACCATTTATTTGAGGAACTTAATGGATCAATGGCCCAAGGTCTTAAAAAGCTTTCAAAGCCTAAGGCAACTAAGAAGAAGCCAATAAGAAAAAAGTCAAAGAAAGGGCCTCTGGTGATTGCACCAAAAGAATGTCAAAAGCAGGAGCAAGCTGTTAAGAAACAAATTCAAAAGGGAATAAATTCAAATATTGAAGAAGCTTTGAACAAAGCAATGACCAATGACACTCATAAGTTTGCTCTTGTGAAGAAAGCCTTGATGACAGAGTCTAAGAAAAAGCAAGAGAAACAAAAGAAATAATTTGATTTTGATTTTTATGTCTTTAAACTAATTTCATTTGATACTTATTTTATTTGGAGTTCATAATTGTTGATTATGAATCCAATATATACCTACTTTCTTCTAATCACCCATCCTACAAAAACTGCTTATTTTGTATTGAATCATATAGTCTATTTCATTATCAATTTAATAAGTATGGTCTTAATAAGATATGGTCATGGTCTGACGTATAAATTTTGAACCTTAAACTTACAAATTATATCTTATCTAAACTACTATTGACTAATGACTATTCACTATCAAAAAGTCAAAATGAGTCATTTTAATTCTTTGTTTGGGATCAAATATCTAAAATTTTGATTCGATGGTGCATTTTCATTCAAACAGGAACTGGATTGTTTTGATTTTTTTAACTGCCCCAGCTTCAACACTCATATCTGTAATGTTTTACTTATTATATTAAAAATTTGAGGAATGAAAATGAAAAGAACGCCTTGAACCACCTGATGCTATGAAAAGCAGCAGCAGTAAATTATGTGGAAACAAAAGATTTCCCCCTGTTTTGCACGATGTGTACCTTGATAAGTTTGTCGCTCAAATCATGAGATCATGTGATTGGCAGTCTGTATCACCACCATGCTTATCTATTTTAACTGAACTTGTCGTCAGTTTCATCAACAACATTGCCACAAAAGCAACTGTGCTAACAAACCATGCTGGTCGAACAACCCCCTCATTCTACGATGTGTTGAGTGGTATTGGCGAGTGTGGCATTGACTTGAAGAACGTTCACCTAACCAAAACCCTACCAAAACTGCCTAACATTGCAGTTCAGCCTCCCGAGAAACCCCCGACCGTCGTTAAGATAACCACACCACTGACCCAGCCATCCTACATCCCTGATCACCTGAACCTACCCTTCCCCCAGCCGCACACCTACATCAAAACACCCACCTACAACCTCCCTGTCTCCGCGTACTCCAGTCTCCGGGAAGCCAGGGCCAGGCAGAGAAACGAAGTGCTGAACAGCTTGAGCAGGCAAGTAGTGCTGTCCAGCACGTCCATTCAGTTGATACCAGGGCGAGATGACTGCACGTGGGCTAGCCCTGAGGTGGTGGACCCCCTGGACTACCTCATCACGCATCCTGATGATCTGAGGGTGAAGAGGAAGAAGAGGAAAACAGCGTCTAGTAATATCTACATGCAGGGCCCTACATGCACGTGGGCCGGACTCTTTACTTCGTAAGGTTTGTTGGATGGTTATTCTTTCTTTTTGTTCACGTGTGGTGCTATAGTTATATACATATTCATGTTATAACCGTATTAACGAATTGTCGTATTAATCATTCTCCTTGTATTTCATCCAAGAGGTATTTTCGTGGAGCTACCTTAGGAGGTGTACTTATGGAGGTTTTAACTTTGGGGATTATTCGAAAAAATCCGCATTTTTTCACACACCATTCGACAATCCAAAATGACTTCTTATCATATGTTAACGTCATTATCATATGTTGATTAAAGTGATGACTTGAGAAATATCCCCAATTGCACCCTACCGGCCTACCAAATTTGTAAAACCCACAATTTTACTCCACATAAATACACCTCCTCAGGTATTATGATATTATTGGAGCGTTGTATTAATTTTATTGACAACTCTGCTAGTTCTATACAATCGAGCTTTTCTCCCTAAAGTCTTTCCTCCTGAATGGTCTCCTCAAAGGTGGACATTCAGGCAGCATACGACCTAATGGGCGACAATCGATGTATTTTCAAATTTATTTGTCATTCAATCATGAAATTCCTCATGTTATCCCTTTTTAAAGGAATTTTTAAGCATGAATTCAACTCTCGATATTGCTTCGATCTTTTATCCATTTATTTTCAGTTATTATCAATACGTTTCTCACACTTATGGCTCCAGACCAGTTACAAGGAAATTAAGCATTTGAACTTAAATTAAATGTTCCTTTAGTCATTATTAGATGTTCTTGTAGCCATTATTTCACGAAAATTTCGACAAATAAACAAAATCCCGTTATCAAGATTTATAGTTCGACCCGAGTTCAAATCGCGTGTTTACCAGAGGCGTGCCGTGGGGGTGTTGGGGTGTCAATGTACACCCCGCTAAAATTAAGAAAATCAAATTTTATTGCCCTTGCGTCTAGCGCTGAATGCCCCGTCTAGCCAACGTCGCGCCGCGCATTTTGTCATTTATCTTACCGATTTCTCCTCCGCAAAACTAGCGCGCGCAATTGTTACGCGCGCTGCGCGTCGTAAAACTCTCATACACCCCGTACTACTGTAAAATTGCAATCTCCCTAGGCGTGCCGTGAAATCGGGGTGCCTACTGTATTTTAATTGCGCGGGGGTGCCCGTGACACCCCCGATTTTCAGTTTCGCGCATTCAGTTTGCAGTGCACACGTACCATTTCCAACATTGTCTTTTAGATTTCGCGATCACTTTTTACTCGTCTCGAATGTTTTGCGACTGATTTTTTCTTTCTTGTGACGGATTTCTAAGATTCAAGAGGGAACAAATATAGTGACAAATAAGTTTTAATTAACATATTAATTGTTGATTTTTCCCGTTTTCAGTTTCTCGATCTAATGATCCGACATTCATATTCCGACGTACCTGTGTTCTGATGTTTCAGTGTTCTCGATCTAATGATCCGATGTACCTGTGTCCCATGATCTAGTGTTGTGATGTTCCAGTGTTCTCGATCTAATGATCTGATGTGCCTGTGTCCCATAATCTTGTGTTTTGACGTTCCAGTGTTCTCGATCCAGTGATCCGATGTAAATGTGTTCAATGATCTCGTGTAAAAAAAGAAGTGTTATACATACGTCCCTGTATTTGTGATCTTATGATTTAACGTTTACGCTTTGAATAATGAATTTCATACATCAACATGATATGAGCATTTAAAATTTTGCAAAAATACAACTTTTGAAACATAGTATAATTTGTAAAAAGAGACTTGTTTTAGGCACTTTTTGAGTGCTTTTTTCAGCTATTTTCCAGAGGTTTCGCCTGCGGCGCATAGCCTCCGGCGGTTGGGGGGCCCGCCCCCCAAACCCCCTGAGTCTGACGGTACCATACACCCCAAATATGCTGACTAGTCCCTCCACGGCACGCCTCTGGTGTTTACTTACTGGCAGTGATTACGAGTTTTAATGCAAAATACACAGGTAACCGGTAAGCCACTGTTTGAGGGAAATTTCGCCAATGATTTCATCCTAAACCTAAATAATCATAGCCAGAAGGCAAAATCACTCGTTTGTCCACGTTTAAGTGCACTATGAAGCGATAAAATGTACTTTCATTATCCGGGAATCGTTAAGATAAATGTCAAGTTTATACGAATGAAATCTACGTTTCATTGAACGAATGGCGTTTTAGGCTTGTTTTGTTATTTTTAACATTCCGTTGGACCTCACCGCATTTTCACCAGATTCCGATAATGGCACGCAGAGAGTTGGACTTTCTTGCACGTTTTGCACGGCCGTGCAAAAAAACGAAAAAGTCGAATAATTCAAAAACTGGCACTTAGAAATTGATGAAACTTGCCAAATTTACTTATTAGACATAGAGAAACATCCCTGAGGAGTTTTATAGAAATCAACGGAGCCGTTTTCATTTTAAACACAAGGAAAGTTTTCAAAAAAATCAAAACGAAAAAAGTCGAATAATTCAAAAACTGGCACTTAGAAATTGATGAAACTTGCCAAATTTACTTATCAGACATTGATAAACATTCCTGTGGAGTTTTATGAAAATCAACGGAGCCGTTTTCATTTTAAACACAAGGAAAGTTTTCAAAAAATCAAAAATCGAAAAAGTCGAATAATTCAAAAACTGGCACTTAGAAATTGATGAAACTTGCCAAATTTACTTATCAGACATTGAAGAACATTCCTATGGAGTTTTATGAAAATCAACGGAGCCGTTTTTATTTTAAACGCAAGGAAAGTTTTCAAAATGTATACCGTGCCAAAAAATCGAAAAGTCGAATAATTCAAAAACTGGCTCTTAGAAATTGATGAAACTTGCCAAATTTACTTATGAGACATTGATGAACATTCCTGTGGAGTTTTATGAAAATCAACGGAGCTGCTTTTTATTTTAAACGCAAGGAAAGTTTTCAAAATGTATACCGTGCAAAAAATCGAAAAAGTCGAATAATTCAAAACTGGCACTTAGAAATTGATGAAACTTGCCAAATTTACTTATCACATATTGATAAACATTCCTGGGGAGTTTTATAAAATCAACGGAGCTGTTTTCATTTTAAACACAAGGAAAGTTTTCAAAATGTATACTGTGCAAAAATCGAAAAGTCGAATAATTCAAAACTGGCACTTAGAAATTGATGAAACTTGCCAAATTTACTTATCAGATATTGATAAACATTCCTGGGGAGTTTTATAAAAATCAACGGAGCCGTTTTTATTTTAAACGCAAGGAAAATTTTCAAAATGTATACCGTGCAAAAATCGAAAAGTCGAATAATTCAAAACTGGCGCTTAGAAATTGATAAAACTTTCCAAATTTACTTATCAGACATTGATAAACATTCTGCGGAGTTTTATAAAATCAACGGAGCCGTTTTCATTTTAAACACAAGGAAAGTTTTCAAAAAATCAAAATCGATAAAGTCGAATAATTCAAAACTGGCACTTAGAAATTGATGAAACTTGCCAAATTTATTTATCAGATCTTGATAAACATTCCTGTGGAGTTTTATGAAAATCAACGGAGCCGTTTTTTATTTTAAACGCAAGGAAAGTTTTCAAAAATGTATACCGTGCAAAATCGAAAAAGTCGAATAATTCAAAACTGGCGCTTAGAAATTGATAAAACTTTCCAAATTTACTTATCAGACATTGATAAACATTCCTGCGGAGTTTTATAAAAATCAACGGAGCCGTTTTCATTTTAAACACAAGGAAAGTTTTCAAAAATCAAAAAATCGAAAAGTCGAATAATTCAAAACTGGCACTCCTTAGAAATTGATGAAACTTGCCACTTACTTATCAGACATTGATAAACATTCCTGTGGAGTTTTATGAAAATCAATGGAGCTGTTTTTTATTTTAAACGCAAGGAAAGTTTTCAAAATGTATACCGTGCAAAAATCGAAAAGTCGAATAATTCAAAAACTGGCACTTAGAAATTGATGAAACTTGCCAAATTTACTTATCAGGATATTGATAAACATTCCTGGGAGTTTTAAAAATCAACGATTGTTTTTTTTATTTTAAACCTGAGGAAAATTTTCAAAAATGTATACCGTGCAAAAAAAAAAAGTCGAATAATTCCAAAACTTGGCACTTAGAAATTGATGAAACTTGTAAAATTTATTATCAGACATTGATAAACATTCCTGCGGAGTTTTATAAAAATCAACGGAGCCGTTTTCATTTTAAACACAAGGAAAGTTTTCAAAATCAAAAATCGAAAAGTCGAATAATTCAAAAACTGGCACGGTATACATTTTTTGAAAACTTTCCTTGCGTTTAAAAAATAAAAACGGCTCCGTTGATTTTCATAAAACTCAGGAATGTTAATCAATGTCTGATAAGTAAATTTGGCAAGTTTTATCAATTTCTATGCCAGTTTTTGAATTATTCGACTTTTTCTGATTTTTGCACGGTATACATTTTTGAAAATTTTCCTTGCGTTTAAAATAAAAACGGCCCTGATTTTCATAAACCCACAGGAATGTTTATCAATGTCTCATAAGTAAATTTGGCAAGTTTCATCAATTTCTAAGTGCCAGTTTTTGAATTATTCGACTTTACGATTTTTTGCACGGCATATTTTTGAAAACTTTCCTTGCGTTTCTAAAATAAAACGGCTCCGATTTTCATAAACCCATAGAATGTTTATAAATGTCTGATAAGTAAATTTGGCAAGTTTCATCAATTTCTAAGTGCCAGTTTTTGAATTATTCGACTTTTTCGATTTTTTGAAAACTTTCCTTTGGTGTTTAAAATGAAAACGGCTCCGTTGATTTTTTATAAAACTCCGCAGGAATGTTAATCAATGTCTGATAAGTAAACTTGGAAAGTTTTATCAATTTCTATGCCAGTTTTTGAATTATTCGACTTTTTCGATTTTTGCACGGTATACATTTTTGAAAACTTTCCCGAGTTTAAAATAAAGACGGCTCCGTTGATTTTCATAAACTCCACAGGAATGTTTATCAATGTCTGATTAGTAAATTTGGCAAGTTTCATCGATTTCTAAGTGCCAGTTTTGAACTTTTGACTTTTTTCGATTTTGCATTTTTGAAACTTTCCTTGTGTTTTAAATAAAACAGCTCCTTTGATTTTTATAAAACTCCACAGGAATGTTTGTCAATGTCTGATAAGTAAATTTGGCAAGTTTCATCAATTTCTAATTGCCACTTTTAATTATTCGACTTTTTTCGATTTTGAAGTTTTTGGAATTTTCCTTGTGTTTAAAATAAACATTGCTCTTATAGGATGAGCCTAAAACTCCTGAGGAATGTTCATTCATGCCTGATGAGCAGAACTGGTAAGTTTCAGCCGATTACAAGATTTGGTTGATGAATTAGGCCATTTCTTGTTCACTCGAATTCTATGTCAATAAGCCGAAATGCCCGATTTCCCGAATATGAATACGTGCAAAAATGGAGAAAGTCCTACTGCACGCAGAAAATTGTGCGTGAATGTTGGACGGCGCGAAGACAAATTTGTGATTCCTTCTTTGCTGGTTGCGCGCAATGCGCGTTTTTGATGTAAAATTACATAATTGAACCGGCAGCCCTACTACCGAAACATAATAACGTGATTTTCTGGGCGTGCCATACTTCAGAAAGTCTAGAATTTATACACATCAGATGGTGTCACAAGCTTTTAATATCGTTTTTTGTAATATATCGTTTCCTATAATATCTTTTCCCAATTCCTTATATCTCACATTTTCCTCGTTGAGCTATGGCCGAAGATCCGCCTCCAGTGTTAACATTGACAGATAACCCTTACTTCAATACGATATGTATGTCCCTCTATGGCTACTTCACTTTCTTCAAAACATCCGTTAACAACGAGTTTAAGCAGTACGAGATTTGGCAGGTGAGTTTTTTGCACAGATTTCACGTAAAATGTGGCACCTTTTTTTGACGATTCTTCGTTTCTCCTTGTCTCATTTTCGTTACACTAACATAGCTTACCTAACAACATGTAATAGCTAAATGCCTGAGATTTCATTGAAGGGATATTTCAGGTAATGTTGGTGACCGTTGCCCTGACCCTTATGTCCGAAGCCATCCTCAACTTCTTGATTCAAGACGAGCCCATTTTGTCGCGGCTGAAGAAAGGCCTGTTTAAGATGGCCCGCCGAGCGCCCGTAGTGGGGGCTATCATCAAAGAAAAGGTTGATAAAACTAAAGCTGACATGGCCAACGATGGTCCCTGGGTCCTACCAGAAGGTATGTTTTACAAAAAAAGTAATATATCGGTTCTTGTGATTTACCTACAGCAGGATGCCACATGACTTCGTTGTTTTGCTTTAAATTTCAACATTTCCATTAAATGTCATCTTGCAATATCTCCTCCCTCCAGGACACACCTACCAGACGTGTCTTCCTGATGCCGGGCTATCTGACACCGACCTCTGGAGTCAGATAGACAAGAACAACGCCCTGAACGATGTGGTGTGGCAGGAGGGTCGGTGCTCGGGGACTGTCTACTGCGCTGAGGAGGACAAGAACGATCTACTCGGAGAGGTGAGTCGAGTTAGGGGTGTTAGTTGGGGGGTGGTTAAAGAGTATGTTAGTTAGGGTGTGGTTAACGAGTAGCAACTAGAAGAGGATGTTAGTTGGGGGGTGGTTAATGAAATTGAACACTGCTTCCCAGGTTTACAAGAAGTTCTGCTGGACTAACCCACTTCACGTGGACTGTTTTAAAGATGTCCGGAAAATGGAGGCTGAGTGTGTGGCGATGATCGGCCAAATGTTCAACCATCCTGGTTCACCCTGCGGCAGTGTTACCAGTGGCGGTAAGTATATCTCAAAACCTCTTCGAAGAAACTTAGACAGCGAATCTCATTAAGTCCGTCCTCCCTTTCCGCCTCAAGAAAACAATGTTAATTTCAAAAAAATAATCTGTTAGCTTCTGGGTTTGAAGTTTAAACGATACAACTGATAAACGAGAGTTGTAATCAGTTAACGTCTATGCCTCAGGAACTGAGTCTATTCTGATGTCGATGAAAGCGCACCGGGACTACGCTAGAGAGTTTAAGGGCATCGAGAAGCCGAACATCGTGTGTCCGATCACGGCCCATCCTGCCTTCGACAAGGCGGGGGCTTACTTCAAAATCAGAGTCATACATGTCAAGGTACGTAAATTTACTTTCAGTTATGTACGTAAATTTACTTTCAGTTATGTACGTAAATTTACTTTCAGTTATGTACGTAAATTTACTTTCAGTTATGTACGTAAATTTACTTTCAGTTATGTAAGTAAATTTACTTTCAGTTATGTAAGTAAATTTACTTTCAGTTATGTACGTACTTCTCATATTCTCATTCATTTCGTACGTAAATCTCATTTATTACGTAAAGAAACTTTACATCACGTTTGACATTTTTATCATGTCATAGTCATTCCAATGTGTGACTCCATTTTTTCATTTCCTTTTTTCCTTTTCCTTCCTGTTTCCATTTGTGTTTCAACTTTTTTATTTCCACAATCGTGTTTCCATTATTTCCACAATCCACATCTTGCGTTTCGGTGTTTGCAACTTGTCTGCTTAATTTATTGCATCGAAATGTGGTGCATAAAAGGATAAAAGGCCTTGCATCATGTCACTTCAGAAGTGGCACTTCTTGATTTGGATAGCTTCAACTTTCAAGAAATTGTATGGAATTTCAAATTCTTTGCTTAAATTCTATATTTCCCAATCTTTATAATGCATAGTATTTTAAGCGATAAGGCATGAAAACAGACATATAGTAGCTAAGTAAACGCCTTATGATTTTCAGGATCTTGTTACATCATGAAAAGTGAAAAAAGGGATTTCTTGTACCTCGAAACGTAATAAGCTTTCTGATCGTCCTATACATAAGTATGGTTATCACTATATTCAGTACTGAGATTATTTCACCGGTACATTTATCAACGATATTGGGGACATCGTTTGCTTTGAATTTTGTGTTTCGGGCATCTTTTAGATCTTTTGGTAATATAACCAATAGGTTTACTGATCTGCAATTGTAACTTGTAGTACCTTTCATGAGGAAAATATTAGATTAAGATGAGGATTTGCTAGAAATTTCAATTTTTCTAGCTATAGTTCCCGACGAAATAAGAAGTAGCTTCTAAGTTCTTGAGTTGTAATTATAGGGGATTTGGTGTGATCGATTCACCATTGATATATGTAATCTATATGTGTGCATATGGATCGATCGATAAAACCGCCTTAAAATACTGCACTTTCCACTGAAATTCTGTGAATTAAGTAAATTGCGCGCACTGAACAATGCACGTCTTGATCAATCCCTTGATCGATCTATGCATCTTCACACATATGGATTATCTATGATACCGTCATCTCTCGCAGCTAAGAATGATCGCATTTTAACAACAAAACTCTGCTCGCTCGCTCGCCCCCCAAATCGCTTCTGCAGTCTATTCTTGGCAGCATCCTGTACATCATTGGCCACCACCAAGCCCCCCGCCAAAATTATCATGAAAAACTCGAAAAAAAATGTATTCTGGGCAGTAATGGGTTAATCAAGAGGTCAGAATATACTTCCTTGGTTCAAAGTTGGGAGTTTTGACCTTGCGTTGTTCATTTGAGGCAAAAACAAGGCCAAATTTTACGATGAAATTCCCGGAGGACATCGCAACCTCTCCCTGAGCCACAAATTCATCCCATTGAGCAAAATTTTGGTTTCAGGTGATCCTTGACAGTTTCAGCTTCATCTTGGTAACAAAATATGTTTTCATTGGCTTCTGTTGTGGTCTTGAGGCTAAATTTGTGTCGCGACATCGAAAACCGGTTTTCGGAAAATGAACCTAAGATTAACCCCTGAGGGACAACATAAAGGGTAGGACCAGTTTAATGCCACCAACTTGTAGCCACCATGGGTACTACAAGTTGGTAAGACAACTTCAGGTCAGGCCCTCTCCTCTGGGAATATTCGTCTCTTGGCAGCGCGTGCCTACCGCCTCTTTGACCAGACCATGGAAAAAGTAAAGCAGGTAGCCAGGATCTATCCATGTCAACTTACAGCCATGGGTACTACAGTTTGGTGTATTGGTTTCTCTTCTGTGTTGGATATTGAGGTTAAGAAGGCCGGTCTCAGCCTTGCATGCTGACACCGCCTTCGATAACCTCAACCGGACCACGGGACTTGACCTTTCCAGTGAAGACTCTTCTTATGTAAGAGGTCTTCTCGAATTTTGAATAGGTCCCAAGCCTGTATCTCTTTTAGTTTTGAGTTATGAGCTCTTTTGTGAGGGAAAATCAGTCGCATGTCACAAATCAGCGACTTTTTAGGTGGTTTAACCTCATAAAATCTCAACGCAAAGGTCGGATTTTGATAATTTTATTTGCAAATGATAGATATCAATGAGTTCTTTCATATAAGACTGTTTCCAACCATCTGGGATGCCTCTTTCACTGCACAGAAGCCTTTAAGTGTCAAAAATGGCCAACTTGCATTCTGGCTGCTATCGATGAGACCTGGCACTAGTTTCTGACACCAGTTTCTGACACCAGTTTCTGACAGTCACACCAGTTTCTCGCATCAGTTTCTCACACCAACAGTTTCTCACAACAATTTCTCATACCAGTTTCTGACACCAGTTTCTAACACCAGTTTCTAACACCAGTTTCTCACACCAGTTTCTCACGCCAGTTTCTCACACCAGTAGTTTCTGGCACCAGTCACTTTTGGGCCCTACGATGGGCGAAAAAGGCCCAAAAAGGCCAAATTTTAAAATTGCCATTTTATTTCAAACGACTCAAATGTATTTGTAGACATCCTAGGAAACATTCTGCGAGGTTTTTAGACCAAAATTCGCTTATTTCCGCCCGTGAGGAGTTGTATCCACTTGAGAAAATGGACTTGAGAAAATGTGGATACACTTGAGAAAATGTTGAGAAAATGTTGAGAAAATGTTGAGAAAATGTTGAGAAAATGTTTTAACTTGAATTCTGGTGTCAGAAACATACCTTGGAAAAATATTTTTTTGCATGTATCCTTAGTTTGAAATCACAAAGCTGCATATTTTTGCCTGGCAATTTTATGTGCAACAAAAATTACCTATTCACAGGTTCAAAATTTCAAAATTTCCTCTCAGCAGCATGCTAACAGCTCCCTGTTAGTTGAGCTGATTTCTAACAAGTGGAGCAGGGGTCTGGGGGCGGCAGCCCCCAGAAGCCAGACGTTTTCTATAAATAAAATCGTCACCTCAATGGAGCTTTAACTCTTTCTGTCCTGTTAGTTGAGTTGATTTCTAACAAGTGGAGCACTGGAGCAGGGGTCTGGGGCGGCAGCCCCCAGAAGCCAGACGTTTTCTATCAATAAAATTGACACCTCAATAGGATTTTAACTCTTTCTGTCCTGTAAGTTATGTCGCTTCATAACAAGTGAAGCAGGGGCGGCAGCCCCCAGAAGCCAGACGTTCTCTATAAATAAAATCGTCATCTCAATGGAGCTTAAACTCTTTCTGTCCTGTTACTCTGTTAGTTGAGTTGATTTCTAACAAGTGGAGCACTGGAGCAGGGGTCTGGGGGCGGCAGCCCCCAGAAGCCAGACGTTTTCTATAAATAAAATTGACACCTCAATAGTATTTTAACTCTTTCTGTCCTGTAAGTTGAGTCGCTTTATAACAAGTGAAGCAGAGGTCTGGGGGCGGCAGCCCCCAGAAGCCGGACGTTTTCTATGAATAAAATTGTTGCCTCAATAGGATTTTAACTCTTTCTGTCCTGCAAGTTGGTTATATGTGCATAACCTGGCAAACATGGTGGAGATCTTGGCTGTCCGGAATCAAAATTGTGAGTTGAGATGCTTAGGAATATTCAAAGCAATAAATTTGAAATGAAAAATGTCTACAACCCCAGAGGCTAAAAGTTTTCGAGAAACTAGAGTGTCGGCTGAATATGATTTTCAGTTTTAAATCTTATTTGAGTCCATTTTATGTGAAAGTATTTGAAATGCAAAATATCAACAGCAATAAGAATGAGATTCTCTATGCGGGGGTCTGGGAGCGGCAGCCCCCAGAAGCCAAACGTTTCCAATAAACCAAATTGTCGCCTCTTAATGAGGATTATACAACTCTAGCTCTTATTTTTTATTTCAGTGTAATTTAAGATCACGGTACAGTGATGAAGATTAAATCCAGAAAATAGGGATCTGGGGGCAATTTTATATGCATAAAATCGAAATTTTGTTGAACTTATTAAAATTTCTATGAAAACAATTACTATTTTTAATAAAAATGAGATTTGAAACATGCATAATTGAAACATACATAATTTTCATTTCAGTGCTTAAAACATGCACTTTCATTCTTACAGCTACCTATAAGAATCCCTTGATATGGAAAATCGATAAACGCAAAAATGCACAATTTTGTTCTAAAACTTTGAAATATACACATTCGTTTCTGAAATAAAGATAGAACTCAAGTAATTTTATCACTATGTTTATGCATTTTTGTCTAGGGATTTGGAGATATCTCAAAACTGCATATTTTGAAAAGCATTTTGCATGTATCTAGGATGGCCAGGATTAAGGGGGGGGGTTCACCCCTCACATTTTGGAAAACACGAATTTGAGATAAGAGTTGGCCAGGATGGCCAGGGCGTGTACCAACATTTTGACGGTGGCCTTGAGTCCATAGGTCCAACATTGCCCATGAGAGGCCTCGGAGCAAAAATGGCGTCCAAAAATCGAAATTTTACCTGATGGAGATAGAGCTTAGCTTTTGATTGCATTCGATTCGTCTCGACGAGCTGATCATTTAGTGTATTTGTTTGTCAAAATCGGATGAAAAAATGGCCAAGATTATGCCCATGCAGCGCCAAAGTGGCAATTGGCCTATTTTTATGTAGCCATTTGCAACATTTTGAAGATATGTGCTTCAAACTTATTTTGCTCATCATTTAGGTCAAAATTGATGGGCAAACCAATTTTTAAGTGAATTGGACCTTATTTGGCCATTTAGCCCATAAAAAACCTTCAAAATCCACTAAATCGCTTATATCTCAGTTTGCTTTTGCCCAAATGGACTTTACTCTTTTCGCTACTCCTCCGCCATTTTTCAATGTTTCTGCATGAAATTTTCAGAATCGCTTCGAAACTTAATTTCGCACTTATGTTATTGACCAAAATTTTGAGTTTGGCCTCCAAAAATTTTTTATGCCCATGAGAGCCAAAATCCCCCATCAGGTAAAATTTCGATTTTTGGACGCCATTTTTGCTCCGAGGCCTCACATGGGCAATGTTGGACCTGTGGACTCAGACCACTATCAAATGTTGGTACACGCCCTGGCCATCCTGGCCGCTCTTATCTCAAATTCGTGTTTTCCAAAATATGAGGTGAACCCCCCCATAAGTTTTTTCGTGCCATGAACACCAGTTCCCTCCCATAAGTTTCTGACACCAGTTTCTAACATCAGTTTCTGACACCAGTTTCAGACACCAGTTTCTGACACCAGTTTCTGACCGCAGTTTCTGACACAGTTCTGACACCAGTTTCTATTCAGTTTCTCACACCGTTTCTCACACCAGTTTCTGACGCCAGTAGTTTCTGGTATCAGTTTCTAACACCAGTTTTCTGGCACTAGTTTCTCACCAGTTTCTCCACACAGTAGTTTCTGGCACCAGTTTCTGACACCAGTTTCTGACACCAGTAGTTTCGACAACAGTTTTTTTGACACCAGTAGTTTCTCACAAGTCACCAGTTTCTAACTGATTTCTCACACCAGCAGTTTCTCACCAGTTTCTAACACACCAGTTTCTGACACCAGTTTCTGACACCAGTAGTTTCTGGCCTGGTTTCTGACACCAGTAGTTTCTCCTGAAGTCACACCAGTTTTTTAAATTTAACAGTTTTTGACACCAGTTTCTATTTTCTGACATGATGATTTCTGACACCAGTTTCTGACACTGATAGTTTTCTCACAAGTCACATAAGTTCCTCACCAGTTTCTAACACCAGTTTCTGACACACCAGTTTCTGACACCAGTAGTCTTACCTTTAAAAGTATTTTTCTTCCCGGTACTCACCCATTTTTTCCCACAAATCCAAATTTTATGCTTTTGTGGACCGCTCCCTTCACTCGCCAAATGTCCATTAAGAGCAAATATTTCCCCATCATATTCAAGATAATGATATGGATCAGTTCATGGACAAATCTAGATGTTCACAGTATAAACTTAGTACAACTTATTGAATTTGTAAGCAAGGGTCTGGGGGCTGCAGCCCCCAGCAATCAGGCTTGCATTTCGGGTAGAATGGAAAATCGTTTTCTTTGCATTTTTTGCTGCCAATCTTGAGGCTGATTGCATGGAGAACTGATGCACAGGCATCAATTCTAACAGTTTGTGACACTTGGTCTGGGGCGGCAGCCCACGTTTTCAGTAGATAGAATGTTTTTCTTACGATTTTTGCCGTCTTCTAGGCAACTAACATGGCGACCTCTAACTTATATATATTCAACCTGCATCCAACTCTATCAGTCTGGAGGTGGAAGATTCTCACTACCGGGAAGTGGGATGATTCATTGCCACTGGGAAGTAGGGAAAATTCATACTATAAAGGAGGTGTAATTTGGTTGGGATATTTGATATAAGTCGCATGATAAATGTTTTTTAAACATTTTGATTGACACTACAAAAGTAAACTATCTTAAAGGGAAGATTCAAATTGCCACATAAGGGAAGTGGGAAGATTCCTACTACCAGGAAGTGGGAGGTGGTGCCACTGGGATGAGGAGAATTCTAACTACCAGGAGTGGAAGATTCATTGCCACTAGGAAGTGGGAAGATTCCTTACCAGGAGGTGGGAAGATTTCAGTGCCACTGGGAGGTGGGAGATTCCTTACTACCGGGAAGTGGGATGGTTTGTTGCCACAGGAGTGGGAAGATTTGGAGCCTCTGGGAAGTAGGAAGGTCCTTACTACCAAGGGTGGGAAGATTCTGATACCATTGGTAAGTGGGAAGATTCGTTGCCACTGGGAGAAGCTAGAAGATTCCTGACAATTGGGACGTGGGAAGATTCGTTGCTACTGGGAAGTGGGAAGATTCCAGGCCATTGGGAGAGTGGGAAGATTCGTTGCTGGGAAGTGGGAAGATTCCCTAAGGTACTGGGATATCTGGAAGATTCGTTGCCACTGGGAGTGGAAAGATTCTAACTACGGGAAGTGGGAAGATTCGTTGCCACACTGGGAAGTGGAAGGTTCCTGACCAAAGTGGGAAGGAGGAAGATTCGTTGCCACTGGGAAGATTCCTAACTACCGGGAAGTGTGGGATGATTCGTTGCCACTGGGAAGTAGGAGGAAGATTCATTGCCACTGGGAGGTGGAAGATTCTAACTACTGTTATGGCAGGGAAGATTCGTTGCCACTTTGCTTTTGTATTGTGGAGATCAAAATGTTTGAAAATTTCAGATTTTCAGAAAATTTATTGGAATAAAAAAAATTTCCACGTTACTCACGAGGTACCGACTTTTTGAAAGGTAAGCCAGTAGTTTCTGACTTTCCAGTTTCCTGACACCAGTAGTTTCTCTAAGTCACACCAGTTTTAAATTTAACACCGGTTTCTGACACCAGTATTTTCCAACACCAGTTCTCACGCAGTTTCTACGACACAGTTTCTGACACCAGTAGTTTCTGACACCGTAGTTTCTGGCACGGTTCTGACACCAGTAGTTTTCTCCTGGTCACACCAGTTTGTGGTTTCTGACACCAGTTTCTGGCTCTAGTTTCTCACACCAGTTACTCACACTAATAGTTTTAACACAAGCTTCTCACCAATAGTTTTCTCACACCAGTTCTGACACCAGTTTCTGACACTTGTAGTTTCTGACACCAGTTTCAGCACCAGTAGTTTCTCACAAATTTCAGTTTCTAACACAAGCTTCTCACACCAATAGTTTCTCACACCAGTTTCTGACACAGTTCTGACACACTTGTGGTTTCTGACACCAGTTTTCTGACACTGATAGTTTCTCTGAAGTCACACCAGTTTCTAACACAAGCTTCTCACACCAGTAGTTTCTCACACCCAGTTTCTGACACAGTTTCTGACACCAGTAGTTTCTGACACCAGCTTCTGACACCAGTAGTTTCTCTAAAGTCACACCAGTTTCTAACACCAGTTTCTCACACCAGTATCGGCACCTTTTCTAACACTGGTTTCTCACACCCAGTAGTTTCAACAGTTTTTTCAAACCAGTAGTTTCTGGCTTTCCAGTTTCTCACACCAGTTTACAGCTTCCACGGGCAATGGATGCCATATGTCATTCTTGTACAAGTCTAGTAGTCACCCGTTCACACTCAGGTCTCCTTACAGTCTGCAAAACATTTCACTCCCCCTTCCGGTAGTCGGTGGATAAACAGAACGAGATACTAAAACTTATACTATGACTGACATACTGCCAAACATGACCCATTCGATATATCATATTGCTAGCAATAAGGTTTACATTAAGATCGAAGTACGTATGAAGGCAGAAACACCCTTTATGGTTCTGAGTATCATTTTACTATTTTATACCTACTTTCAACGGTCCTCAACCCACTGCAATTTGCAGCCATCAGTTATATAATTGAGGTCTTTCCAGTTTTCCATTTTGCTTATATATATGGTACCTCACGTTTGTGACACTATGGTCCCTAATCAAGATTGACAAATATGCAAGACTTTCCGTACCTTGACGAGTTGTATGATTTGACGATAGGCGGCACTTTGGACATGAGTACCCTATGAAAGCACCTATCTACTATATAAACAAAGATAACTTGTAACTCAATAATATGAACATTAGACAGGTTAACGACGATTTAAAAACGACCCCGATGTCATGGAACCTTGGTCCGACTCGCAACTTTTAAATAGTATTGGAAGCTTCAAGCTCAAACCATAACTAACTCATTAACTATTAACGCGATCATCGATTGTTCAAAATTGACCTAAAGATCGTTATAGCTATCACGCTCAAAGCCTCAGATGTTACCCGAAAATAATTGGGAGGTGGTACAGAGGTACACCTAAAGAGTCAAGTTCGAAAAAATACACACAACAACGATCGATCAGAATGTTAATAGAGCGTCCACAGGCCCAGAAAACCTACACCGAGAGACCAACTGGCCAGGTAATTATGAGTTGGGGTTATATTAATTCTTTAATTTACCGTTTGGTATTGTGACGGATGGGATAAAGTAAAAAGCAAGAAAAACATGAGAGATGGAAGAACTTAAGATGAACGCAGATACAGAACTCCAGTAAAAAGATTAAAAAGTCTGAACACCAAAATAATTTGGCCTCAAAAATAATTCTCAGTACTCTGAAGACAACCGAGAGCGTGAGCAGAAACAGCGACGCCCGGCGGATGCACATGCGAGATCACAGATTAGAATGTACATTGTACATTTTAACCGTCACACACAAAGACACGATCTGGCAAGAGAGCCCGTGTTACACGTCACGCTAGCAGCTCTCTGATTGGTGGCGCGCACTGTGCTTTGCCCCACGTGACGCGCTCGGCACGTGACTGCTGCGCGCAGCACTTCAGTGAGTTGATCAGTTCGTTTCCTCCCATAACCGTTCTGATTCTTCAGTACTCCCGCGATGTACTTTTGGCTGCAGAATCTTTCCCAACAGTCCGCTTTCCCAAAATCTGCTTTCTAAGATAAGGGTATTTATGAGAGACAGAGGCATTCCAATTTCCTGTTTCACCCAGATTCACGCTGGTTCCAGTTTGTCTCTTTGACGTTGATCATTGAAATAGGTGAACTTCTCATGACTGATGTCCGATGGGGATACTAAATATAGCTGTGAATTTCAATCTTTGAATTAATCATTCTATCAGGATATATATAACTTCTGGATAGGGATAACAAATTTTGAAGCTTTCAAAGGTGTTCTTCGTTCAACATATCTCCTTTCGGAATTCTAAGCTCCATAATGAGCATTTTGAAGGCTTTTGGGGGTAACAGTTCATCAATTTCTCAATGGATCTGACTTCCCAGCTTCGTTTTATTATCAAAAGGGGTAAGCTGCTTGCGCTATTCCAGATAGCCAATGAGTGAGCTCACAGTCTGCCTTGATAAATGACAATTCTATCATCTTCCTCTGATATCAGGATAGAGCGTCTTATTCTTTGCATCAATTTCAAGTGGTAACTTTTTAAAATATTTAAGTATTCTTTCTATAACTCTTTCTATACTAGGTATTACAGCCATTTACTAGGGATTTAACTTACTATGTGTTCATGAAGAGTTTATGGTATAAGTTTAATGAAACTGTCCAATATCAGTTTACACCTTGCATCTACTTCGATCTCTCATGAGGATGACTGTCTAACTCCAGTTTGCTGTGATGCTTTGCGTTGACGCCAGGTTAAGTCAGCATGAATCATTTCAGTGCTTATCATCCGATAATTGTGACACCAGAATACTTTGACGCAGTTTGCATTGACAGCAGTTTCATTCTCGACATAAAATTTACTTTGGCATTTTTGGCACAAGTTTTGCTAATTACACCGTACGTTGCTTTCTGACACCAGTTTATTTCAACAACTTGGTTGTTCTGACTGGGAGTACTGTGACACCAGTTAACACCAGAAGTTTTACTGACTACTGTTTGCTCTGTGCCACTGTATTTCAACAACAGTCTACCCTGACACGAGTTATTGCCAGCAACAGTTTGCTGACGGCTGACCGCCTGGTGCACTGACGACAGTTAACACTTCGGCAATAGTTTAAGATAACAATTATGCATCATTCACTAACAATGAATCAATACAACACCAGCTTACTGATAACAACACAATTTATACTCTGATAAAGTTTACTCTGACACCTACTCTGACTCTGATTCAATCTTGCATCAATTATATTTGACACCAATTTACTCTGACACCAAGCCAATCTGACGCTGGTTTACTCTCACCCCAATTCGCCCTCGTCTATTGCTCCAGCTACCACCGACCCAATTTACTTGTTCCAAAGCAATGAATAATTTCAACACGCCAGTTCACTCTCTCATATTATCATCTTAGATGGTTTTCCACTGTGACGTATAAGTACCAAATCAACCTTATTTTTTAATTTCAGCTGACATGGCTATAAATTGACAGTGGTGGTGCTGCTGGCCCACCACCCTGGCGAATGCTGTGACTGCCGGGGGAATCGAGGGTACCCTCCATTCATGCTGCTCTCCTTCTCAAGTTGCAGCAGGGCACAACATAATACCGGGTCAAACCGTAGGTTTCAAATCAGGTAATTTAATAGCATGGTTGTAAAACTTGAAATGGTGGCGACGCCTCAAAATCCCAATCACCGTTTAATGCCGTCGTGCAGGGTTCAAAGCAGAATGCAAAATGCAGGCAAAAGTTAACGTGTCAACTGTTCAACATGATCAAGAGAAGTTAATAACAAGATAACTAGTATGAAGATTAACTCAAGTTCTCATTTGGTACTTAACTCGTCATTTGAATAACGATCATCAACATCGCTGAATATTTTATTCCCTTGCCCTTTGGTGGTGAAGTTGATGAAAGCCTTTTTAAATGTTTGGATTGTTAATAAGGGTTTGCATGTGCACTGGCAGTGGTTGCCACACCCAGAATATTAGTTGCATGAAAATAAGGTGTTAGCATCGTACCGAGTCGATGAGTAGAATTAATGAAAGTTTATGATCAACATATTTGCGATGCTGGTTATCAGATATTCAAAAAACAGTTGACACGATGATTGATCAGATACTCATTAATATAAAACATGCATGAATATAATAAGTCTCTTTAAGCTGTGAATTTAAATTTGACATACTAGCAAAATGTTAATCTATCGAGGCCGCTGCAGTAGGTACTCTGAAGATGCTTCGGTCTTGTTTCAAGGCTCTCGCTGGGATGAACATGTTAGAATCCCTAATAAATACTGAATACTGATTGTGATAAATAAAATGATAAATAATAGTCTATTTCAGACGAACATTACTTTGGTGCTGTTTGGAGAAAAAATTGGTAATATTTCCTTCAAGCACTTCATTCGAGAATACCGGGCTGACCAAGGTAAGTATTAAATACAAAACGTTTTTGTTGCTCAATTTGAAATTAAAATGTCTGTATGCTTCAGTCTAAATATACTTAGAAACTAGTATGAATCAGAATTTATTTGACTTCATTTTCATTAATATTAATGCTTCCATATCGTTTTCAGTACGATCATCGACGAATACACGTTGGACGTGAACACGGATGGTGATACCATGTTTTGATTTTCCTGTGCAGGTCTCACATATTTGAAATTTTCTATCAGCATCTTTGTCAAAAATATCACTATTGATGATCACGTTAAATGTAGAGATTTCTATTACCATTTTGTTTAAAAGGAATTTTAATTTCAATCGGATTAAAATGCAGATTGCTAAGATGATAATTACGATAATCGTTGATCCTTTTCAGGTGACTTAACTGAAATATCGGATAATTATTTATGAGCCCGCATTATAGAATGAATGCTTGTCAATATTCTCTTATTTGGCTCGGCGAAGTGACTATTGAAAAGTGAATATTGAAAATTATTATATTGAAATTATTCATTGTTTTCAGGTGACAGGCCGCCATTATAGGAACTTGGTGAACTTCAGGGCTACTTCGAGGGTTTCGGGAGGTTTGAAACCCAGAAAAAAGCTGTACACCGGTCATCGGGGCCACAAGACCTACGTGCAAAACTGACAAACCCATCTACAAACCTGGACAAACTGTAAGGTAATGTTATGAAATTGTCTTCGTTTACCTCATCCACCGGTTAGGTGTACTTATGAAACTATTTTTCGTGTTGCCTGGGATGCCTTTAATGCCTTTAATATAATGTTCAAGTTCATCATTGACATTTTGATTCGTGACCACATATGCCTCACCAATTCCAGGGCTTTCAGGGTCATTTTATCCCGTGAATCTTTTTAACTCTTTTATCTGAAAAAGATGGAAGATTTATTATCTGGAAAAGTTTGAAGTAGGGTTTGCATTATCGGTCCAAAATATTTTATCGGCGATAACCGATAATTTTTCATAATTATCGCCGATACCGATAATTATCGCCGATAAAGTTTCAACCTCCTTTTTCGATGTGAAGTTAAGAATTGGCCTTCATCAATGACACGTTATTGGTTGATTTGATCAGTAATAATCTTAAATGTAATGAGGTGTACGTCTAGTTATGTGTCGGTATTATAATTACCCTAACACCACTTTACCCAGTGAAATGTTCTCAGGGCGAAACGGTGTCGGTGTAAAGTGGTGTCAAAGTAATGCGTTGTCAGGGTATTAAAGTGGTGTCAAAGTGAAGTGGTTTCAAGGCAAAATTGTGTCAAGGTTAGGTGATGCTAGGATTTTGTGATTTCAGTGTTAAATGGTGTCGGTGTAATGTGGTGTCAAGGTAATGCGCCTTAAAGGTATTAAAGTGGTGTCAAAGTAAAGAGCTGTCAGGGTAAAAATGTGACAGGGTTCGGTGATGCCTGCGTTTAGAGAAGTTAGGGTAAAGTGGTATCAGGGCGAAATGGTTCCAATTTCTAGGGTAAAGTTGTGTCGGGATAAAGTAATGTTAGGGTAGACTGGCGTCATTGTGAAGAGGTGCCAGATTTGAGTGTTGCCAGAGTCAAATCGTGTCAAAATGACGGAGTTTCAGGGCAAAATAGTGCCAGTATTAAGTTGTATTAGGGCGAAGTGGTGTCAGAGTTAAGTGTTGTCGGGGTTAGACTTGTGTCAAGTTTAAGTGTTTTCAGGGTCAAGTGGAGTCAGGGTCATGTTTTGGTTTCAGGGTATTGGTAAAGTGGGATAAAGTTAAATCAGTGTTAATAGTTGTCAGAGTAACTGTAAAGTGGTCTCAGTGTCAAATTGTGTGAGAGTAAAATGGTGTCATGGTAAAGTGGTGTCAGCGTGTACTGGTGTCAGGACAAAGAATTGTACGTGAAAACTGGTGTCCGGGAAAAACTGGTGTTGGGGTGAAGTAATGGTCGGGTAAACAGCTGTCATGGTTAAGTGGTGTTAGGATACAGTGGTGTCATGGTTAAGTGAAACCTCAACCATAACAAAGTGGCTTCAGGGTCAAGTTGTGTCAGGGTAAAGCAGTGTCAGAGTAAAGCAGTGTCAGAGAGAAGTGCCTAGTGGTGTCAGGGAAAACTGCTGTCAGGGCTTAGTGGTTTCTGGGTAAAGTGGTGTCAGAGTTGAGTGGTGTCAGGATTAAGTGTTGCCATAGTGAAGTTGAACCAGGAAAACGTGAAGTCGGGATATAATGTGATGTAAGGTTTAAGTGACCATGTCAGATAACTTTAAAAGATGGTAAATTTTGCTTATTAAATTATCGGTATTATCGGTCAGATTTTATCGCCGATAACCGATAATTATTATTCACGTTTTATCGGCGATAATTTATCGCCGATAATATCGGTTGCAAACCCTAGTTTGAAGAATTGCCTTTTTTCGTTTTAGCAAAGACCTGGATAAATATTTTCATTGTATTTAACTACTTGATGTGTAAAGTGAGCCTTATTTCCTCTAGGTTCCGTGGGTTTTCAGTGGATATCTCACTCATGGGGGTGATGTTGCCTGATGGATTCCAGGTTACAATCACTAACCCTGATAGGGTCGAGGTGAGGATAATCTCAATAGAATAATGGACAATTGTTGAATTGGTATTTTCACACTGTATGTTAGCTTTTTTATTATCATAATCAAATTCAGGAAGTACCACTATTTCAATGAAAGCATTTAATCTAACATTTATTGCTTCATTGTGTAATCCGCTGCCGACAGGTGTTTGATAGCACGATCCACAATGCCACCTTTGCGATGCACCAAGGAAGTTTCGCGCTTGCTGAAGAAGCAAAAGCCGGCACCTACTCGATCAGCGTGAAAGGAAAGACCCGGGCCTCTTGCACCTTCTCGGTGGAAGAGTACGTCCTGCCCAAGTTTGGAGTGGAGATATCGGGTAGTTGTATATGGTGTGAAATTTAAATGTTGACGAATAATATAATTATAACCTTGTCGGTATAACGTAGGTATCAGGTTTTTCCTATTGATTTTCCTTCCCCAATCTGCTTTTAGTCTGTAAAACGAGTCGCCAAATTTGAAAGATGAGAAATATTCCATCATTGCGTACACACTAAAAATTCCTCATTTGTGAATTTTGTGTACTAAATAGGTACGTATATCATGATTTCTAGTGAAATCCATATCACTGGGAAGGTATAAAGTTGATTGTTGATTGGGTGCTCGTCAAGATAGAGAAAAAACGTGCAAAATTCTTGTTACTTTTTACACTGCAAAGTAATAATATAACTTGTTACATCGTAGCATAAATAAGTAACTCATTAATTAATTAATCGACAATTGCTGATCCCAGGACCTAGGAAGATATCACAACACGATGAAGTGATCAAAGGCAGCGTTACCGCAACCTACACCTACGGAAAACCTTTCGATGGCACAGCCTCAGTGATGATTCATGTTGACCGACCAAATCAGGAGTCGTATTCGGGTCCCTACTTTATCAAGGAAGTTGTCACTCAGCTGCAAGACGGCAAAGCGGAATGGGAGGTTCGTCTCATTATTATTTGTAGTATTTAGTATAATGGCAGCCTCATCACATCAACACAAAACACCTCCCTACTCCCTCCCACCCTCCCTCCCTACACCATCCCACCCACCCATCTATCATCATCGGAAGGTAAATGGCAGGAAATTCTACCCATTCACTCTAACGCTAGGAATTTTGCATTTCAATGGCATACCTTTTAAACAAGTGATTATGCAGCATACCTTAGGAGGTCTATTTATATGGGTCGAAATTGCGGTGTTTGAAATTTTGGTAGGTTGAAAATATGGGGATTTTTTTCAAAATCCCAAATTTCACCACCAAATAAAATTGGGTGATTTTTCTAACTTTTTGCTGACAAATGAAAGATTTTTTGCGGAAAACTATGGAAAAATAAATTAATTCTAATATTACAAATCGAATTCTTGATCGTCTTCCTGAGCCTCTGCTTCATTAATTACTGTTCTAAATTTTTGAATTTTTGTTTTAACCATTTGACTTTGACTAAATTATCTGTAACTATCTGAAAACTCATCTCTGAAACGAAATTGTACTGTTTTAGTACAGATAGTGCAAGAAATTTCGAAAGCGGGTTGAATTAAATCGGGGAGTAAAATTGTGGCGGGCAAAATTTTGGTAGGTTGAAAATATGGGGATTTTTTCGAAAAATCCCCAAATTACAACCTTTATTAATAGACCTCCTAAGGTAATTATATAGCAATCACCCAATTCATTACTGCTACTGTTAAAGATCGATCTTATTGATTTCTCATTAAATAGCTAGTGGTTGGTTTTAAAATAAATTAAACTTGCTATGTTGAACTTACAGCTTACCTTATTGGCCTTTATTTAACCGGCCCTTAAGGACAAAAATGACTTTGAGATTTTTGTCCGAAGGGCCGGTTAAAAAAAGGCCGGTTAAAGTGGGGCCGGCCAAATTAAGAGCCAGTTAATTAAGGTCAAATTTAAACTTTTATGACTTGCCTTATGCAGTGTTAATTTATCTTGAACGTCATTATATACCTAGCACGATAATGACCTAAATCATCATATCAGATCGGGGTTTGGGTCTTTTGGTGCAATTTATTAAGTATAAATGGGTTTGAATGGCCATTTTAGAGCTCATAAAATCCTTGATCTGGTGACACTACAAAATTTTTGTCCAAGGGGCCGGCTAAAACCATTCAAAAATGATTCGATTTTTGTCCATAGGGCCGGTTAAAAAAAGGGCCGGTTAAAAAAAAAGGTCGGCTAAATAAAGGCCAATAAGGTACTATATTTTTATATTAGGGAAACCCTCACTTTTCTGGTTTGTACAGTCCTTATAAAGGACCGCACAAGGAAAGAAGAAATTTTGGGAGCTGGGGTGAGCCAAAATTAGTCATAAAAACTGTCTTTTGGGCCCTTATATATTAGACTCCTTTTGCAGATAATTTGTCTTATGGACTGACTTTCGGTTATCACACTTCATTGCAGAAGACTCTTTATAATGTTTGGCTAACAAACTGCCTCAGATGTCTGCCATTCCCCGATCGCAAAGAAATTATTTGCGAGACTGCTTTAAACCATCGCTTCTCAATAACTTCATCCAAAACCGTTACGATCAAAAACCCAAATAAACTAAAAAATGTTCGTTAAATGAATTATAACGCGTGCTTAAAAACACTCATAAAGCTGAATTTATTGGTTTCAGACTTATTTTTTATGCCTGAGCCCTGAGACTTAATTGTCTAGGTCTGATGAAACCTGCCGTGACGAGATTATCAAGTGATTCATAGATATTGATGACTTTTTGCAACATTGATGAGGACATTAGATATTTTCGGTTGCAAAACACTGAAAACTCAATAAAAATGCGATTAGCAAAAACAATGCCTTTTAAGTAAAAACAATGCCATAAGTAAAAACAATGCCATAAGCTATAAAACAATGCTATAAGCTAAAACAATGCCGATTCGCATTAGCAGTGCAAGTAAAATATAAAATAAATGACTTTTTAATAACATTCGAAAACTTTTTTGTTCTAAGCTCGTGTTTTTAATTGTCCATGCGCAGTAAAATAAAGTTGTAAAACTTTACGCAGCACCTTATAGAAGCATATTCGAGTGTTTTTTTGAAATAGTGTTGAGAGAATGATGTCTTAGATTTCTCAAGAAACATAAAAGACAAACCCGTAAATATTAAAATAAAACTCAATCAATCAAGATGCGAATTCACGCAACTCAGGCAATAAATTTTTAATCAAACATCCAGCATTCCAGCCTTGCGTCTCTCGAACTGACTCGGAATTATAAATCCATGCACACAATTATTATGACTGATATGCAAGCATCAGGGCGGCACACACTGGGTTATAATGGTACTCTCCGGCTGTTTATAATTATGATTATACTAGCAGGCCCGTTGGGCCTAATAATACAAAGCTCACTCGGCGCTGCTACGCAGCGCCTCGTTCGCAAATTTCAGCCATTGCTATTCAAATTTGCGAAAATCTTTTTACCGCATCGAAAAATTCGAATCAGAACCAAAGTTGTTCAGTGGAGTAGCGTATCAAAATCAACAAAGCAAGAAGTGAAATTCACACATTATACATGTTACCATAGCAACGCAAGCATTTCCCACTATCTGCACGTGCATGCCGACACAAACCCATACACACATCGACATAGTGCCCATACACACGGTTTTCCCATTCTAATCTATGATGCCGACACAATGACCCATACACACGCCGACACAAAATCCACACACACGCCGACACAGTGCCCATACACACGGTTTTCTCATTCTTATCCATGATGCCGACACAATAATCCACACACACGCCGACACAAAATCCATACACTCTTACGAAATTATATATAAAGATGGGACTAGGGTTTGCCTGCGAAGATTTGCAGATACAATCATGTATGATTTAACCCTTCTCCCGTATAATCACCAACAAAATCTTGTGGTTTTGGTCCATCTGAGCGTTATGGTCATGGTTAAAGGGTTTATCATCCGAATTTAATGCATTAATCGTGTCAATTAACAATTCGGCGTGCGGCCTCATTGTTAATTGCACTGATTAATGCATACAATCCGGATGATAAACCCTTTATTCAATCACCTTTATACCATTTAATGCTTATTTTAAGGTTCCCTCAGTTTTCACATGCTTTCATATGCATACTTTTTTCTGCTCGCCCTATAATATAACTATTATCCACGCCTATCGTGCATATTGAACTCGGCTTCTCCTCGTACAATGTAAACAAGTGAAACGCACTATTCATACAGATATCATCAAATGAGAGGCCAGGAAGACCTTTGAGCATCCCTTGCTCCAAAGAAACCTACTTAATCAAACTAAGTAATTTGAATCATCAAATTTGATTTTATAAAGTTAGTGTTGAAAAGTTAGTGTTGCAAAGTTTAAAACTAATATGCATCGCAAAACCGATCAAAAATATTAAATACACCTCCTACAAAAGTGACCATTCACAGACGCACAATCACTTTGAAATTATTAATTTAGAAAATGCTTCAATTTTTATTTCTTATATTCATTATTTTTGCTTCATTGATTCTTTTATTTATGAATTTTCTTATTATGTACGTCATTTGTAACACAGAGATATGGACAGATCAAATCAAAACATTTCTGTACCTCGTGGTTTGTAGATTAAACTCCAACCAAATTTTCGCCTCCCTGGGTTCGATATAAAATGTATGTGCCACTTTTCGAGCTTTGCAATATGCAACCGCCTCGACTTCGTGTCGGCAGTATCTGCGATGCTATCAAAGTGAGAAGGTTTTAATTTATATAATTAGTTAATATCTCCTCACTTTTCGAACTGAGTCTCATGTGAGGTCTCGGAGCAAAAATGAGGCCAAAAGACAGGTAATAGATACCTCCTAAAACACACAAAATGGCTACATCTCAAATCTCCATTTTCATTTTTTCCAAAATTTCCTTCACTCAAAAGTTTTCTTACTTCGGCCAGGGATGATATTTTGCATTGTTCTCTTTGCAAGGGTTTGAAGAGGCAATTTCACAGGAAAAATTGGATAAGTAATTTTGATTAAGGATTCCAAAACTTTTTGAGTCCATTTTACGCAATTTTTTGCCAATTTTCGGGCCCAGATTGGCGCAAAATTAAACAAAAACAGTTTCATTTATTGCTCTAAATTGGAAAAGAAATATCATTTTGAAATGAAATTCCTTCGAATTTAAATCATTTCGAATCAAGGTCAAGGGATCGTTCACATATTACGTAATCAATTTTTGGCCATTTTCAACCCCCTCCCAACCCACCTCTCTTACGGAGAATATTACGTAATCCTGGTTAAACCCTCCCGCCTTTTTGAGTAGATAATGGAGAAAATGGACATTGTAAATATTTTAATATTGATCATGTTTCAACTTTGGAAAAAATTTTTAGAAAATATTGAGGTAATTTTTGAAAAAAGTTCCTGAAAATGGTGCTTTTGAATTGGTTTTCTGAAAATTTTGCTAAAAATACCGACAATTTGTTGCAAAAAATGCAAAAATTGTGTCAAAATTTGGATATTTTGATTACGTAATCAACCACCAAACTCCCCGTAATCAAACGTTACTACGTTTCATTTGAAAACACCTCCCTCCTCCTAGGTGATTACGTAATATGTGAACGATCCCTTTCAATTGAAATCATTTTGAATTTAAATCTAACCTTATAACGCTTTGGCAGCGGCCGCCTTCTGCGGTAGTGCCAACTAAAAACATGGGTCTGGAAACATATTGGGTGCTCATATCGTTTGTGTTCATTCAGCTCAAACGATTGATGGGGCACCCAGTTAAACCGTGGAAAACGTCATTAGCCACCCCCACACACCACCATCATCTTTCTCATCCATCCTCAGCCCTCACCCCCTCCGCCCCAGTGGCGGTCAGAGGCAGGCACAGCTTCCCACTCTGGGGCTATCCTCCTGCGGACCTTCGGGTCCGGCCTCTCTTTTATATATACTCCATACGTCTTGCAGGTTGATACGGAAGACATCAGGAAGAAACTGAGATATCTCTTCAACCCCTGGTGCTCTCCAAGCACTTTGGATATCACTGTTAACGTTTATGAAAATGACCGTGACGTAAGTTTCGTTTTTCAATACCTCGTGTATCTCAATCGTCATTGTACATTGTATATCGTTATCATATAGCTCTTGATGTAGCTCATAAATTGAAGGTTAAGCTTAATTCATATTTCACAAACTGCAAAATCGGGGGATCAGGTAGTAAGTGCATGACACTGGGTGTGGGTGGGTGGGTCCCGGCCGAGAGTGAAATACAGTTAGCCATCGTGTACTACGTTGGGTGGTCTTTGAAATTTTTGTATCTAAGTATCTAAACAGTTAGTACAGTGTACTAAATTTGGTGGTCCTTTACATTTTCTTGACTCAAAAGCTGGACTGTAAAATTTGATTGATTGAAAACGCCCAGTCATGGGCGCTTAGCTGGCAAGTGCTTCAATAGAAAATAGTAAATATAGGTACAATGAACATAATATAGCAAAAGTCTCAATTTGAAAACTAACAAAAATTAAAGATTAATAAAATCAAAACAGAAAACTGGCTAACACAAGGATGTTCGATTTGTCGAGTTTGATTGGCAAAACTATTCATAATAGCAATACTTAATAATTGATCAAATTGCTTGAAGGCATGAGTAAACATAGTTAGCATTAATTAACATGTAATCAATATCATGTACATAATTTACTACTAATCAAATAAAACTTTTATAACTATTATATTCGCCGGATTTAAGATGTGCTGGTTACGTCATCTTTATAATATTTTACATTGCTTGGTCACGTCACATGACCGGCACATCTTTAATCCGCCGAGTATAGGTATTCAATACTTCATTACTCGACTGAATTGATAATTATAATATTAAAGTGGTTGTCCTTTGATATTTACTACCTATCGCACTTCTGAATTACCTATACTTCACTCTTAGTTCTCAAAAGGAACTCATTTTTCACTGATTTAATGTACAATTAAAAGTTGGTCCCAATTTTTATCCCAAAAAGTGAGTATGATGTACCAAGTGTAGGTGTGGGCGGTCCGGTTTCAAAATTTTCAGAAAACTCAGTTAGTACACCCTGTGTTATGCACTAAGTACCTGATCAACCCCCCCCCCCTCCACTTCCTAAAATACGATAGGTACGTATTTTTGTGTATTTTTTGGTAGAGGCCAAATAATAAGTTGTAACCCGTTATATATATATATCAGGAAAATCTGATGGAGCCGGTGTCCTCATCCATAGAGTTCAGTCAGTCGCCTGTCAAGCTTAGTTTCAACAGCGGCACTCAGCAGAGCTATGTCATCGGATTCCCTTACTATGTGGAGTTAGATCTTGAAGCTCTTTCTCTGGACGATATCGAGAATGTACCCGTCAAAATCACTATGATATCTGGACTTTCTGATCAAAAGTATGATACCAAGAAAGTTTTTGTTAACAATGGGAAGGCTTTTGTAACCTTCAATGTTCCTGAAGACGCCTGTGCAGTTAAAATAACAGCAGAACTGGAAACCAAATCCTTGTGTGAAACTGTTTTCGCATGTTTCCAGCCAGAGAGAATGGTTTCCATGGCAAATGAATATGTGAGGTTTTTGAAATCAGAGCCAATGGCGCCTCTCAATGGAGCTGAAATGATTACCTTTAGTGTCTTGTCAAGTAAGCCATCGGAGAACCTGCACTACCTCATACTATCAAAGGGAAACATCTTGAGGAGCTGGAATGTAAAGCCCAGCTGGAGTAAGCATGAGTCAGGAAAGTTCTTCTTTAAAGATACCGCACCCTTTCCCCAGGAAATTGTGACTAAATCAAGGTTAGTGGTGATATCTGCAAATAATGTCAGTGGGTATATCCTGGCAGATACTACTGATATAGTCGTGGAGGAACGGTTAAAACACGACCTTCAGATGTCCTTCAGCAAAGACACTGTCCAGCCCGGGGAGAACATTGATCTCACGTTGCGGAGTGATCCGCAGTCCTTCATTGGTATTGCTGTCAACGATGCTAGCTTAAATCTCCTCCGGACCCCCTGCAAAGTGCTCACCAAGGAATCGACTCTTGACTTCCTTAGAGGGCTAGACTTGACCGAATCTCCAGATCTTACCTGCACGTCTGACGACCGCTTTCAATGTAAGTCCAATACTGAGGTTAAGATAATAGATGTCTTGGATTTGTTCAAGAGACTTAGTCTTGAAGTGGAGACCAACATGAATCTCTTTGATTTCATCCCCACAGAGGAGCCTACTGATTGGATGTATCATACTCGTATGAATTTCGGTCTTTATAATGGTGGTAAATCTGGATTTGCTGGTATTCCTGGAGTTGAAAGCAATGATTATTTCCGAGCTAAAGAGATATCTGAAGATATGGAGCCAGAGGAAGATGAAAACCCCACCCGAACGAGGAACTTCTTCCCGGAAAGCTGGTTGTGGACAGATACAGTAAGTGACGCTGAAGGGAACACAAAACTATCTCTCGTGGCGCCGGATACTATCACGGCTTGGAAAGGTTATGCATTTGGATTATCAAATGAAAATGGCTTAGGATTCGCGAATGAAGTTGAGTTTAAAACGTTCATGCCATTTTTCATTAGCATTGACTTGCCCTACTCTGGGACTGTTGGGGAAATCATTACCATCCCTGTTAAGATCTTCAACTACAAGAACGCCGACATTACTGCTGATGTGAGGATATCGTCCGACTTTTGGCCAGATAAAGCAAAATATGTGGACGTGATGGCTAATAAAGCTGGAACTGTTGATTACACAATCCGGCTCACAGAAGCTGGGAATCATGCAATCACTGTGATAGCTACATCTGACTCCGGTGAAAGCGATGCCGTGGAACGCTCTCTTTTTGTTCAACCTGGGGGCGAGAAAGTGGTTGACACGGAAAGTTTGCTCATCATGGAGAAAAACAGGGCAGGCAACAAAACTGTCATTCCGGTTACTTTACCTGCCAACTTTATCCCAGGATCACACAAGCTGAAATTGGTTGCAGTGGGGGATATTTTAGGAGAAGCTGCGTCTGGGATTTCCAGTCTTATACAGCTTCCATCTGGGTGTGGCGAACAAAACATGCACAAAGTCGCTATCAACGTCTTTGCTGCTAATTATCTCATGTCGATGTATAAAGAACTTCCAGAAAACATCGACTACAACATAAAGCATAACCTTAATATCGGCCTACAACAGCAAATGGCCTACAGAAAAGCTACAACTAGCTACAGTAATGGGTATTCTGTCTTCAAAGGGAGCAGTCCTAGCGATTGGTTGACTGCATTCGTTATGAAAATAGTCGGGCAATTCCCTGAGAATATCCATGTGCCATGCCTCACTGCAATCAATATGGATGCCCGGTATTTGATGATGAGGTTCGTTTACCCTAAGTCGCAGGAGTACACCAGTGACGAGGTTGTAGTAAGACGGGAAGGTTGGGCTCCTCCCCAATACAGCTACCACAGGAACAAGCAGCTCTACTGGCAGTCCTACTTCCTGATTTCCTTCCTGGAGGTCAATGAGCAGAAGAGGCGGTGCATCTCACCTACCGGACTCGGAAAAGACAAGCTGGAAACTGTCTGCAGCTCCACATTTGAAATGATGAAGACACAGTCAGACGACTGCTGCTACCATCACATGGTGGCATATGCTATAGAACTCTGTAGGAGCTTTGGGTTCCTCGATCAGATTGATGAATTCGATACCGATACCGGTGAAACTTGCATTGGGGCCACAAGAGATGGACAGTACAAGTTCGCAACATGTGAAGAAAACTTGGAGTATTTACAAGTGAGGGCTTCAAGTAAATCTATTGAAGCCACAGGGTACGCTGCCCTGCTTTCCTTGGTCAAAGGTGATACTGAGGGTGCTCTACCTTTGGTAATGTGGCTTGCCAACCAGAGGAATGAAAATGGTGGCTTTAGATCGAGCCAGGATACTGTCATTGGGCTTCAGGCCCTTTCCAGGTTTGCTGCCATTACCAATATTAGAGACTTAGAACTAGGAACTAACTTGACACTTGTCATAGGAAAAGGCAATACATACTTCGAACGGATTAAAATCGATAGTGAAAGTAAGCTCACGACTAAGGAAGTGGTACTTTCTCCCACCGTTGGTGAGTTTAAGATAAAGTGGACAGGAGTGGGGGTAGCCTTTGTGCAGCTCATATCCCAATACCATGTCCCTGACAGGGAGTACTACTCCTATTTCTCCCTCAATGGTACTTTCTATCAAGAGGATGATCCCATGCTGAAAGTTACATTCAAGTTACCCACCAAATCCAATTCCACGATGTTCTTGCTAGAAATCAAAGCTCCGACAGGTTTGGTTTTCACTAAAGCATCAATAGGTGCTATGATAACGGGGGAAGGCAGGGAGAATGCTGACACAAGTGGAATGACTGAAATAATTCGGTACGATATTGGGGAGGGAGGGCAGAGACTCCAGCTGTATGTTGACCCCGAAGTGTCCATGAAGGACTTCCTGCTGGACATACCGCTTCAAGTGAAGTTTAGCGTGCAGAACCGTATGCCAGCCCAAATAACATTGCTCGATTATTACAACCCATCTCTTCGGGAGACTGTTTTTTATTCTGCAGAATAGAAATTTATAATAACGAGCTTCTAAAAAAGTGTAGGTAAGTTACTCTTGATACTTAATAATACCAATTGATACTTAAATTCTTTTATAATATACTTTGTTGATTTTGTTTGTTTCTTCAATGAAAATTTCAATTATGATTGTAATTTCCTTACTATTCTTACTGTATGAAGTTGTTTAGAAATCGATAATAAATCGATCAATTTCTTTCAATTTTCAAATGGTTTCTCAGTTCCAATTCCATGAGTTTTAAAATTCAATAAAAAATGTTCTAAATTTTATTGTATGATAATATATATTTTGTATTGAAATTGACATTATAAATATATTTCTAAAATTTGCCAAACTTTCCACATTTGAAAGATTTTTCATTTTTAGGGGTTAAATTCCGAATTGACTTCGCTAATTAATCTACGGTATAAGCTACATTCATTGTCATAATCTTTGCTTTCTTTACACCATAATGTGGCCATATTACCTTCAATCACCTTCATATCGGAATTATTCCTTTATTTGAATGAAATTCTTATCTACAATCCTCATGGAACTACCGTTGAGACTAAGCAATGTCACTACTGGTGTTACTGGTGGGGGTGCTTGGTTATGTTGGAGGGTGTGACGGACTCGGTCTACCTCCCTTCATGGTCCTATATCCTCCTACTCACAGAGCCGGCCACACTGTGAGTATCATAATAAGAGGACCTCCTTGAGATGAATTATATCAGACGAGGCGAAGCCGAGTTCTGTGTACAAAATATACAGTAAAACGATGGATTTTTTATCATTCTTCCGAAATCAGAATTGTCGATTTATTTTGGATATATAATATCTACTTAACCTTGTTTTGCCCTAATATGAAATGTTTTATCTAAAATGAAATGTATCGCAGTCTCACATATCGCTGATGCTTTTTACTGAGAATAGAGGGAACATCTCAGTCAAGTCCTACAATTACAGCTCGTACGACTACATTCAAGAGTTAGTATCTGCACTTATTACTTTTTTAAAGCCACTGCTTTTGAAATCCGTGATTTTATGAAATTGATTGTTCAATTTACAGTATAATATTTCTCTTTGATCGCATACTCTTCTGCAAATGTTCTCCATGACTTCTTTTATGAAATACTTACCCTAATTTGCTGAACATTCCTTTTAGGACGGTATTGGCGACTGATGTCTATCAGATTTTACCAACAGACAAAATCTTGGATATTCCTGTTGAAGTGAGTGTTGTTTCTTCACTATAGCCCGATCCATGCCTGTTTCATTTATCGACTTGTATCCCATTCAATCAAATGCCCATGCCCGGGGGGGGGGGGGAGGGAGGGGTGTTCAATATGTAGCTACCTCAGATGAAGCTAGGTCAGAAGACTTACTATTCCAAAATCTATTACATAATTTCGTAAGCGCACGTGAATTATGTTTGTGCTTCCGCACCGAATTAAATTTGAGCTTGCCAAAGAATTATCAAGAGAAACGAAGGCTATGCGAGTGCTTTCTGATACGTTGTTGACTGCTGCATTGTAGCGTTTGAAAGAACGGCCTGTTTGCTGTTTTTCATTTCAAATTCAAGATCCGAAGATAGAGGACGGGTATGACTGGCATCGTGGAGACTATTTCCGATAGCATTTCTTCATAAATCTTTGGCAGACGTCGGTCGATTTAAATTAATGCTGAGTTGATGGTAACGGAAAAATGTGAATTTAGAGCAATTTAAGATTGAGCAGAAGCAAAATCAAATTGAATCTAATTTGGGCATAGCACATTGCGATTTTGGAAGACAGCTCTTGGCGTAAATCAATGCTTTAATTCAACGGTCAGTTTGAATACGAGTATATACTCGGTTTTAATTTTAAGATCATACATTCATACAATAGCAAGTTATAATAACTAGTCGGTTCCCGTCCTACGGACGGCGAATGATGGCAGCCGCATGAGCTAACGGCCACATGTCCCTTTGACAGTGATTTGATTGTGCGACTTTTGAGGAAATTGAAACTTTAATTGGTGCGAAAAGCAGGCCCCCCCAACGGGCCCAATATTTGTTCCATTCTCAAACCTTTACTCATCATAAGCAACTCGATGGCGGAAGAATTTTGAAAAAGATTTAAGAACGCGGAAAAAGGGCGTGGCCTCCCATTTCCGACCCAATCATGCAGACAAAATTCTCAAAAAGCTTAACTGATCATAAACAACTTGATGGCGAAGGAATTTCAAAAAAATCGAAACTTTAATTTTATGAAATAAAGGGCGTGGCCTCCACGCCCCTCAGGGTGACCCAATAATTCGGACAAAATTCTCAAAATTTTATTCATCATAAGCAACTCGATGGCGAAGAATTTTGAAAAAATTCGAAAGTTTAATTTGACGGAAAAAGGGCGTGGCCCTCACGCCCCTCAGGGCGACCCAATATTGCGGGAAAAATCCTCAAAATTTTATTCATTATAAGCAACACAATGGCGAAAGAATTTTAAAAATTCGAAATTTTAATTTGCGAAAAAGGGCGTGGCCTCCCACGCCCCCTCAGGGTAACCTTAATATTGCGGACAAAATTCTCAAAATTTTTATTCATCATAAGGAACTCGATGAAGGAATTTTGAAAAATTCGAAACTTTAATTTTGACGAAAAGGGCGTGGCCCCCACTCCCTCAGGTGTACAAAAATTCTATATTTTCTGATTCATTATAAAGTTTTTGCAACACGATGAAAAAGAATTTCGTTGCCTACTTGAAAACGTACCGCCAGCCATAAATAAATATATATATATTAACAACACGCATTATATATAGTAAGATGAAAACTTGCCCGGTCCAGCATTACTAAAAGTAACCAAAGAATAATGGCAAATTTGCTCCTTTATAAACTTTTTGAGAGCTTATTATTTGGTCCTGTATTATCTAGCAGGCCCAACGGGCTTTTCTAGTTGTTCCATAATTTACCATGATTCCATGACTTATAGACAATAACATTCAGATTCCAGAACAAATCAATGGCCCGCACTACGTTGAACTGAGTGGATTTATTGAAGACTTTGGAAAGTTTGAAAATATGAATAATCGCTTGTTTATTACAACAGAAGGTTACAAAACCTACGTTCAAACTGACAAGCCAATATACAAGCCTGGACAGACTGTCAGGTATGAGACTTTCGATGTGATGAAGTATCATTGCGAATATTTTTTGGATTTTGATAATTGTTGTGTAGGTGATACCAGAACAGCAATCCTAATCCTATTTCCATGATATCAAGCCGCGGGGCTAGTTATTTGTATATTGCTCAAATGTTACGCTATCGGCTATGCTCCTTTTATATTCCCAATTAGCATTTCTCCTTCGATTGTCCAGTTTCCGGAGTTTCACTATCGGAATAGATTTTGTTCAGGTTCCGGGTTTTTACTATCGATGTAGAATGTTAATATTGTTCAGGTTCCGGGTTTTTACTATCGATGTAGAATGTAGATATTGTTCATGTTCCGGGGTTTCACTATCGATGTAAATATTGTTCAGGTTCCAGGGTTTTACTATCAGTGTAAATATTGTTCAGGTTCCAGGGATTCACTATTGATGTAAATATTGTTCAGGTTCCAGGGTTTTACTATCAGTGTAGATATTGTTCATGTTCCGGGGTTTTACTATCAGTGTAGATATTGTTCATGTTCCGGGGTTTTACTATCAGTGTAAATATTGTTCAGGTGCCAGGGATTCACTATTGATGTAAATATTGTCCAGGTTCCGGGGTTTTACTATCAGTGTAAATATTGTTCAGGTGCCAGGGATTCACTATTGAATATTGATGTAAATATTGTCCAGGTTCCGGGGTTTTACTATCGATGTAAATATTGTTCAGGTTCCGGGGTTTTACTATCGATTCCGCGCTAAAAGGAGTGGGGGAGAGTGACGGATTGGATGTGTCGATATCTAACCCGGATGACATCGAGGTGAGCTGAGTCCATCAAACTGATCTACTTATTAGTGATCGTCCACAGACCACACCTTACGCAATACGTTATCACGTGGTGGGAGGGAGGGGATTTTCAAATGACAACGCCTCTTTCGTCTTAGAAGGAGAGGGGTTGAAATTGGCCAAAAATTGATTACGTAATTCTGTGCATACGATCCCCTTTCACCCTGCAGCATTCTATCATCATTACCTATATCGTTTTCATATTTGAAATATCCCATCTTATATGCGTCTACTTCAAGTTTTTTCAATAATTTTTGCCTGGTATTGAAGGAATAAACAATACGCTTAACCACCGGCAGGTATTTTCTGGTAAGATACTCGCTGCTGACGGAGGGATGATCCACCAAGGCGAATTCGAGCTGGCGGAGGAGGCTAAGCTGGGAGACTACCAGATCACCTTGACTGGGAAGCGGTCAGTGCGGTGCTCCTTCTCTGTTGAAGAGTACGTCCTTCCCAAGTTCGGCGTCAAGATTGAAGGTAATTCCAAGGTCGAGCTCACCCCTGATACCCTAGGATATTTTGGAAATCTCGATTTTGAGATGGCCACGATGGCCTGGATTTGAACCAATAATTTGAGAGTGGTCTTTGACATTTTTGAAAAATATCAAGTCCATTTCTGCATTCAGAGATATTTACGATTTTGCTTCACTATCACTTCGATATATCCATTATCCAGAGGTACTTGTCACTTAAAGCTGAAGACCTTAGACCACCTGATTCCCAGGTCCTGCTCATATTGGGAAGGAGGACACTATTGTGAAAGGGAAGATATCAGCTACTTACACCTACGGGAAGCCAGTCGATGGAAAAGTTAACCTCAAGTTTGCTGTCGATAACAAAAGTCAGCGGTCGTATTCCGGTCCCTACTACTTTAAGGAAACGTCTGCTACACTTGTTGGAGGAACAGCTGACTGGGAGGTTAGTTCAAATGTTTGGGAGTTATTAATGATAACTCCCAATATATTCCTTGCTCCCAATATATTCCTTGCTCCCAATATAAAGTATGTACCTTGCTACAGGAAATTAAGTTTGCATGTAATCAAATTTCATATATCTATTATCTACGATTACATAATAGGTACGTATGGTTACGTAAAACGACCTAAAAAGGTCCTAATAATATGCTAATATCATGTAGCTTAATGACATGTTTTTTGGCTATTTTGCCTCGTACATATTTTTCAGGGTCTGCTTTTTAATTTTAATTTATTCATTTTTAGGTCATCATTTTGATGACATAACGGTCTGACATTACAGTATTTTTATGTAATTAGACTGTAATTCTAAATTCTATATTCTATGTTAGCGTCGTTTGCGTAACTCAGATATGAGGATTTTAGCCATTTTTATCAATGGAATAGAATAAGTAAGACAGAACGACTGTTGTTCAGCTCCACTATTCTGACACTATTCTTGCTTCAGGTTGATATCGGAGAGCTAACAGGAAGTAAATTGAAGTACCTCTTTAACCCTTGGTGTACGCCCTCTGTTTTGGTGGTGGCTGCTACGGTTTCCGACGAAAACGGGGTTCGTAAAATTTGAATATTTATTTGGTACAATGGAAATCTTCCCAGTACAGAATCACACCCAGAAGAGTGGCGTTGATATGCTGGTGTGATACAGATTAGACTAAATTGCTTCAATGATCAAATTTAAGCTTTTAAGCACTGCATTGAGTTATTCATCGAGCACTTCATTTTCTACTGTGGTGCAATATATAATTATTTATCAGTTATCAGGGAAACAATTTATCATCAAGAAAACAACCTTATAAGGACTTTTTTCAGGGATTCATTGTTGACGAAGTCGACTCATCAACGAAGTTCAGTCAGTCGTCTGCTAAGATGGAATTCAGCGCCAACACCCAGCGCCACTACGCCGCCGGGTTCCCGTACTACGTCGAATTGGACGTCAAAGCGAATTCCCTGACAGCTGACGAACTCAAGAATACCCCCATTAAAATTACCATGATTTCCGGACTATCGGACTTGAAGTACGAAACGAAGGAAGGCTTCGTGCGGGATGGCAGAGTTTCTGTCACTTTCAATGTACCCGAGGATGCGTGTGCTGTGAAAATCACGGCTGAAATGGCAGTGGACTCGGCGTGTGACAACGTGTTTGCCTGCTTCCAACCGGAAAGGATGGTGACAAAGTCTGATGACTTCGTGCGGTTTTACAAGACTGAACAAATGATGTACACAGCAGGCGAAACCCTGTTATACAAAGTGTTGTCAACAAACAAATTGGAGCTGCTAAATTTCCTCATCCTGTCGAAGGGTAAAATAGTGAAAAGCTGGAGCACAGAACCACAGTGGAGCAGGCACGCCTCTGGAAAGTACATTATGGAAGATAACACGGAGATACCGGGCGACATCACGACTAGATCCAGGATGGTGGTGATGTCTGCGAGCAGTGCTAACGGGTTCATCCTGGCTGACGAGCTGGATATCCCCATCGAGGAGAAACTCTCCCACGAAATGGTCCTGAAGTTGTCTGCAGCAACGGTAAAACCCGGAGACATGATTTCCATCACCCTCACCAGCGACCCGGATTCCTTCGTTGGGTTAACTATGGTAGACGCCAGTCTGTCCTTGATGAGGAAACCTTGCGAGGTCCTCACTAAGGAATCAACAATGGACTTCCTCCGTGGTCTAGATGAGGGAACTACCAAAGATCTGAGCTGCGAGCGAGATGATCCTTTCCAATGTGAATCTAGTACGGAAGTCAAGATAATTGATGTTAAAGGTTTGCTGAAGAATGTGGGGCTCGTGTTGTCAACAAATATGAATGTCTTTGAATACGTTCAAAAGGCAGCTTCGCGCGAATATCACCACTATTCGAACACGATGGATATCGAGTACTACGCTGGAGGTTTCATGGAGTTCGAGTCGACCAGTGCTTCTGAAATGGCAGACTTTGAGGCTGACGACTCTTATACCAAAAAAGAAGACGAAGCGTCTGAGGACGAGCCACAGCTAAGGAACTTCTTCCCTGAGTCCTGGATCTGGACTGACACTGTCAGTGACAAGGAGGGACAGACGGTCCTGTCTGTGGAGGCTCCTGACACAATCACCGGCTGGAAAGGAAGTGCTTTCGGCTTGTCCCCTGAGAGAGGTCTAGGTTTCTCCAATGAGGTGGAATTCCAGACATTCCTCCCGTTCTTCATTCGGCTGGATCTGCCGTATTCTGGAACTGTGGGAGAAAGAATCACAATTCCTGTTAGGATATTTAATTACAAGGATGAGCCTATCACTACCGAGGTAAGGGTTTCATCTAAATTGTGGCCTGATAAAACCGAGGAAGTAACTGTTCCCGCCAACAAGGCTAAGACTGTCGACTACACGATAACGCTTACGGAGGCTGGGGATCATGAAATCACGGTCTCCGCCAGATCGAGTCTCGGTGATTCAGATGCCGTGGAAAAGCACTTCCTGGTGCAGCCCGGAGGAGAAAAGGTTTCTGATGTGGACAGCGTGCTGATTATGAAGACTGACCGTGATACTACGGAGAAGGAATACTTGATGGTGGAGCTGCCAGAGAGCTTCATCCCAGGATCACACAAGCTGAAATTGGTTGCAGTGGGTGATATTTTAGGAGAAGCTGCGTCTGGGATTTCCAGTCTTATACAGCTTCCGTCCGGGTGTGGTGAACAAAACATGCACAAAGTCGCTATCAACGTCTTTGCTGCTAATTACTTGAGATCTCTGTATGACGAGCTCCCAGAAAACATTGAGTATAACCTGAAGCATGGTTTAAATGTGGGCTGGCAACAGCAGCTGGCATACCGCCAAGGTTGGGGGTACGGCAGCAGAGGCTACTCCGTATTCCGACAGCAACCCACGAGTCATTGGCTCACTGCCTTTGTGAACAAGATAGTGAAGCAGTTCCCTGCCGACGTGTTTATCAACTGTAAGCCTGTCCTCTACGACATGGCTTACATAAGAGGGTGGTATAGACATGATGAATCAAGTAACGTTACCTCAGTTGCTAGAGAAGGCTGGGCGCCATATCAGTACATTTACCACAATAACAAAGACCTACACTGGCAGGCATTCTACCTCATCTCCATCTTGGAGCACTACAGCGAGGACAGATGTGGCGCGGATCTCCACTCCGGCGATGAATACAAGGTAGCGCAGGTGTGTGACGCTACCTTTGCCTTGGCCCAGACAGCCAGTGACTGCTGTTACCACCACATGGTGGCTTACTCCATCGCTCTGTGCAGGGAGAGTGGCTTCCTGCAGCACGTGCCGGAGGGAGAACTCCCAGATCAGAACACATGCTTGGATAACTCTCGGAATGGACAGTACAAGTTCGCAACATGTGAAGAAAACTTGGAGTATTTACAAGTGAGGGCTTCAAGTAAATCTATTGAAGCCACAGGGTACGCTGCCCTGCTTTCCTTGGTTAAAGGTGATACTGAGGGTGCTCTACCTTTGGTAATGTGGCTTGCCAACCAGAGGAATGAAAATGGTGGCTTTAGATCGAGCCAGGATACTGTCATTGGGCTTCAGGCCCTCTCCAGGTTTGCTGCCATGACCAATGCTAAAATTTCTCGCGAACAAACTGACCTCGTTATTTTGGTCGGAAAAGGCAATAAATACTTTGAAAGACTCCGAATCCGAGATCAGAACAAGCTGTCTACTAAGGAAGTGCACCTCAATAACGGCCCTGGTAAATACAAGATCAGAACGACCGGTTACGGAACTGCTTTTGTACAGCTGATTTCTACTTACCATACGATTAACAAGGACTATGATCCGATATTCCAACTCGGAGCCCGTGTCACTGAGGGATCCCCGACCTCTGTGACAGTAACGTTCCGTCTGCCCAAGGAGGCGAACTCGACCATGTACCTGCTGGAGATTACCGCCCCCACTGGCATGGTGTTCTCCAAGTCACTCGTAGAGGGGCAGATGAGGGAGGAGGAGAACGACTTCCGGTCCATTACCCGTTACGACATCAAGGAGGGTGGCCAGCGCCTCCAACTCTACGTGGACCCCCAAACCAAGAGCCGGAGGATGGAGCTGGACGTACTGCTGGACTCCAAGTTCAGTGTGGTGAACAGGCAGCCAGCTCAGGTAACTTTAGTGGACTACTACAACCCTACCGCTAGAGAGACTGTCTTCTACTCGGTGGGGGACTCGGAGGAGGAATCCGGGGATTTCTAAAGGACAGTTTCTTTTGATATAACTATATAAATCAAAATGTACCATTTCTCCTGGTCCGAACACCTCCTCGGGTCATTGAGTCAAACAATTGTAATTAGTTGAATTGATTGGTCAATTAAATTAGATTTAACTGGTTTTAGCTACAGTGGGAGCTTATCATATTTTATAGTGAGCAGTTATTGAGCTGTAAATAAACATTCGAACATCATTTAATTTTGAATATTAAAAATAATATTTTATTATTCACCTGTATTAGTATAGCCGACAGCCGTTCATAGCAATTCTTATTTATATTAGCTTATTCATCATGAGAGAATCACCAACGAATCTTTCAAGTTTCAACTTTAGGTTGGGATTGAAAGCTGTTAAACTTAAAGAATCATTTGGGACGAAATATCTTTTATATTTACAATTCCTTAAAATCGCCAATATTTCACTTTCATTTCGTGATTTAGCAAACGTCACCTCCATGTTTGGTTCTATTTTCCAATTTTGCTCTCCTACGATTACATTTACAATTACGAATACGATTAAATGGTATCTCTCCCATATAAACGGCTCTGAGTGACGTCACAGATCTAAACGTCAATTTTTCTGTATCCTAAACCTAACCATAACCCTAACCAAAACCCTAACCTTAATCCTAACCCTAACCCTAACAAATCTTGACCCTAATCCTGACCCTAACCCTAGTCCTTAAAGCGCTAGGTGCGCTTAATTATATTTTTCTGAGTGACGTCATTGTCATAGATAATGAAGGCTCCCGTTTATATGGGAGACCCACCAATTAAATTGTTTCATATTTTTAACGTGAAACTATATTGTAATTGTATATTGCATTTCCCAGAATAATTAAAATAGCCAGATTTTTGATTGAGGCCACCAAGTCCAAACTCCAACGGCACCAACAGCTCTGAAATTTTGACAAATTTCTGGAAAAAGTGTCAATTTTGGGCGCTTTTTAACGCCGACCGCCGTCGCAGTCCTAAAAGTGATATTGATACCACCCCCTTCCCCACCCCCTCTTAACTGCAGACATCCCATCATTAAATTCAGGGTATCTCTCCCATATAAACGGCTCTGAGTGACGTCACAGATCTAAACGTCAATTTTTCTGTATCCTAAACCTAACCATAACCCTAACCAACACCCTAACCTTAAACCTAACCCTAACCCTAACAAATCTTGACCCTAATCCTGACCCTAACCCAAGTCCTTAAAGCGCTAGGTGCGCTTAATTATATTTTTCTGAGTGACGTCATTGTCATAGATAATGAAGGCTCCCGTTTATATGGGAGACCTACCAAATTCAGTCGTTTTATGTTTAAATGCAGTGATAATGTACATAGTAAATATCAATATTATGATTTTATGAACACCTTGATCAATATGAAGTTGTATTGAATGTCCTTCGTAATTCGTTAGGGATTCCGATTAAAGTAAGGATTTGTTAGGTTTAGCCTCAAGGTAATATAAGGATTAAGGATAAGGGTTCCCAGCCGGCACATCCAAACTAGTAGGATTTTACCCTACCCTCCGCCGCGCGCCATTTTTCTCCTAGTCTGCAACACGACCCTCCAAATTTCCGAGTGTTGCGCGCTAGGGATGGGTGAAATCCATCTAATCCAAACCAAACCAAAGTCACCCGAAACGGATAATAAACCATTAATAAACGTTAATATAATTATAAAAGTTTATATTTGGTTTCCGTCAATTAACGATATGGAATTTAAATCGTTTTTGGTACGTTTCTGTACCTTTAAGTGTAGCTCGCGCGCTTCTCCAGCAGGGAAGCGTGCGGTGCGAATTTGCTAAACACGTTGCCGTTTGCGTTGCGCGGTGTGTACATAGTACACACCTATGCGGGCTTTGTCAGGCGTTGCCTGACCCCCTCGCGCGCGCCACGACTCGCAAATAAATTTAAAAGTTGAAATAATGGGTCTGACGACGTCAGACTGCAGACAATGCGGGCTTTGTCGGGCGTTATTGCTTTAGCTTTGCCTGATTCCCTCGCGCGCGCCACGCTTGAAAATGAAATAATGGGTCTGACTAAGCTACGTCAGACAATGCGGGCTTAGGAAGGTAAAACGCACCTCGACGGACGTTGCTCGTCTATTTTTTCTGACTTAGACAAGAGAGAGTGTAGGATGTTTTTTAAGCCTACAGTGCTACACAGGGAAAACGTGTTTAGCAACGTTTTACCATATGGTAAGTGTCCCTGGCCCTGTATGTTCGCGCGCGCTTTTCCGAAGAGGCGCTTCTCTGAAGATGCGCTACTCTGAAGAGGCGCACTCGCGCGCGCAAAATAAGGGGCTCCGTAACAACTAACATGGTGATGGAGTAAGGTTTGTCCTACGTTGTACATTGTAGGACCTATTTTGCGCGCGCAAGCTTGCGTGTTCGAAGAAAAGGCGCGCGCGCGAACAAACAGGGACACATTGGCAATTCTTTAAATATCAATAATAATAGAGACGCATAGGGTCAAATCATCAATTGCCGTCAAACCAACTTATTTTTATGTAATTTCGCGCGAGAATTCCGAATTTTTAGGTCGCGTGCGCTGAAACTCGATTTTAAATGGGTAAATCTCCGAAAAACCGTGAAAATCGCCCATTTTTATATGTTTTTCACATTTTTGACCCACTATGTATTTATTTTGTTTAAAATGTTGGGCATAATATTAAAATTCAAAACGCGAGAAAAATGATGGTATATAAAACAATAGGTGAGCGTTGAGTTTAAATGGGTAGGCGCACGTTCGAACATGGGCGCATGAGCAAATATTGCTAAAATGAAGGAAACGCGCGCGCGCGGTCTTTTGGCAGTGACATTTTATCTAAAATGAGTTCATGACAACTTATTTTTCACGAAATTTTACAGTACTGTTAAAAGAATTTTGAAAAAATCGATTTTAAATACCAAATTCGGCTCAAAACGGCATAAAAAGGAATAACTGATGATTTTTGAAAATTCCACTCGACCAAAAAACTTCCGCAAACATTTGACAACCTCAGTGACAAATATCAAATATAGATGAGTAAAATGATTAGAATTGCACTGTTTTGAAAGATTTTGATGCCATTTTTTCGATACCAGTTATTTTGTTATTTTAAATAAAGATTGGCTTCTAGTATTTCATGATTATTGAAATACCTCACTTCATTAAAATCAAAGCCAATAATGGATTAAATTGTTAACCATAACTACAATCTACATAGGTCAATTTAAAGTCTAGGTGTTGTGTCACTTCAATTCAATTCAATTGATTGTTAGATTTATTTAGTTCAAGACTCAAGTCACTAATACAATTTCTAGGTGTTTTCAGTTAGTAATCAAATGTTGTCTTTCTTTAATGATTCATCTTTGTTGAGTTTGGGCACTAATACAATTTCTAGGTGTTTTCAGTCAGTAATCAAATGTTGTCTTTCTGTAATGATTCATCTTTGTTGAGTTTGGGCAGAACATCTTTTTAAATTGCGTCCAGAACTTTTGATTCGGAATTGAACTGGTAAGAAATGAAGTTGTTTTGGAGCTTTTGCAGCTTCTGGATGTTCTTCTGTGTCAGTCCTCCATATGAAGCATTGCAATAGTCAAACTTGTGTTAAACTTACAACACAACACATATTAAATTAACTAATATGGTGATGATGCTCTTGAACCAAAGATTGTTAAAGTAGAGTTGAGAAAGTTGAACTCAACTACTTCAGGACCTAATTCAATCAAAGATACTGTCCCAAACTCAGCTGAGGTGAGTTGTGATAATGTACCCAGTTTCAAATTTGCAAAGAATGTTTCCACTGATGAAATAGTGAGTACTGATGCAGAAATCATTGAATTTGATTCATTCAAATATGTTAATAAAGATACTGTCATCAAAGCCCTCCTCTTTTATATCAAAAGTGTTGACCAGCTCAACAATGAATTCTCCTTAATTACAGATTCCACTACCAGTAGTGAATTGAATTGCTCATGTAAAGATGATACTGTTATTTCTACAGATCTTAGTGCTGAATGTGGGAATGATAGTGAGCTACCTTGCTTATTAAAGGATATAAGCAGTCAGGATGATAGCAGTGAAGACGACAGTAGTGAAGATGAAAGCAGTGAAGAGGAGCGCAATGATGATCATGAGATTGATGCATGTGGTGAGTTGGGCAATAGTATTCATTATGATGACAAGGTAGAAATTATTGACAAACGTGTTGATGATCTTTCACAGTCAATGGACGAAATAAAGCTGCTATTGCATCAGGTGTTAAATTGCAAAAATGAGGGAAGTGTTCATACAAGTACTGTTATGGGAATCAATTTGACTTCTGGGTCAGATCACTCTGTTCTTTCAAGTGAAGAAGAACAGCTGCCTAAAAGAACTAATAGTGCCAGCTACGCATCTGTTGTGGGAACAGCAGCACCACCATCAAATAATGCTGCTGTTTTCAGCAAAGCCCAACCAACATCTACTTCAGGTAAGACATTGAAAGAGTCTTCCATGGAAGTTCTGATTTTGCATCCTATTGACAAGAACCATGAATCAGCTCAAACTAATATGAATAATGCTAAGAAAGCAGCAGAAAACATGCTTAAGAATGTTCAGGTAGAATTCATTAGGGCTAATTCCAAGAGCATGAAGATTGTAATAGGTTTCAAAGACGTGAATGCAAGAAATCATATTGAGAAAGTATTAAAAGACTCTAATGCCATTTGTGACCATGGTTATGAGATCAGACATGCAACAAAAATGCTTCCTAAAGTGAGCTTGCATAATGTTCTTAGTGAGGTCTTGGAAGAAGTTGATAGATCCCAGGTTACTGATATTGTCAGGAAACAGGAGAAGGAGATAATTTTGAATAAGGTGCTGTCAAAAAAATCCATGTGTCAGAAATTTGCATGATATTGGACATACATTGGAAGTTGTTTATGTTAGCAAGAATAACAGCAATGCATTCTATACCATTGGATTCAAACTTTCTCCAGCCATCAGGACAGCTTTAGTCCAGCAGCAACAAGGAAATATCTATCTGGGTAATAGTAGATATCAGTTTCGTGATAGGTTTCATTTCAAGCATTGCTATCATTGTCAGATGCTTGGACACATTTCAGTGGACTGTCCATCCAAAGATAAATCCCCTGTATGTATGTTCTGCATGAAAAACCATAGATCTAGCTCATGCCCAGTAAAAGATGATCAAGAAAGCCATTGTTGTGTTCGGTGCCTTGCATCAAAGCATGGTAATGATGCAGAAAATCACAAAACTCATCATGCAGGTGATCAAAAATGTCCTGTAATCAGCAGAGAAATAAATCGGCTTAAGGAAAACACAGATTTTTTGTCAAAAAACGTGATGTGATCAATGGAGCAGAAACAAATTGCCCAATTCAAGACCTAAGAGTAGCATGTTTTAATGCTCAATCAATCTGTAATAAAGTTTGTGGAACATTGGAAATGCTGAAGGAAAGAAATATTGATATTTGTTGTGTAACAGAAACTTGGCTCAAGGCAAAAGATAAAGCAATATATTCAGAAATTCATGATTTTGGTTTTGAAATCATAAGCTGTCCTAGAAGGGGTAAAGGAGGTGGGGTAGCATTTTTGTTTGACCCTAAAAGAATTTCTGTGGATAGGCACATTGTCAAGGGTTTTAAATCATTTGAAGTCTCAGAGTGTTTGATTAAAACAGCCAAAGTTCCAACAAGAGTCTGTGTTATCTATAGTAAAAGAAACTATGAAGAGACCAAAATTGTTAAGTTTATGGAAGAATTTGAAAAATATCTTGAAGAAGTTGTAGAGAAGAATGGTGCACCAATGATATGTGGTGATTTCAATTTCCATGTTGAGAATAGAGAAGATCAAAATGCTAAAAAGTTCATAGCTTTATATGAAAGTAAAGGCTTCCAACAACATGTAAGTGAACCAACTCATATCTCAGGAGGAACCTTAGATCTTTTCTTAACTTTGAAATCAGGAGTAGATAGTTTGCCTATCAAAGATGTTGTCGTTGAAGTTGACAAAGGCACAACATCAGACCATCATCTTGTCTTCCTTGATATACCAGGCAATAATAGTCCCCTTCAAGTCAGTAAAGGCAAGGCTTTTGAAACAAAAGATGTAAGGGAATTCAAGAAAATTGATATAGAAGAGTTTCGACATGACTTGTTTTGCTCTTTGAGTATGGCAGATCTTAAATCAGTTGATGAGGCTGTTGATGTGTATCAGAAAACAACAGAATATGTGCTAGATAAGCATGCACCATATACTACCCGGAATTTCAAAATAGGTAAATCACCTTGGTGGAATAGTAACTGTGCAGCTGCTAAAGTTGAAATGAGAAAAGCTCAGAGAAAGTTCTATAAGAACAAAGATGACACTGAAGCAAGGGAAATTTATAATGAGAAGTGTATTGACAAAGCTATCATAATAAATAGGGCGAGAACCTGTATTTCAATGAAAAACTTAGTTCCAGTCAAGGAAACCCAAGGGCAACATATAAGGTTCTGAACCATCTGCTAGACAAGGAATATGGTGTTAATAAATTGCCAAAATGCCATAGTGATGAGATATTAGCTGAGGACTTCAAGAAATTCTTTGATAAAAAAGTCAAAGACATCTATAAAAATATAGAGGAGAATTTGTCAACCTTGAAATGTCCTGAAACTGGAAATGGTGATGGGCATAATCAACAGAAGTGCAACAAGCTTTCTGTATTTCGAGAAGTTTCTGTTAAGGAGCTTATGGAATTAGCGCAGGATCTGACAGATAAGTCATGTGAACTAGATACCTTGCCAATCTGGCTATTCAAGGCTTCCCTACCAGAACTAATAGATACAATTCACTTTATTGTTAATGAGTCATTGAGAACAGGGAATTTTCCATCACAACTTAAAAGAGCTCTTATAAGACCAAGCTTGAAGAAATCAAATCTTGATTCAGATGTTCTCAGTAACTATCGACCTGTCAGTAACATTCCCTACATTTCCAAACTCCTTGAAAAGTTGTGCATAGTCAGCTCATTGAGTTCCTAGATAGTGAAAAGCTGTTCTCTAACTATCAGTCTGCCTATCGCAAGTTTCATAGTTGTGAAACTGCAGTTCTTAAGATACAGAATGATCTGCTGATGATGATGGACAAAAGAAATAATGCTGTGCTGCTGCTGCTTGACTTAAGTGCAGCATTTGATACAATCAATCATGACATCCTACTTCAAAGACTGAAAAAGTGCTATAGATTAGATGGCTTAGTTATCCAATGGCTTCGATCATACCTCTCAGATAGAAAATTCCAGGTAACAGTCAATGGTTGCTACTCTTCTGAATGTGAACTGAATATTGGTGTGCCTCAAGGGTCAATTCTTGGACCACTTTTGTTTATTTTATATACCAAAGGGCTTGAAAGAATAGTGACTAAGTATGGATTTTGCATTCATTTGTACGCAGATGATACTCAGATCTATTTTGCATTTGATGTTGATTCTGAGAATCCTGATCTGACAAATATACAACTATGTCTTGAAGAAGTTAAGAATTGGATGACAATCAACTTTATGAAACTCAATGATGATAAGACAGAATTCCTCGACATAGGTTACTATGTTAGTCCTATCAAGGAGCTCAATCTTGGTCACAATTTTGGTGAAATACAACTGTCCCCAGCATTACATGCCAAGAATCTTGGCTTTTATTTTGATCATCAGCTAGATTTGAGTGAGCAAATCAGGTAATCTCTCAGATTTGCTACCTCAATCTGAGAGATCTCAAACGGATAGGATCGAAACTCAGTCATGAATTGAAAGTTCAGCTTGTCCATTCAAATATTCTTTCTGTTATTGACTATTGCAATGCATCATATGGAGGACTGACACAGAAAAACATCCAAAAGCTACAAAAGCTCCAAAATAATGCAGTTCGATTCATTTTCAGATTAACAGGAAAGAAAAAATGGGAGCATATCAAACCTTATCTTAAAAAACTTCACTTCCTACCAGTTGAATTTCGGATTAGATTCAAAATAGCTCTTTTGGTGTTCAAATGTCTGAATAATTTAGCTCCCCAATACCTTCAGGAACTTATTTCATTGAGAGATGTGAAGAATGTTAGTCTAAGATTAGATAATGACTTTTATTTACTTAAAGTTCCTCTGCCATCACGTCTGTTAAAAACAGGGGCATCTTTCTGTCATATTGCTCCCAAGATATGGAATAGTTTGCCTTATAGCATAAGATGTAGTACAGAATTGGGAACATTTAAGAAATTGCTGAAGACTTTCTATTTTGACATGGCTTTTGATGCAATTGAATGATATGGGCCAGATATTGAATTTAGTCATATGATCATATTGATCTGGTATTTTTTGTAGTATTTTGGTGGTCATGCTTGAATGGCATAATATTTCCGAAGGTTTTATTAGTAAGTGTCTAAGCGTGTAATAAGTACTTTTGATTTATTTATTTATTTATATTTGAATGAACAAGTTGAACTTTCAATTCATGACTGAGCTTTGATCCAATTTGTTTGAGATCTATTGAATCTTGAATCAGTGAAACTCTTGGATATAATAGAAAAGGTAGAATCAGTAGAAATCCAAAGTAGACATTAAATACCTGAGATCAGAATAATGGGTGTTAGTATTTAAAAGATATAACAAGATCCCTCACGCATATGTGTGCAGACCGCTCAATTGACTGAGGCCTCGATAAAGATGCATGGATTTCCTCTGCGCGCTTCAACTTTCTACACAAATTCCGTCAAAATCACACAATTTTTGCGCATCTCTATTGAGCCCTTTTTCAATCAAGCAGTCTGCACACATATGGGCAAAGTTGAGGTAGCAAATCTGGGAGATGAAATTGATTTGCTCACTCATGACTAACTGATCATCAAAATAAAATCCAAGATTCTTGGCAAGAAGTGCAGGGGATAGTTTTATTTCACCAAAATTATTACCAAGATCCAGTTCTTTGATAGGACTGACATAGTAACCTATATGTCAAGGAATTCTGTCTTGACATCATTAAGCTTCATGAAGTTTTGTGCCATCCATTGCTTTACTTCCTCAAGACAGAGTTGTATATTAGTCATATCAGGATTTTCAGAATCAACATCAAAAGCAAAATAGATCTGAGTATCATCTGTATACAAATGAATGGGAAATCCATATTTGGTCACTATTTTCTAATTGCTCGGTATAAAGGATAAACAAGAGTGGTCCAAGAATCGACCCTTGAGGCACACCAATGTTCAGTTCACATTCAGAAGAGTAGTAGCCATTTACTGTAACCTGGAATTTTCTATCTGAGAGATATGATTGAAGCCATTGAATAACCAAACCATCTAATCTGTAGCACTTTTTTAGTCTTTGGAGAAGATGTCATGATTTATTGTCCAAATCTGAGTTTAACTCAGATTTATGTACCTACCCTTCATATTACCTGTAATACTTCAAATAAAATGAATTTTTCATTCTTAAAAAGCAATTTCAATATAGCTATTTAGTTGAAGATCAAAAGGTGAAGATGACAATACTTCAATAGCTGAAGAAAGTGCCTATTTGCAGCTGGCAGACATTTCAATTATATGGAGTTGTGCATAGAAGTTCTTGGCATGTAAATTATGTCTTGATGTCATGAGGCAATCAGATGCAGTGACTTTGACTGGAGCAGGTAATTAATATAAGCTTTAACCTATAAACATTCCCACTTCCAACTGGAGTATTATGTTAAGTATTGCCCCTATTGGACCATATAATTGTCAGGTAGAGACTTGGATTGCCATTAGTGACAATTATAAAACTTCCTAATTCCTTGTACCTTTTATGCCTATAATTTTTGTCCAAACTATGGTGGCCCAGAAGGCTCATGCTGATTTGATTTCAAATCCATCTCAATTTTAAATCAAATTCCAAATTGATTTCATTTTGAAATTGATTCTATTTACCTTGAGCCTTCTGAGCCATGTTTGAAACGAAGTCAATTTCAAATTGAAATCAATTTCAAAATGAAATGAATTTGAAAATGACCTCAATTGAACCAATCAAAATGGAATCAATTCCATTTTAAAATTGAGTTCATTTTGAGATTGATTTCATTTTCAAATTCACTTCATTTTGAAATTGATTTCAATTCCAAATTGACTTCGTTTTAAACATGGCCCAGAAGGCTCAAGGTAAATTAATTCAATTTCAAAATGAACTCAAAATGAAATAAAAATGAAATCAATTTGGAATTTGATTTAAAATAGAGATGGATTTGAAATCAAATCAGCATGAGCCTTCTGGGCCACCATAGTCCAAACTTCTTATGTATTTGAAGTATTTCAGATTTCAGTATCTTGAGCAGTGCCATATAACATAGAGATACCTTCATCAAGTCCTATGTTCTGAATCAATATGCAAGCGAATAAGGTTAGTTCAGCTTGTAGAATATAAAATTGTGGTTTCATGGAAGATATTGTATATTTTGAAGGGGAACCAAGTGCCCTTGCACAATAATAAATTTTCCAGGGTACAACATTCAAAGCCTCTCTCTTGGGTCCATTAGAATCAACTCACATCATTGTTGAAGATTTTGATCTGAGCACAATTAACGAGCGCAAAATTTTGCACTCAGCCTTTTCCAGAGGTCTAGAGCGCTAATGGGAACAAATGAGCGCAAATATTTCAGTAGTACTTGACAACACTTTTTTGATTTGTCACACTGTTACACTTTTTTGTCACACTGTTACGCTTTTCTGTCACACTTTTTGTCACACTGTCACACAAGCGCTGTCACAGTATGACAGTGTAAAAAAGTGTGACAGCGTGACAAAAAATGTGACAATGTGACAAAAAAGTGTAACAGTGTGACAAGTGCCCTCAAATATTTGCACCCAATGCGCTCAGTAAAGCCTTGCACTTAAGTACCCATTTGCCAAACATTCATTAATATATGCTTTATTTTGCAGGGATAATGGAAGCTTGAGCTGACCAGAGGAGATGTTTTGGAACGAGATCATGTGGTTTTCTAAGTCTTTACCCAGGAACATCCTTCCTTGGACCGCCCCGTTTTCTCTACTTAAATTTGATTGACCCTAATGTAACAGTTGCAGCCAGAATCACGTTCATTTATTTATTTACATCTTTTTTCAATTACGTGACATAACATAGTTTTCTAATGTGGAATATTATGCCATTATGATGTATATATGAAAAGACCTTGATAGCTGATATTAGAATATCCCACTTCTTCGTGTTGGAGCATTTTATTACTCGGTATGGAAGCACAGGAACAGAACAAAAATTAGGTCCCATTAAGTCCCACGGGACCTGTGTGCGGCCTAATGGGACCTGCGTGGAACCTATTGGGACCTAGTTGACAATGGACATGCGTGGGACCTATAGCAGGTTCGAGTTGGACCTGCATGAGACCTTATCTTTTCAAGGTTGGTAGTAGGGTCTGGTGGATTAAACCATTCTACGGAGTTATAAGAAAAACTTTGCGAAATGGTACCATTTTTGTTCATTATTTTTGGAACTTTTTTTAAATGGTACCATTTTTGTTCGTGATTTTTGGCACTTTTTTGAAATGGTACCATTTTTGTTTCCGGTTTTTGACACATTTTCAAAATGGCACCATTTTTGTAAATAATTTTTGGAACTTTTTTGAAATGGTACCATTTTTGTTCGTGATTTTTGGCACTTTTTTGAAATGGTACCGTTTTTGTTCGTGATTTTTCGCACATTTTCCATAAGTGACCTAACGCAGTGTCCTAGTGCCCTGACGTAGTGTCCTAGTGCCCTGACGTAGTGTCCTAGTGCCCTGACGAAGTGCCCGCAGCAGGTCCGCCGTGGACTAAAGTCCACCAATTTTTAAGCCCCTACGTCGTGACCTTACGAATCAAAATGTAACGATGATATTGATAATGTGGTCTTGTGTCGGATTGATACTTGCGTCCTTTTTAACCTCATATTTAATATTTCTTGAATTTGAGATTTAAATTAGTATTAAAGAATGGAAGTGTATGTATGATTATTGATTGTTTCGATGAAGGACAATTACTTAATTGGCCCATATTTATTATATATTTATTATATTTGCCCTTATTAAGGACGAATACGACTCTGAGATGGTTTCTTAAGGGCCTGTTAAAGATGACCGATTTTAAAGCCAACTATTAATGATGATTTTTCATTTTTGCCAATGTTCAGACATCATATATTCAATTTTCATTGCCACAAAATGTTCGTCTTTTCTGTTCATAATACTTTTGGTTTAATTCAACGGTATTCGGTCCTATTAACTAAACCAGTTAATATTATTAAATTCATTGAAACAGAGAAGAAGGATAACTGCTTTAAAACAGGAAAGTCATTTTTCGATTATGCCAAGGGATAATCGGCGAATTTAAAACTTTGCCACACGTCACAAAAGCCCAGGAGCGCGCGCGCAAAATTCACGTTTACGTAGCGCGCGAAAACGTTATCGTTGTACAAAGTGTAAGTATTTTATAACTTAGTATGACGGAAACTGTTTTTCGCATATTTTACATTCCATAGACATTTTTGAGGCATTTGATGCATCAAGTTTGATACACCAGATCAAGACAAATTTTTTGCTACCAAGAAAGCTATGTTTCCATGCTTATTCAGTGCGCTATATACGATAGTTTACGTTGGGACGTCAAAAAGTGAAAATCGTCAATATTTCTTAGATTTCGTCAAATCTCGCCAAATGAACGCTCATTTGTCACTCAGTGAGTCACACTGGACTCGACTGATACAAAAAACCGGGTTTCAAAAGATGTCAATTCCTATGCGTCTCTACTATAATACTCATCATTTATCAAAGTAATGACACTAGAATTAAGTTAAAAATTGGAAAAATACAAACAGCGTTAAATCTGCAATTTCAGAACAATTATTATCATTAATTATTAAATACATAAAATCGAAGCTGATTTTGTCAATCTCAAATTATCTTTCAGTTTCAGTTGAACAGTACACAAATATTTGCCCTAGATCGATTGAATTTTTGTCAGGCGTTGCCTGACAAATAAAAAGGCGCATAATTTTCATGCTGATACTGACTCCTGTGAGTGACGAGTGTGCGCCATGGAATCCGAATAGTTAATTCAATTTCAAAGGCCCCCTAGAAAAATCTTGGATTCTCCAAAAATTTGAGCATTGAATTCAAATTGAAGTGTAAATTTAAGCTCAGTTAATCAGAATTTGCCTTGAAATTTAAGCGAACGAAAAAGTTATTCTATAGGGAATGGGATTAAAGCTATATTTTTATGATGAATAGTGAAAATCAGGGCTCTGAAAAATTAGAATTTGCTTTTAGATATATGGGCCCCCATAATTTTTCAAACCCCCAGAAAAATCCTGAGGGTAATGGTTTAAATGGCACGTCAGCGTTTAAATGGATATTCAATTTTTCCCTCCCCATTGGCCTTTTTGTGAATACAAAAAGGCAAATGAGAGGGTTGGCAGAGATCGTGGTTTGGGAAGGTGAGAAATACGATAGGTGTATATCAGGTCCAGGTTTGCAATACAACTACTGTAATTTCTGGAAAGTGCCCGGAAAATGGAAGTGGCGTAAATTCGTCATAAAACTGGTGTAAATTCGTCATGCAGTCGAGTCTCTTACATTTGAGCGCGCACAACGTGCCCGCGCAAACGCTTGCGCAGGTGTGAGATTGTTGGTGTAAGTTCGTGCGCGGCGCTGTTTGAGTCAAACAAGCCACACGAATTACGATTTCAGTTGGAATAATTATGTAGAGCGTCCAAGAAATGTTAATTGAGAATCGAAGCAAAGATTATGATAAATATTGAAAAGTTTTCCACAAAAATAGTTTCCCTCTAACTATTCTGTTTCAGCAGAGGGCCCAGCGTTTGCGCCGCGCACTCCAGCTTGTAGCTCCGAGAAAATTAAGCGGCCTTCCCATGATCTACTGAGCTCTGAACCAAACACTCACACTGGCACACTGCTCTCAGCGTTACAATCACTCGTTCGCGTTACGCATTTTCGTCAATGGAAGTTCTGCACTGCGATCGTGATCATATACCTCTAGCTGGGGGAGGGAAATTAAGCGCCTGCATACGGGAACAATGGACAAGAAATGTGCCGGCAGGCGCAATTCTTGTTATCTTTTAGTATCTTTACCCCAATTCAATCAATACATGTGCAAACATATGCATCATCCATAATATTACAATCATAATTTTAAAAAATCCGGGTTTCACTGACATAACTCCAGGCAAAATAAAGTCAAACTCAATAAAACATAGTAAATTAAATAAACTAAAAGTCATCAAGTGGGGGCCGGAAGCGTTGTATCGAATAAGATCTCAAATTTGAAAACCTGCAACTTCCGATTCTGCAATAGAAACTAATCATTAATTTAAACAAACTGTCGGTGTCAATGAATTTCAGTCAAAATACGTGGCTTTGGTCAGGATGTCGTACCACCGCTCTTTTTCTGACTCGGATGGGAATTTTAGGAACAGCGGGTCTAAGTTCTGGTGACCGACCTGCAAAATTATATTTTTAAAATTATATTTAATAATATATAGGGCCTATTTTTTACTAATATAGGGTCTATTTTAACTAATTGTAATATAATAACCAGTTAAACCGTTATTTACAACCGAGCTGGGGTGGAGGAAGGGGAATAATTGTCACAGGCAAATTCCTGAAATGAATATGAGCATCATATACATTTTCCTGAACTTGAGAAACCGGGTTAAAAGGAATGGAAATAAGGACTCAAAATCCTGAAAATGAGCGCTCAAATTTAGAAGGGTCTGATCGATTACCCGTGCTCATTTTCAAGATTGTAATATCAATTTCGATTCATTTGACTACAGGAGTCCTGATTTTGAGCACTCAAATTCAGGAAATGCGTGTGATGCCCAATTTCAGGATTTTGTTTGTGACTTGTTTTCTCTTCAGTCTTCCTCCACTTCAACCCCCCCCCCCTCCAGTTACGTTTTATAGAGCAATACCTTTAGAGTGAGTTTGGGGCGGGTGTCGTTTGCTTTGTCACATTCCTCTGGCTCGGCAATCGTCCAGCCCACAAGTGGCATCTCCTTCTTCGCCTTTTTATCCTGGAGACGGAGAGTGAATGATGAGTCATCCAGATTTCAATAATGCCATTATTCTGACTGTGCTACATAGATAGTTTCTTGCAAAAGAGATGAGCGAAAGTAGACGGATAATATGGATAGTACAATCCAAAGTGATGCACTCACGTAAGTTCCAGCATAGAAGTGAAGAATGACATCCCGAACCACGCACCACAGTTTCTGGAAGTCTTTGTCTCCAAATTTCACCTAAAATGGTTCAATATTTGAATAGTTCAAGCGCAAACTTCAAATGAAATGTTGGAGTTTCTGGCAAAGATTCTAAATCTATAGAGCTTGTTATTGGCCTTTATTAAGCCGGCCTTTTTCTTAACCGGCCCTATGTGCTATGGACAAAAATCGAATCATTTTTGAACCATTTTAGCCGGCCCCTTGGACAAAAATTTTTCTAGTGGTTACCAGAACAAGGATTTTATGCTCTAAAATGGCCATTAAAACCCATTTATAGTTGATAAATTGCACCAAAAGACCCAAATCCCGATCTCATATGATGATTTAGGTCATTATCGTGTCACATAATGACGTTCAAGAGAATTTAACACTGCATAAGGCAAGTCATAAAAGTCTAATTTGACCTAAATTAACTGGCCTTTAATTTGACCGGCCCCACTTTAACCGGTCTTTTTTTAACCGGCCCTTTGGACAAAAATCTCAAAGTCATTTTTGTCCTTAAAGGCCAATAAGGTATTCTGCACAAGCGCATTGCACATTTCTTATTTTAAAATGTTGTTTTAAGTATTTAAAATGAGAAATGAAACAGAACAGTATTAAAATGAAAGCTTAAAGTTTCTGGCATTACTTCTAAAATGAAACCCACCATTAGGTATCCCGATATTTCGCCAGACTGTATCGTTCCCTTTGAGGTGACAGCCGGCTCTGGAGCCCTCTCCTGCGACTCCTCCCCGAAGAAATTAGATCCCGTCATACCTCTCTGAAATACAGGTAGCCTGGGTTAAATTGCAACAAGTATCTCAGTGTGGACTTAAAGTGAATTTAGTAGAGCCACTTCAGTTAGTGCGTCCCCGGTTCATGGAATGAATTGCTAGCGGGTCGTGCTTCAGTCAGAAGAAAGGAGATGATATCAGAGTAGAGTAGATAGTGAGATAAGAAGGGAGAGAAGCATTCAGGAGAGGTCAGGGTGTTTTGAGAATCGTGTCTAAGTTTGGCATGGCTGCAACAGGATAAGAAATTATATGTCTCGACCTTAATGTAGCGAATACCACCTCATTTCAATAAGGTAAATTAATGAATAAAATTAATAAATGCGTTTTAAAAATTAAAAAATAGTGATTTGATCTCGTACCGCTTTGCGGCTCTCGTCGGCTGTGTCTCGACGGGTGAGGATGGTGTTGCAGGAGTCACAGACCCGGCCAACTTTGTTGTCAAATACCAGGTAGTGCTTGTGGGAAGAGCACACACTGCAGTATACCTGAAATAAGTGGAGGCACCGAGTTAGGAGAACACCATTAATTTCCACATGACCGCCATGATTCGCATGTTCGTGATACTGATTTAACAGTATACCAATGTGCGTGGATGGTGCCGTGCGAATCATAAATTTCAGAATGATTCTCATTTTTCGAACAAGGAGAGAATTGATGACTACTATATCGTATCAATGGTCATAGATAATGGTATCGTGGTGAATGATAAAATTGTGATCATTCCTAGTTCTACGTATTCCCAACAAGCCCTTTGCAACATGAGATGTGTATAATAAACACCTTCTCACTAGTCACTTTGAGAGCTGTGCAACCACCTCTACTTCGTCTTGGCGGCATCTACACAGCTCTCCCAGTAGGAGAGTATTAATTCATAGTAAGTGATTTCTACATCAAACCTTGCCGCACGCTCGACAGTGGTGTCTTCGTAGGATGGTAGTGAAGGTCCGTTCACAGTTCATGCACATGGAAACTCCGTTATCAGGGATCCAGACAGGAGCCACCAGTCCTGGTGGGGGTGATTTATTACAAGCGTGGCGCATAGCATGTGACATTCATGTCATGTGACACGCGTGACATGAGGATTATAGATATTATGGACTGAAGTATAGAAGATTAGCATGGAATACAGTACGTGGATTACTGGGTAGGCGGACTTTATAGCTAACGGACTTTATAGCTAAACCAGTCAAAATAGCTGAATTTTGATTTAGCTATATCGTCCGCAGTTCGGACTATTTAGCTAAATCTTTCTAGCTGTCCCTCCTCCCCTATCAGTTAAGGTGTTTAGCTATATAGTCCTCGATTCGGACTATTTAGCTAAATCTGCATCATAGATGTTCCTCCCTCCCCATTAAATTTATAAGATTTAAGTTAAACGGACACTACGGCACAGGACTCTTGGGCACACGTTTCAGTTTTGGGGCGACGCTACGGCACACTTTGGTTTTAGAGTGGACTCTGCGGCATGTTCTAGGGCACGGTTGCAGTTAGGGGACAATTTTTGTCCATAACGACAGATGCCTCTCATCAGAGGTTCTGCGTGTCAGCTGACCTCATTAGGATTCCGGGACTCATCAGGAACACTCGCTAGAATCTACCGTAGATACTGCTTGTTTGCTGACCTTATTAGAATTCCGTGCCCATGAGAAGAATATTAAGACTTGACTGCACATAAACTTGGCACCATTACATGGGGAGAATCTTATGACTTAATTGCAATAACCCAGGCACCTAGTATAAGAGATGCCTCTTTGCAGGATCCAACCATCAAATCCATTTTTTCGCTATCAATGTACAACAACGAAGAAGTCAAGTTAGTTGAGGGCGGCCGTCGGACAGCTCTGGGTGTCGTGAGGAACTTCGCTCCTTATACCATCATGAGATCATGGTGAACTACATATCCTTCGACGGGATAGAAGGGGTACACTCGACTGCGTACCTGGGTCAGACGGTTTATGATGGGGCCCTGAATGGGACATTGATGTTCTCTGATCAGGTGCTACATCGTATCACCACGATACAGTGATGTTCTCTGATCATGTGATATATCGTATCGCTGCGACATTAGATACAGTGGTCATCTGGATAACAGCTGTGAATCGCTACACCGACACGGGATCATGTGGTCTGGTTAGGTGGAATCGTACGGTTTGATCAGCTATGGCAAAGCGTAGAGCATTATACCCATACCGAGGAAGGCATTCAACCTATACTGAGGAAGAGTAAGGTCAGATTTAGCTATATCGTCCGCAGTTCGGACTATTCAGCTAACGGACTAAATAGCTAGAGCTAGGACTTTATAGCTAAATCTACAGAATAATTTAGCTATATAGTCCTACAATCGGATTACTGGATTCATTTAAAATTTTATGAAAATGCTTTCATAAATCTAGTGTTTACTACTACATAACTGTAATAGACAGCAAACCGGAATCTTGAAAAAAGTAATTTTCAGACGGCAGTTCAAACTTTGGGTCATTTGACAGCAGCCGGCACATTTTCTCATAGTCATTTTAAGTTTATAATCATTAAATTACCTAGTCTCTGCGGGGATGCTGTGGACTGGGCCTTTCCACCTCCCGACATAAGTCTCTTGAGGGCTGCTGTCCAACTGCTCCTTTCGGCACTGTCTCTGAGAGGGGAGTGTTACCACTCTCATTGGTTGTGGGGGAGGGGAGTGTTACCACTCCCATTGGTTGTGGGGGGTATAGTGGGAGTGTTACCACTCCCATTGGTTGTGGGGGGATAAAGTGGGAGTGTTACCACTCCCATTGGTTGTGGGGGAGGGGAGTGTTACCACTCCCATTGGTTGTGGGGGGTATAGTGGGAGTGTTACCACTCACATTGGTTGTGGGGGGGATAAAGTGGGAGTGTTACCACTCCCATTGGTTGTGGGGGGATAAAGTGGGAGATGGGAGTATTACCACTCCCATTGGTTGTGGGGGGATAAAGTGGGAGTGTTACCACTCCCATTGGTTGTGGGGGGATAAAGTGGGAGTGTTACCACTCTCATTGGATTTGGGGGGGGGAGTAAAGTGGAAGAGGGGAGTATTACCACTCACATAGGTTGTGAGGGATAAAGTGGGAGTGTTACCACTCCCATTGGTTGTGAGGGGTGAAGTGGGAGAGGAGAGTGTAACCACTCACATTGGTTGTTGGAAGTGGCCAGTGGGAGATAAAAATAAATACCGGATATTTTGCTCCATTATACGGCCTGCTAACGACAAGGCCTCTTAGTGTAAGATACAATACCACAAACATCTTCATTTCTACTTCTAGTTCTAGAAACGATTATCGACCTCTTTTGAAGACTCCAACTTGCATCTAGATAAGAATTCATAACCCCTATGACCTCTTACCAGAAGCAGAAGCTTGAAGCCTCTGGTAGTGGTAGTTTCTCGGCAGGTTATAGGTGCATGACGGCTGACCTATTCGCTCGGAAATGACAACTGGATGATCAAAATTAGTTATTCAACGTATCTTGATAAACGCACAATCAGCCACCTAAACATGATACTTCAAAGTAAAAGCAATGAATGAAAGAGTGACTGAAACACTCTCTCTAAAACTGCATCAGGTCCAACGTCTGCACATACCTCTATTTTTGGGCATTACAGATTTAAATCTTTTGCAATGTTAGCTGTATAATACTTTAGACATGCATATCCAAAGGTCACGTTTGTTAAATAGAGATGCAGAAATTCAGGTCATATATTGATATCAAGGATCCAGAGTTGCTTTTTAGGAAAATCCTCGCTGATCCAATAAGCTGGTATCACGATCCATGGATGGCATGATTGGAATCATGCCGGACAAAAGAGAGAGATTTGCGTTAAAAAGTCATCAAACAAGTTAACAATTACATTTTTGAACACTGGCATTGGGATTGGTAAGCACTTCCTGCATTTCAAATTCATTCACAGTAGTAGTCTGGTTCTGTTGATGCGGCACTCCAAGTTTATTTCTGGTTAACATAACCAGGGACAGAGTGAAGCCATTGAACGCTCCCAGAATATCCTCTTCCAGTATAAGAAGCGGATTAATGATAGAGTTCGCTGGTAGAATGATGACACTAAAGAGGGAATGCCAACCGGAAGTGCTTGACAGGTCCAGAATGTGAACGAGCCAAACAACGAAGAACGAGACCCAAGATATTGCATCCGTTACGATTAAGGTTGACAACTTCCGTTGGATTTTCTTATTCCTTGCTAATAAAACTTTGTTGTTTTGCCCAGCTACATTGGAACTGTTGACCGTTAAAATGGTAAGGAAAGCACAGCTGATGGTGATAATGGCCACAAAAACTATGTTACTGCTCAGGACTGTAGCCGAAAACCAAATTTGAGGATTTTTAGATTCTATGAAGTAATTAAACAAACAAAAACCATTACTCCCATAGAAGCCTATTTTCTTGCCAAAGACGTTTACATTGATGAACATATCATTCACTAAGTTTCCAATGGAATTCCAAGAAAATCTATGTTTTGACATTCTCCCATAATACGCTTCAATCACCAAATTAAGGTGTTCTATATCCAGAATTCCGACGAACAGAGGATTATTGTCGTATGTTATGGAAGGGACAAAGTATGACTCAAAATGAGGATAGAGCGGAATAAGAGATACCACAGTTGCAAGAAAGTAAATTGTACCAATACACACAACAACAGCAGCTTTGTTCCGATTCGTTAGTTTACTCCTTGAAATGTTCATTGATTTAGCACCATGTGCCCGGTATACACTCAGCACAGTCATGGAGTACAGAGAAACTAGAGACCCCAAAGTTGAAATCACTCCCAACCCAGTGCATAGGTGACTAGTCACCCACTCAAACTGAGTTTTACAGGTGCTCTTGTTGAGGTATTCGTCTGAGAACGCAACTAACAGGATGAAAACACCTTGCAGTAAGTCACCAGATGACACCACCAGTACAAACAGTTCGTTAATCATTGCCGTGGCCGTTTTCAGAGAGGAATACTTCTTCACGCCCCTGTATATGACGCATAAATTGCAAAGTGTCGAGATAATGCCAAATACACAGGCCAGATTGAACACTGTATTGTTTGCAAATATTTTTACTTGGTTGTCGCAATCAGAATTGCACTCGTCACTGTAGTCTAAGCAGTCAAAAACTCCGTCACACTTTTTAGCTACTGCAATGAATTCACCTGAATCAAGACATTTGAAGTTATTGTAGCAGTTATCTTCATCTGAAGCATCCCCACAGTCATCATTTAAATCACACACTTTCTCATATGGTATGCACCGACTATTGCCACATTCAAAAACACTTTGTCCAAAAGATCTGTCGCGGTTCTTGAAGGCCACGGACAACTCTTTGTTTCCCGTTATAGTGAGAACCCTGAGCTCATTAAGATTACAAGACGTGTGATTCAAGGGCTTCAAATTAATTGGGCATTCAATGTAACGGCTACATAGCTTTTTGCGTGCAAGATGCAGATACAGTTCCCCATGAATGCTAAAGCAATTAACTTGACTGGCATATCTAGGGCTGAGAACGATGGCAGAATCCGTCACGCCATGAATCGTGGGTTCCTTCATCAGGACACTCTTAACACATGTTCCAATGGAGCGCTCTAAACTTCCGAGTCCAGGGTGGCAAAAGAATACTCGTCTGGAAAACGTTGAAACACCAATTTGACTGGAAAGTTTATACTGCCATCTTGACCTTTTGCATAGAACCCGATCACAATTTGAAAAATCAGCACATAAATTTTCTACAGAGAGATAGTTATCAGACTGTGGACACTTCAAGGAGGGTATATTATCGCAGGATTCTCGTTTCTTGAAGGAATAATTAGCTTTATCGCCAGTGCCACAATCTCTAAACCAGGTATTTGCGTCTTCATCAAACCCATCCACACAGTCCCATATCCCATCCATCACCCAGGACACTGGAATGGGCATATCATGTTTGGAGTATGAAAATCTCCGGACACAAGTTGCTTCTACAGATGGAACCGCCATATCATCGCATATTGATGCCACTTCGTCGGCACTGTCAGCGCAGTCGCTTATTTCATCACACAGCTGATGCTTGTGTACTTCACAGTAATTGCTGAAAGACACACATTTGCTGTCAATATTGTCGTCACACACGTATTTTTCCTCGCATATTGCGTACTCAGAAATGGTGGTCGGGTATCCATCTACATTGCAAATGAGAGGACTCATCGGAGAATTTGTGCAGTTCATTTGATCTCGATTATCAGAGCAAACCTGGAACGCTGCATGTTTCTTCGATTTGTTGGGAGTGGAACATTTGCTTTGCGGATGTAAAAGTCTTCTGAGAGTACTTGTTAAACTTTTACAGGTATCATTAGGATCGCATCCTAGCTCGTCTCTTCCGTTTAGACAATGGTTTAATCCATCACAGAGCTTGAAAGGTGGAATATACTCGTATGGACCAGTGGACCACGGCATTTCCGTGGGATAAGAGAATATTGCCCAACTCTACAGATCATTCCGGAAATTGTGGTATTACCTTCACTGCATCTTGCCTCATCATAGCAATCTTCACAATCACAGATCCTGTCACAAAATGAAGATCTGGGAATCCTCTGACCGTCTTCCATTCCAGGACATGGGCCACAATGAACTGTACTTTCCACTGCAGTGTGATTAGTACAGAGTCTTTCATCCACTGCAACTCCATCCAAAGTGTTCAGACAATCAACTCGTCCATCACATCGGAATCGATTGTCGCTTTGATCTAGAGTCATATTCCAACCATCAAGCCATGTTTCTGCCCCCTCTACTTTTAGCTTGTGACACAGTATATCTCCACACACCCCCTCTCCTGGGTGGATGACAATGTTACTGGATGCCCACTCATCATGTCCACATGATTGGTAGAAGGAGGGGTCTCCTGGGCAGGTGTAGGAGTAGGTTATGTCCCTCCAATCAACATGAGTAACTACATAGAAGTGGCGAGAGAAAGGACACTTGAAGTACCAGTTACCATCACCCAACAGACATCGCGCCTTAACGTAGCCCCGTACTACAACAAACGTACATTCCACCACTTCAAGAGAGTCAAGGGAGTCAAAAGACTTTTTAATATCCTCGTTAATGTACCCCGTCTTGAAGCTATCGGTAAGGTAGGTTGCACGGACAATGATTATTTGTAACCATAGGAGAACGATTTTCATTATTTGCTGTTCTTATAACTCAAGCCTTATGCAGAAAAAAACTAACCCCCTCCCTCACCTGCTTAGTGCCCAACACAAAAACGCTCAGTCAACCAACATTAATCATATTCACGAAGCATTTGACTTATTTATGACGATTGACTATGGGTCACAAACAAAAGAAGAGTTCGTCGATTGTAATGCATGATTGAAAAAATAATTCGTTGAAAGATTTTTACAATATTAAATTATCAAACTTAATATTGAATATTCACTCATTGACGTATTGCACATATACTTCGGTTTTGCCCCCTCCACGTGACAAATACAATAGTGGTATGTCACGTGGAGATCAGATACCACGTGACCAGGTCGCCTGACCAGAGAACTCTCGTCTCACAAAATAACACGACAACAGACGGTCGAACGTTATAAACTTATCATTTTGAGATGAGATACTGAGGTCATGACTCATGACAACAGCGAATAGGTCGCACCTATAAAGCTATCTTACTTAAAAATGGCATTTCAAAGCACAAATATTTTAAGTGACTTCTCATATTTACCATCGTGAAGTTTACTTTTTGCTCATTTCTAACCTTTGATTTCCAGATTTCGTTTATATGGAACAGAAAATGCTGCTAGTTCGCTTCGCGTTTCCATTGAATGCGCAATTTGCCCACTCAGATCTTACTTAAACTCACAAGACGTTCTTAACCCCTGCAATTCTAAATCAATTAAGTAAAATCTAACTGCACGGCTGTTTCTTAATAAATGAATTGAATTTCAGTACAACGGAGAACATTAAGAAATTTTTATATGTGAAAGTTGAAGTTCCAATCGAATAATAAAACTGCAGAATTCTGAGAACAATGTTATAGTATTATCTTATTATAGACCAATCTCCACTCACTCTCCATGCACATGCTCAAAACAATATGATACTAGGTCCCTCATCAGATTTTCTCTGTTGCATAACTTGAAATTTATTAAGATGTGAGAAATGCATTGAAACAGCCACGCTGAGCACCTCAGCGTGAATATTCTTATCATTATTATTCAAGTTTGTAGCTCGTCTCGTAATCTGCACTTATTTACTGATTATATACAACCTCTGCAGGCTTGTATATAATACTTGAATACACGATACAGTTTAGTTAACTCGTCACGTCCCTCCACTCGAAATGGCAGCTAACTCGAATTCTCGACGTGTGCTCCGCAACGGCCGCTCCTACTCGACTGACCCTTACGAGGCGTTCGGACCCCCACCCTCTCTCCCACACCAGGCTCAGATTCCCCGTCCTGCAATGCCGTTTCCGGGCAACCAGCAGCTCAGCTCTCAGATTAACGCTGCAGGTGACACTCTCAGCGCAATTCGCAGCATGTTGGAGTCGGTTCCCCCTACGTCACAATTTGAGAGCAATCTGTTCAATTGTATGAATCTACTGATTGCTCAATTCAGTGAGATCAAGGACTGGCAGCGGAGGGTGGATGAGCGGTCAGGCATCACCGCATGTTTGATCAGTGAGATGAAGCTGGCTACTGTCAAGACTGAGCAGTATTCCAGGCGGGACTGTGTTACGGTGACCGGTGTCCCTAAAGCTGAGGATGAGACATCAGAGGACCTAGGACCTAAGGTGGCTTCAGCCCTGAGTAAGTCGGGTGTTCCGGTGAAGGTGGAAGAGCTGACGGCGTTTCACAGGAATCAGGGGAAAGAGCGGCAGGTGAAGCTGCGTGATGGGACCACGAAGACCATCCCTCCTACAATCACAGTGAAGTTCAGGTCGGTTAATCAGAAGGATGAAGTTGTTAAAAACTACAAAAACTTTGATCACAGCAAGAAGAAACCGAACGATATCCAAGTATATCATAGTTTGTCTCAGCACTATGCGAAGCTCCGAAGACAGATCATAGACTTCTACGGTACTGACAACGGTCAAGATAAGGCTGTGAAGTGGGTTCGCTACCTATCTCCCTCGGCAGGACTAGCTGTCAAGCTTAAGTCAGAGGAGTTCGTGAAGAACATTCATGTCTGGTCTGATTTTCTCCAGTTTGCTCGAGGTTAGACGCAACCATTCACACCCTTCACACCCTTATTTTCATACTACATGTTGCATGCTCAATTGAATGACTACCTTAGGAGGTCTATTTATAAAGGTTGTAATTTGGGGATTTTTCGAAAAAATTCCCATATTTTCAACCTACCAAAATTTTGCCCGCCACAATTTTACTCCCCGATTTAATTCAACCCGCTTTCGAAATTTCTTGAACTATCTGTACTAAAACAGTACAACTTCGTTTCAGAGATGAGTTTTCAGATAGTTACAGATAATTTAGTCAAAGTCAAATAAACAATTGAAATTCTAAAATTTAGAACAGTAATTAATGAAGCAGAGGCTCAGGAAGACGATCAAGAATTCGATTTGTAATATTAGAATTAATATATTTTTCCATTGTTTTCCGCAAAAAATCTTTCATTTGTCAGCAAAAAGTTAGAAAAATCACCCAATTTCATTTGGTGGGTGAAATTTGGGGATTTTTGAAAAAAATCACCATATTTTCAACCTACCAAAATTTCAAACACCGCAATTTCGACCCATATAAATAGACCTCCTAAGGTATGTATTTGTTCTTCGTGTTTTGCATGTTCAATAACATATTTTATTGATATGACGTATGGACTATATGAAATATGTAGTTGAATGAATTTTCACCGGATATACTATGAAATAGTATCATGATTTTACAGATTTTATAGGAAAATCTGATCACTGTGTGTGACAGGGTTTCAATGATCTTTTTCTGTGATTTTCTAATTATTGTACGTTTTAGGTCTCATGAAGATAGGACTTTGTTTTTTTTATTCATGCCATTTTCGAGTGGAGGTGGCGGTTTAACCATCCTGTACCGATTGTAATATTGTTACGATTGTCTTATAACAACTTTTGAAATGTTGATAGTGGCAATTTGAATATTATGAAAAGTATTCCAAAAGAAAAATGTGGCATCTGTGAAAAATTTATTTACCTGCATAATAAAATTTTAATTTGTGCCGTTGACAATAAAGCATACCACGCCAAATGTCTTAAAATTAGCCGTGATACCGCGTGTGAGCTTCAGACTATGCCTGATTGGTTCTGTCCGATGTGCTTAGAAAATATATTTCATTTTTAACTTAAAATCTAGCGATTTTTTGCCAGAGAAATGTAAGTCATGTACTAAATTTATCAGCGCCAGTCAACATGAGCTTGACTACTGCACACTATGCACAGAGAAGTGCCACACGCAATGCTTAAATCTAAGTCTATGTAAACCGTGCCGTGATGATTCTGAGAAATATTCTTCTGCTCCAATTTGTGACAAGCATTTTGATCCGTACGAAGTTGAGGAACAAAAAGATCATGATCTATTTTTTGATGATGATATTGATGATTTAACTAACTCTACTCAACTGGCAAAAGATATATTAAGTAACTGCAGCTACCATAATGCTAATGCACTCCCCCTTAATAAATTAGAAAATACTACATTCTATTTCAATAACATTGACGGATTCAAATCTAACTTTCATGAATTCTTAGCTAATAAGGCTCTACATAATTTCGATTTTGATTTCTACTGCTTCAATGAAACAAATATTCACGAAAACTGCATTGAAAACTTCGAATTAGATGGTTACACGTTAGAAATGCTCCACGCTATAGATGGTAAATCAAAGGGTTCTGGTCTAGCCATCTACTTTCGTGATAATATAAAGTTTAAAAGAATTAACTATTTGTCATTGCGTAATAAGCATTTTGAATCACTTGGAGGTAAATTCCAATGTGATATAGGTGATGTGTATGTTATTACAATATATCGCTTCAATGAAAAATGTGATGAAGAGTTTCATGAAAAAATTAACAATAAACTTCTTAAAAATGTTCTTGATAAACCATGTATCATTTTAGGTGATTTTAACTTAGACACACTCAGATACAGTAATTCGAAACAGGTACAATGCATGGTTGATAATTTTATAACATATGGTTTTTCTCCTCTAATAAGTAAAGCAACAAATTTCTTCAAATCTTCGTCAACAGGCATAGATCATATTTGGTGCAATTTACTGACGCATAATACTCATTCTGGTGTAATTACGGAGTCTAGCTCCACGCATAAGCCCATTTTCGCTAACATACCGACAAAGATTGATGACATAGAAAATATTGATGATACATCAGCTAATTTTTTCACTCAAAATATCTCTGCTAAAAATATTGAAAAATTCGAAAAAGAACTGCAAAAACTAACTGACGAATTTGCTGAAACACCCGATGACGAGTGTACAGGGTGGGTAAAAAGTCTGGACCCCCCCTCTCCAGCCAAAACAGTAAAAGGTACGGACTTGTCCTTTTGAACATAATTAGTACTATCAATTGTGAGTAGAAAAAAGTCATTTTGGATTTTCCAAATTATTTTTGTCGGATTTTATGAAGGAGCATTAAGACGACACTTTTGATCTCATGAAAAGGTGAAAGACCCATTCTGCCTCGGTAAATCCCTACCAGACGTTTGTCAACGACCTTTCCTCTCCTCTTCAAAATTTCCTCTGCAACCACGGCATTGCTCGCTTTTTTCTTATTGGAGAAATTTTCTATTATTTTGACAGACTTCTGAGAGAGCTTTATCGGTCGTCCTGAGCGCTCTTTATCCTCAACTGAATAAACATCACGCTGCCAGTTCCGTTTGACGAATGTCTCAGATCGACGGATTCGTTTTGCAATCCAACTTCTAGAAAACAGGTTGCCATCAACTTTTCCACCAGACATGGCCTTGGTCAATACATCCCTGGCCTCCTTAAATGTAATAGCCCGTATTCTATCAATCAGCTGCATGGTACTGTCATCAGAGGCATTCGGCATTTTGATCTGGCAAATGATTGTGGATGAGTGAAACTTTGCAAGAAAAACAGAGATGAAGCAGTTAATATTATGAGGGTTAATCATTGATTTAAAGCATTTATACACTATTTGATTGTTGACAAAAGTGGCAAAATTGATTCAAAATGAGTACACTAAGACCATATGGTCTAAATGTTTCTAACCCAATAGGTATAACTAATTGCTTTGAATTTTGACTTTTTAACTTATTGATAATTCAGGGCAGTTTTTAAAAATTGCTTACAAACTTCTTATTCAATTTTAATTCAATTTTAATTTAATTTATTAAGCCATTAACCTATCATCACTAGGTTATTTATCACTCATGGTTTTCAATTTCCATTTTATTTATGATATTTGTATATAAGGTTTTCAACTTTACATGCTAACCGGTAAATTTTTAATAGGTAACTCAATGACTTTTGCACTGATGATGATGATTTGAAAGTACTTTGCATTAAAAAGTCAGCTCGTTGTGGTTATTCGTGTTGTGGAACTTGGCAATTACAGTGTTTTATTATAAAATGAGTATACAGACAAAATTAAGTTGGTTCAAGACAAGTTTGCTGAGTTTAACAGTGACTTGGGAGAAAATAAGCGACTGAGAGGCCCAAAAAATGCAAGTTTTGTAAAATTGCTCCTTCATAATTTTTTTTGATTATTTTTTTTCTTTGACAACTTTTTTCTACTCATAATTGGTGATACTAAATATGTTCAAAAGGACAAGTCCGTATCTTTAATCGTTTTGGCTGGAGAGGGGGGGGGTCCAGACTTTTTACCCACCCTGTACTGACAGAAACCAGGCCAAGAATGAATTTAGTATTTTCTATACTCGATTAAAGGAAATATATGATTCATGTTTCGTTGAGGAAGTGGACGGCAACCGCACTAGAAATTTTGTGAATAGACCCTGGATGACTCTTGCTATTGCTAATTCATGTAAAACTAAAAATAATTTGCATAATAAATGGATCGATTCCAGGGGAAAGTTCAATGAAGCACAAGCTGAACATGATTTCAAAGTTTACAGGGCCAAACTTCGTGACGTCATAAGACTTCAAAAGGAAAAGTATTTTAATGACCGGTTCAAAAAATGCAATGGGAATATTAAAAAATGCTGGAAGGTGTTAAACGAAATGAGAAATAAACGTAAGCGGCTTAATTTTCCAAAGTACATTTGTCATAACGGTATCTTAGTCACTGAGAGAAGAATAATTATGGACAAAATTAATAATTATTTTGTTAATATTGCTAATAACCTCAACAGAAATGTATCCAACAGCGCTTTTAAAGACTTTAAGAAATTTCTTAAATGCAGGAATGAACACTCGATCATATTTGATAACATAGAATCATCTGAAATAACACTGATTATCAAAAATTTGAACCCTAACAAATCTTCTGATATTAGCCCCCGCATACTTACCCTCTTCTCACACAAACTGTCCCCAATCTTAGCCAACCTATTCAATAACTGCCTAAATTTTGGAATTTTTCCCGATGAGTTGAAACTAGCCAGAGTTATTCCCTTATATAAGTCTGGAGATAAGAATGATATATCAAATTACCGTCCAATTTCTTTACTCCCAGTAGTATCGAAAATTTTCGAGAAAACTATTCATTTTAGGCTTATCAATTTCTTTTGATGATCATAACATCATTTATAATAAACAATTTGGCTTCAGAAATAAACATTCTACGATTCATGCTTTGAACACAGCGGTTACGCAGATTATTAATGCATTAAATAGCAAAAAAGTGTGGTTTTAGGAGTATTTCTTGACTTTAGTAAAGCATTTGACACTGTTATTCATGATATTTTGTTAGCAAAATTAGAACATTACGGGATACGAGGAAATTTTCTTGATCTAATGAAGGATTACCTCACTAATAGAAAACAATACGTATCTGTTGATGGAATTAAATCTGATACCCTTGACATAACCAGTGGCGTTCCACAAGGATCCGTTCTAGGGCCGTTACTATTTCTAATTTATGTTAATGATATAACTAACTGCCTCTGCACTTGTGAAACAAGTCAATGTACCAGTGATTGCAGTAATTTAGCCTCTTTCATACTTTTTGCTGATGATACTAATCTTTTTATTTATGATAAAGATATTAAATCAGTATTGAAAAAGACAAACCTAGTGCTATCTAGAATTAAACCGTATCTCGAAGCTAATTATCTGCATATAAACATAAAGAAATCTAACTTCATGCATTTTTCTAGCCCCAGAGCAAAATTCTCCTTTTCTGATTTTGTCCATTATTCACCTTCAAGTGAAGAACTGATTTTTGGCATCGATGCTATAAAATTTTCTGGTAACAGACTTAAACGTGTTAAACAAATTAAGTTCCTAGGTGTAATTATTGATGAAAAGCTTAATTGGAACAGTCATATTACCTATCTAGGTAAAAAAGTATCGTCAACTATAGGATCCCTCTGGGATATGAGACGCATAATTAATGACAAAATTCGTACATCTGTTTATAATGCACTAGTTAATTCGCACTTATCCTACGGTATCTCAGTTTGGGGCACTGCTGCTAGTGAAACAAAACTACAAAAACTATTTGTACTGCAAAAGAAGTGTCTCCGTAACTTATTTAACATTAAAAAAATTGACAAGCATATAAAAGGCCATACTAAACGAATTTTTAATGAAAATGGTATTTTGACCATCCATAACCTATGTAATTATTTCACGTTAACTTGTATAGCAAACCTCCGCCTAACAGAAACACCCTCGTATCTGTTCAACCTACTACATATTGATCATGCCAAGCAAAGAATCTCTGTTCCAATTTTATCCACTAATCACTACATGAGTAATTTTCTGTACCATGGTCCAAAGCTTTGGAATTTATTACTGCCATTTATTAAAGACAAAGCTTATAATCTTCCCTCAACTATTGAACAGTACAAAACTAGATATAAAAAATTTTTGTTAAGAATGCAATCCGACGACGCTGACGATAACTGGATTAGCTCTAACTTCAATGTTGATAAGTATTTAGTTAAAATTAAACATGATCCATACTTTATCGAAAATATGCGTAACACAGCTCTTTCAACCGTGACATCAATTTTATTTACCGATTAAGAACAATCAGCCATTAATTAACAAATTATTATTAGGCATAAAACATAAAACATACTATATCATAAAACATACTATATCATGATCATATTTTCTCTTTGATTAGCAATTTGAATAGTTTAGGATTCGGCCATTATCAACAGCCTTAGCCCATAATAATTCTCATATCATCACTGTGCCCATGGACTGAGCTACAAGCCGTGTGCCGTGTGTTTGTGACTTATTAAAGTTTTTTTTTTGCTTAGTTGAAATACAAATTTTATTGCTACACAAGGCATTTTACCACTCAGGTGATAGAAGCTTCTGACAGCTCTCTTTTATACCCGCAATCTCTCGTTTTTCCTAGCTGTTTGGCGTATCACCAAATATTGTACATATAACTCAAATATTAGCCTACTTTAATCCCAAATTCTGTTAGTGAAATTTTTAACCCAATCCCCGTCAAATCCTAATTTCAACATTTCAGTGTGTTTGCTAAGAGAATTATTATCTTTGATTACATTGCCAATGTACAATATGAACAAAATTACAATTGTTTAAAAAAATTGTTTAATGTCCGTGAAAATTGTCCGTGATTTTCTAGGGCAGAGACGCAAAATTTTTGGCTCTATCTCTTTAAACGCAAAAATTATAAAAATGTTAAGGAAATTATACTTCATTTCCGTAATTTTTTTCTCCAATATGTAAATATATCTTTATTAATGAGGGGGGTCACCTTTTATATTTTGGGAAACACGGCTTTGAGATATGAGTTGGCCAGGATGGCCAGGGCGTGTGCCAACATCTTGACGGTGGTCTTGACTCCATAGGTCCAACATTGCTCATTGAGGCCTCGGAGCAAAATGTTTGCGCTCAGAAAGGCTGAGCACAAAATGGGCGCAAAATTGCGGAAGTCTGGTGAAACTGAGCGCAAATGGGCGTTAATGAGCGCAATATTGCGCTCAGTGTCGCTGGGCGCAATTGAGCGCAAAAAAGGAATTTTTCCAAAATCCAAGGATTATTTTGCGCTCGTTAGCGCTCTTAGCCCAAAACGGGCGCAAAGTGGGCACAAAATGGGCGCTAACGAGCGTTAATGAGCACATATGAACGATGATGAGCAGATATGAGCGCAAAATTTTGCGCTCATTCATTTTCGAGGCTCTGGAGCGCAAATGAGCGTTAACAAGCGCAAAATTTTCCTAATTTAAGCACAAACGAGCGCAAATTTGCGCTCAGTTAAGCCTTGCGCTGAATTTTACATTTACCCAAAGCTGTTTTGGTTTGCCGCTGAAGCATGGTTCAAACCACCCAAATACCGCGTAAATAGGGATTCTTATTGTAAAGATCAAATAAGCGCGCACGCGCACTGTAACCACGATGAAAAGTATTTGTTTTGAAGCGCCCGCGCGTGCGTCATATTCCATAGAATTCTTTCTTTGGTACATGTGGCAAATATTCTGCTGTTCACACTTACAATTGTATTTCACAGTACGAAATGACAAGCATGCAATTTGACGATCAAAGTACACCATCACACTTACTTGGCACCCAGTGTAAAGGAGCATTTCTCGGTGATAAGTTCGAAAGGAAAGGGCATATTCGGGTCATTGCTTTCTGCAATACTCTGAAAACAAGACATCAATCAAACTGGGTTTCAATACAGAAAAAGAAATAGCAAATAGCAAATACTTTTGTTGTCACATGCTATCCTTTGGTGTTACTTGAACTAGTGTCTAGTACTACAAGGACAACAATTGGGTGGGTAATAAACAGTTTGCATGCGATCGTTATTGAGTTAATAAATGCAACTGGGACAATATAATATATAATAGGAGATGTAGTTGTTGGCAATTACCCTGATCTCATTGACGAATATCTTCTTGTTGCATTTGTATTTCTCCTGCCCTTCAATCTTGCAAATGAGTATAACGTCGCTGAACTGAAATAGGAGATACTGAAATAAGTATTAAATCGACATTAGCACTACGGTGGCAGTAGTTTCAGATTACGCTAAAGCTCGTGAAGTCATGTACAGAAAATATTCAAAAGATTATATGTAAAAATACAGGAAAATATTATTACTCACGATAAAGTTTGTGTTAGTTGAATATTAAGTTTCAAACTTTCAAATTACGAAAATTTGTCTCTGATCACACGGGATCGATTATGACTGACACAATATCAAAAAAAATTATCAAAAATGCATGATTTTAGTAGAGATATGAATACTGAACAAAGATCGTAGTTGAGACTTGAGCTTGAGGATGGCCAATGATATTTTTAGCGAAACGTCCTCTGGATTGCACATACTTTTAACATACTTTTACCTTTTATACCTACCGACTGCAAGTAATAACCATTCCCGAACTTACCACAAATATGAACCGGGCCTGAACTTTCCTCCTGCTCATTTTCTTGATGGGTCCGTGTTTGATGTAGACCATGGGGGCCCCGGAGTTCGATCGTTTGGGCTCGAGTCCGGAGCCCAAACCACTCACGTTACTCAGCAGCTGTGTCACCAGCTGGAAGTTCTCCTGAAATAGGGACGGGGCCCATATCAACATCGTATCTAATTGGTCATCCCCGAAGTGAAATTTGGTCATCCATTTTTTGAATTTTTTTCTGGAACAAAAAATATATTGATTTTTAAGCTTTAAAACTCAATAATTCAGGAAATTTTGATCGAAGATTTTAGACAAATAGATTATGTTATAATCAACAATCATTCATTATGTTAGTTTTCTACAGGGTTGGCTGACATGGGCATAGGTCATAAGTAATAAATTAAAATGTATTATACTACCTGTGGGCGAACTTCGACATGTTAGAACAAAAGAGCTAGTATCAAAACAACACCGTGAAGTTTTTTCGTGGTTCATGTGCTTGATAAATTGATTCGCATACTATAGGTACAATTGAGAACATTCCAATTCCCCATATCAGCGTATCTATCCGGTCCCAGCCAAGTAAGATCTTATTATCACTCAATTATACCCCACACGCGAAAAATAGGCGGTTATTTTCAACAATTTGACAGTGCATGCAAAGTTGATGGCGTCATTGCGGCTGCCTATTTATTCTGAGCATATATTATGTGATATCATGATGCCTCTGCGCTCAAGAGCTCAAGGATGACCAAAATCATAGAATACATTATGATCAAATCTAATTAGCTTGCCAACGTTAATATATGATTTTCTGGCTTTACGGAGGTGAGAATCGCAAATCTCACCTCCAGAACCCCAAAAAAGTATCACTTACATAGATCAAAGTAGAAAATATATAGCGTTTGGTAATCACATTCCTGGCTTTGTATCCGTAGTATCTGCTGCAGCTTTAATAAATTGATGGCTGTTCTGTTTAACCTTTTACCGTCACTAATTCAATACATTGGAACACTATAATGATGTAAAACTCATCCGCCTACTGTTCGTACTTACCTATATATCTTTCATTATAATAGCTGAGAGCAATGCTTCTATGTTTTCAACTTATTTCGAAAGCGCGATAAAAGAATTGTATGGGTATTTCGCTGTCCTATTTACTCATTGAAAATCAAGAAAACCAAGCAGCAAATTTTTAATTAAGTAATTAAGTCATGACGTTTTGGTCATCCCCATATGGTCATCCGTTCTCAATGATATTGATCAGGGGGACGGGGGTCACGAGACTAATAAAATAAATAAATAAATAAATAATCATTTTATTATAGATTACAATCAAAGTTTCATATCGCTCTTCCTCTAAAAAATAAAAATAGAGACCAATTTAAAAATGTTCTTACAAAGTTAAGGACTTAAAGATTAAAAGATGAGTTAGAGGCACTTTGTAAGAAGACGAAGAAGGAGCGAAATTAGCTGACTGGGGGAAGCAATAGCTCTACGAGCTAGCAAACGCTTACACCAGTTTTCCATTTTATCAATGCATTAGTTACGAAGCGCCCAATCCCGCTACCCATACGAAGTTGTATGACAGAGAAAATTTTGTAACGATACATCGAGATAACAAAAAGTACTTAATCACTCAGAATTCTGAAGTTATTTAATACTTTTCAGAAAATAAAGATCGTAATTTATCCTTAAAACGGAAAGCGACAGTGATTCTCGCAGTGCTATTGGTAGAGAGTTCCCAGAATGCAGACCCACATAGACTTGGTTTTTTAAGTGCTAACTAATTTAGGACATTTGTAGTATAGATCCATTCCAGTTGTCCTGGTGGAGATTGAATACATATCACTCTTTTTAGTGAAATTACGTTTCAGTTTTTCGGGAAACTCCTTATTGTAAAAATATTCGTAGCAAGTGGTGGCTATGTTAAACCAGTACAGATCTCTTAATTTAAGGACCCCTAACTTCTTGTAAAGATCGGCCATATTAGTATATTCTTGTTTGCTTTTATCAAATTTCGGGAGACGGAAAATGGCTCTAATAACCTTGTTTTGCGATTTTTTACGTTTTTTAGATTATTTGGAATATTATCATTGAAGAAATCGGACAGTACATTTTTACTCAAGGAGGAAGCCCAAATAACAATTCCATAATTCAGGTGAGATTCAACTAAACTGTGGTAAATCAATTTTTTAGTTGAGATTCCTATATTTGGCATTTTCCAAAAGGCATTTACCATTCTGTTCACTTTACATGATACTAAAAGTCTGTTTTTCGGAACGATAACGAGCTATCAAAGTGAATGCCGAGATACTTGATTACATCATTTTCATATATGATTGTACCATCGTCTAATTCTATAAATTCGTCTATGATGTACTTCGGGCATATCTTGTGTAGCTCATGCAGTACAAATTCTCCCTTAGAGTTAACAATTCGATGATCAGGGTCTACTGGGTCATCAGTACTAAATAGATAATCAGGTGCTACAGAATGAAGATCGGAGAGATCAATCTCACCTTTAACATATACTTTATGAGGATTGGGCCCTAGGAAGAGATATCCTGTTTTATCTACATTAGTAAGCATTTGATTCGAGTGAAACCATTGAAATACCTTGCCGAGTTCGCATTTTATGGTCTTATCATATTCTGATCTCGAGACTGAAATCATAACACAGGTATCATCAGCATAAATTGAGAAATCGAGCAGATTTGAACTGTTAATGATATCATTCATAAATAAGATAAAAAGAATTGGCGCTAAGGTTCCTCCCTGAGGAACACCAAAAAGATTTTTATATTTTTTAGATGCTTTATTTCTTACTGCAACATATTGCGTCCTGTCAGATAAGTAGGATTCAAACCACATCAAAGCATTACTTCTTACACCATAATATTCTAGTTTACGTAAAAGTATTCTGTGAGGAACTACATCAAAAGCTTTGCTAACATCAAGAAAAATACTCCCAGTTTTAAGGCCTTGGTCTAGAGCTTCTAATGTGGTATCTAGCAGGTTGATCATGGCATGAACGGTACTATGTTTTTTTCTAAAACCATACTGTGACGTAGTCAAGATTCTACATTCTTTAACATGATCTAAAAGCCGATCTCGCACTACTTTTTCAAGAATTTTAGAAAGACTATTGCATACTGTTATTGGTCTAAAATTATTGACTCGTACTTCACCTTCTTTAAAAACAGGGGTTTGTTTACCAACTTTAAAACGTAGGGGTACATAACCAGTTCTCATGGAGATATTAACTAAGTGTGCCATTATAGGCGATAGAGTTGAGTTAAGCATCTTAATGAATTTATTTGGTATAACTAATGGACCTGGACTACTTCTATCTTTAAGAGATTTAATCAATTTCCTATTTCGTAGCTATTCGTATCCTCTAATATAAGATATCTATCTACTGGTCTGTTCTTGTGTAAATGATCTAGGTACTTGTTATCTTCAGTTAAAGGCGGATGTATTTTATTTATTTAAACCTAGCATTGATAAGACATGGCGTATTACATTACCTACACGAAACTGATAGCATGCTAAGTTTGCGGGCATTTTCTTAATTGGGTGATTATGGAATATGAAATAAGACTTAATAATCCCTGTAATTCGATATCGGTGTGACAGTATGTACACACAAAGCCACGCAGACATGGTATTGTTCAAGTACGCTATAAGCACGAAAAGGGGTTAAATGACCGGAAGAAGTTATTAAATATTACACGCACCGAACCCAAATTAAGCGGAGAAATGCCCACAACTTATACAGTCCTAGCCCATAGAGCGCAGAAATAAATTCTTTGAAATCAGTGCTAGGTTTGCGATAAGCCCCGATGAATCAGAATTTAACAGCTCAATTGTAAACATGTTATGTATACTGTATAGTGGAGGTATACGGTAAAATTTTAGGAACAATTAACATCCATTTGATACAGTAACGAATCCATGAACTCAAGTAAAAATCATCAGCTGAATCGCAACAAAGCAAACTTAGTTATTTGATAAAGGGGGGTTATTTGATTTAGGGGAGGACTAAAATATGTACTAACAAACTATCGAAGTATCTAATAACTAAATAATTAAAATATGTACCTTATTTGGCCTTTATTTAACCGGCCTTTTTTAACTGGCCTTTTTTAACCGGCCCTTTGGACAAAAAACTCAAATTTTTTTTTGTCCTTAAGGGCCGGGTAAATAAGGACCAATAAGGTACTAAAATATGTATTAACTAAATGTACTAACTAATTTAGCAATGTTATCGTTGGCTTTGTTTGCGGCTAAAGCCACCTTCTCCAGACTTTCCTTTACATCGTTATAGTCAGGACTAGTTTCTTCCAAACGCTCTATGTACTGTTCCAGTAGCATTCTGAGGAGGGGTGGGGCATTTCCGAGTTATTGAAATAAGCTTTATGAATTAACAATTTGTGAGATTTACAGGAAGTTACAGGAAAGCCAGAGGTAGAAATTAACATTATACATCGTACCTGTATCGGGGTATTCGTTGGACTGGTGCCAGCATGTGTTGCGATATTTTCAGCTTGTGACACTCCTGATCGTCTGCCTGAAAAATGAACTTCTGTGAAACCATGCACATTTCATGCTATACAATATACATTATACACTGTGAACGATACTGTGTAGGGAGATACTAACAGAACTTTCACCATACCTTTCAGAGTTGGTGTAATGGCGGAATTGTGTGCAAAGTATAAATCGTAAACGCTTGATAAACAGCTAATCCTCAAAGTGGGTTCAATGTGCTCAGTTTAATTGTCCGAAATATTACTCAGACTGCTAATTACGTCTTGTCCTTATACTTAACAGACCTATCATTCACATAATATTCAAAGATTTAACATGTTAATTGTATTCTGAATATGCATCTAATTGAGACTCAGATTATCATAAAGGTATTTAATGAAATAATTTGACCTGCAAAGTCGTCTAATACCCCACTTTATATTATCAAACTACGACAATTTCAGGGGCAGTATGGATCGTTTAGGTGTACTCGCATGTCCAGCTAATAACTTAATAACCGCAAAACGGTTTAATTACAACTTTACAACAATAGTGTATTTTACATGAGTCGAGGAACACCGATTCACCATCTGAGCGATAATATTATGCATACGAGTATTGGTTCATGTAGTGAAATCTGGTCTAGAAACTGAACTGGTGTGTAGCAGAGAAACTGAAGTATTGAATGAAGCAGCCCTGAAAGATAAGCCAACTATTCTGAAGATGGCTAAGAGAGTGAAAGACCACTACTATCCGATTGATGATTATACTAGCAGTACCTCCAGCTCGGTGACGATCTGAGAGAACTTATCATTCTTGGCACTCATCTCGTTGAGTGTCTTAACGGCGTTCTCGAACTTAGCCATGTAGTCCGTGTAGAGCTGGAAGTAGGGGGCAATGGACTTCATGACGTCACCAATGCTGGGACACGAGCTCCTGGGAGACAGTGAGAACTGGGTTAATAACTGTTTGTTTGTTTGTAAACCCCAGAAGGGTACCGCTAAGACAGTGAGAACTGGGTTAACTGTGAGAACTGGGAGACAGTGAGAACTCGGTTAACTGGGAGAACGGAGTGGAAATATTGTGTTAATGGTAAATTACAGTTCAAAGCATGGGAAGTGATATAAAATCAAGATTGTTGGGGAATCGCAAACTAACTTCTAATGAAAACAAATCTTTGGAAATAGTATTGACAGGATTACAGGAATGAAGTTGGGATAAAGCTAATGAAAGCTTAGTGGGAATATCTGAAACATTAATATACCACTTGGCAAGCCTGTCGCTGAGGTTGTCCCTTAGCACCAAGTGAAGATCCTGTAGCTCCTGTGTGTTGAGGAAGATGGTTCTGATGGTCTTCTCAGGGAACATATACGCCCCGTTTTCCTGAAGTGTATGGGAGAATTACAATGTACACTGAATACATAACAATGTACATTGTACAATGTATACATTGATACGTGCGGTGTATAGATAACATTGACCATTTTACATTACAAACAGCTGCGTTCAAATTACTACGATTTTAGCTTAAATCTCAAATATGTGAGAAATTTGTCGCACATGCTTTGTTCAGACACAGCAGTTTGAATCACAATTCTAATTAAATTCAGTAAATTCATTGATTACAAAAGTTGGAAATAAATTCACAAAACCCACCCTTACCTGCTACCCAATTAAAAAGGTACCTGCTACCCAATTAAAAGTTCAGAAGGTTTGGTGCACTGGCACATCCAATTTTCGCTAGAGAATATCAACGACGTAGCTTGTCATGTCAAAATGACGGCATCGACTTTTGTTTTGCTGTGGGTGCTAATACCGGAAGATTCCTTAAACTAACCGTTCTACAGTAATATTAACAGCAAAGTAAGTTAATGTACTCCAAATATTCTCACACTGCACTGTACACTGTACTGTACACTTATTAATAATATCCCTAGAATAGAATGCCATTGAAAGCTCGAGACGGTATTTCCTGCTCAAACGGAGGTTTAAAGCATGAGTAGAAGATGGAGGTGGCATCCAGACAATAAGCAGTGGCAGATGACGTCATTATCATGGTTTACAATGGTGTATTGCTGACATCAGACTGCCTACTTCTCGTGTACCAGGGAGATATCCAGTAACTTAAGAGGTGGTAGATGTATTGGCTAGTCTGTTGAGAGGTGTGTTCATGGTTATTCTATCATTGGTTAAGAATGGTACACGAGATTCTCAGATTCCACGCCTTTCGAGGTACAGCGTCATGCTGATCATGTGAACTAACTTTATGATTCCTACACGATAATTTTCATTCCTGTATTTCTTGTGAAAACAACATACAGATTGTCAACAATTTGGACTTACTGACTTGGCTAACGAATTGTTACCAAATATATAGCAACAACGCTCATTATGAAATATCAATATATTACTCATGGCTTTAGTCTTATTTAGCGTAAGGTATGTTGAGGAGATTAACATAGTAACTAAGTAACATTGCTAAAGTGGCACAAAAATTATTGCTATTATTGTTACATTCAACTGATGTGATGTTAGGATCTCACAGATACCTATGGGTCATAAGATCTAGCCGCGCACACTTGAAGTGTCAACCTCAAAGAGAAATGATGTCACACATGGGTGCTCTGAGGCTCGTGCTATACTAGTACTGTAATATGATCACATGATAAGTTAGTATTTAGCATGTAAGACAAGTATGTAAGGCTGGTAGGAGTGGTAAGAGTGGTAAAATGCTAATTGGTTATAGTAGTACTAGTGTTAAGAGAGGTAAGGATGGTAAGAGTGGTAGGTGTGGTGAGAGTGTTAAAGGGGTTCTCTGCTCCAGAAAAAGTGCTATTTTTCATGATCCAATTTATCAATTATTTCTGTAACAATAATCATGGTGAAATTCCATGTTTCTAAAGTGCCTCCTATCGCGAGATATCGCACCTTTATGTTACGGCGCGATGACGTCCACTACTGCACCAGACCTGACTGCTATGCTATTAAATACGTGATAAAATTGGTATTTCCCACATTACTTTTATTGTTTGCTTCACTTTTAGTTTTCTTATTTTTTAAAATGATTGTTTGCTGATTAGATATGTTAGTTAATTGATACACTCAACTATTTATGCATTCATTTTGGGACAATAGGATGGGAAATGAGCCCATCTTGCCTGCAATAAATTCTGACAGTTTTCATTGTGAAATCAGTACTTTAAGGCATCAGCTAACTCCGAGATACCTTCACTCACCCCCTTATTTGATCTGACTTCAGTTCATTCTGAAAGTGAAACTCGTCACTCTTCAGTAGAAATTTACTCTAAGTTCCTTCTTACCGTAATACCGGTCGACCAGTTCAATTATATGTTCAGTCCGACTAAAATTCACTTTTTAACAAGTTTTGACAAGTTTCAGTTCTGAAAAGAGTGCAATGTAGGTCGTAGGACTTGTCCTCTCTAACACCAAACACTCTGGCTCATGAACTCATGAAAATACTCCCGGTTTAAACATTTTATACTCTGACACAAGTCCACTCCGGTCTAATCTTACCGACTATAGTACATGTTCACTCTGAATCTATATTAATTCCCATTCTAGCCGATTCCAAAGTAGGTTCACTGTTTCTTCTAACACCAGTTCACTCTAACAACAGTAAACGACCGAGTTCAAGTTCTTAGCCGAGGCCGAGTTTGCGTTGTTTTCTGACTGACGCCAGTCTACTCTAACATCAATTCAATCTGACACTAGTCCGGATTCAAACAACAGCTCAGTGATCTCTCGGACACCAATTCACTGATCACTCTGACACCATTCCTAGTTCCAACATCAGTTCAGTGTTGGACTTCCGACTGGTGCCAGAGTGAATAAGTGCGAGAGTGACTCTGACACTAATTCACCCTGACACCAGTCTGGATTCCAACAACCTTCAGTGTTCACTCAGTTGCTCTGACAACAGTTCACTCTGACTCAAGTCCGGATTCCAAAGTTCCAACAAGCGATCAGTGTTGACTCAAATGACAAAAGTTCATTTTCACACCAGTCTGGATTCCAACAACCATTCAAACAAGAGTGTAAACTCTGACAACAGTTCCCTCTAACATCAGTCCGGAATCTGGATTCCAGCAACAGTTCATAAGACTATTTGGTTTACTCTGATATCTTTTCACTGTTCATTGTCCATGTAAAAGTGCGTTACTATACCTATGTTAATATTACTGTGAATATGCATTATGATTTGTACGTAGTAATAGTATCAATTATCATATTTAGTCAATCATGATGAATAATTTGGAAAATCATCCAAAACCTAAGGTGAATGTAGTAAATTCCGTCCATGAACTAGGATGAAATACTATATAAGCATGCTAAAAGCTTAACAATTTCACTAGATTTCACACCTATTTCCCACTACAATAGTACAATAAGCTGTTTCACCTGTAATATAACACTGCGCGACAACATGTTGGTGCTGGAGTGACGTCATCGCTAAATTTTTAAACCGCAATAACTCGCGAAATAATAAAGATAGAGGATGGGGATTTCAACATTTTATTACATGTAAGGTGAGATATGATAAAATCATAATGATTTCAATTTCATATAAAGTCAATTCTATACCAGAGAACCCCTTTAAGAGTGTTAAGAGTGTTTAAGAATGGTAAGGATGGTAAGAATGGTATGCGTGGTAGGAGTGGTTTAAGAGCTAAGAGTGGTAGCAGTGGTGAGAGTGGTATGTGTGACAGGAGTGGTAAGAATGGTACAAGAGTGGTAGGAGTGTTAGGAGTGCTACCCACATCTTTGAGTCTGTTTCTGAAGGTGTTGTTGATAAGGTAGAGTGTTGAGTAGTACACTTGTTCTGTCGTATACAACTCCTCTGCTATCTTATGTCTGCGAATGATGTTTATCAGTGTCACCGTATGTGTCAACTTTCATCATATAATTTGGCTAATCATGGTAAGAGTGGGGGTCGAAATGAAACCTGTGTCACACTCTATTAAAGCTTTCGCATAGGCTTAAACTTCATATTTTCACGCTGTGAATATGAAATCTAAAATCCATTTCAATTTGAAAACCTTCAATGTAAAGTTGCCACAATGCCAAGGCCATGGTATGAAAGTAGAGAACTCACCCTTGTCTACAGAAAACTATGAGAGCTCACCTTTTCCTGCTGTTTTTCTCTTCCACAGATTCCTCCATTCTCTTACTCATCTCTTCCTCCACACAGGCGTCATGTTCCTCCTCTACGTCACTCTCTGAGGAGTAATGGCGGAGTAACACGTGGGGTGAAATGTGGGGCAGTGGATAAAATCTTCCTCTTAATCTTACATAGTGGAGTGGAAGGTTCAGTTTAGAGAGTAAAGCGACAGCTAATAAAAGGCTAAAAAGCTAACATACCAAGTAATCTAGTAAGTATACCTGGTCCCTCGGACACGTCAACCGCAGCTTCGTCTTCACTGGAGGACATGTCGGACATGTTTACTGAGGACCTGCCACTTTCCTGTCGTCCTAGTCCTGGGATGGAGAGGTCAATGAGAATATACGAGGTTTCAGAATCAATTTTTCTCTTGTCAATACTCCGTAAACTATCAAAAGTTTTTCTTCCTTTAGTTCTAAGATCATTGCTTCAAGCTTTTGCTGGTCCGCCCAATCAAAATTCTAAAATGACAACTAAAAAAGGGCATTCAGTATGAGAGTAAGAACCCGGTGTTCACAATATTGAATGATAATTCCCTCCAACGAAGAAGGGATTGAACCTAGTGTGAGTGATGAGGATGAGTTGGTTGGTGGTAGTGAGTAAGATGATTGATATGCCATGTCACTATCCACAGCATCCGAGTCACTGTCTGATTGGTTGCTTTCCCCAAGTCCTAGCGGAGGGTGTATGGGCTGAGATTATCTCGCAGTTTGTAATAAAGTAACTTGTCTTAATCTTGTCGATATTTAGCTCATTAGGACCCTTACCTAGCGTACTAGTATCATTAAAAAGAGTCAAGACTGGTGAAATATCAATTGCATACGGGCCATCAATTTGAAACCTATTTTTGGTGGTTTGTAGATTTGTTCATATGTCGTAGATGATTTGTAAGTTGAGTGATGTGCTGAGCCGCTACTTTCAGCAGTGGTATCGTCTCGGCGGGAAATATCTGATCGATTATTTTCCCACCAGTTTGGTCCTGCAACAGATCAGTTGCAATCACACTGTAAGTTCTTCTTTAAATTATGAATATTCGTCATATTCGGACGATGCCGCATCCTCCATTCAAATTCTATAGACTGACGTTTTTAAACTATTTTTGGCTCCATTGCTTTATATTTACTAAGTCACACATTCAACTATTTCAATTGGATTCAAACATGTTTTAAGTCTTAACCAGCGAATTCCTTCTGGCTGGTTATCAGAAAGAAATCAAATACCTTATTGGTCTTTATTTAGCCGGCCTTTTTTTTCTTTTTTTAACCGGCCTCATGATAAAAATCGAATCATTTTCGAACCATTTTAACCAGCCCCTTGTACAAAAAATTTTCTCGTTGTAGCCAGATCAAGGATTTTCTTTGATGAGTAATTGATTTATTCTCTTTTGACTCAATGGTACAGGTACAAATCTAAACGATGTGGTTCTTTAATGACAATCAATTTCGTCGTTCTACGACATCTTCAGGTCTGTAAATACAATAAAATTATATAGAATAGAATCATAAACTCTAAATCTACGGAGTATGTAATGTCCCAACCTACGAACTTGAAATACGGGGTTCTAGGGCTACCTAGATTCATGCACTAACTAGTACTACCTACGAATAAATTCATGATACTAAATACTAATCAACTTGTAAATATCAAGTTGTACAGATTTATCATTTTAACACGTAGTACGATTATCGTACGATTATCAGCACATACGATCGACGATCATTAATTTGAATTTGATTTTGATACAGTTTTGATCAGTTTTTCAGTCAATTTTAATTATTTTAGTTTTAGTACGGCAATTTTTAGTTGATTAGTATTTAGTATCATGAATTTATTCGTAGGTAGTATGTATTCATAATTACTGTATGAATCTAGGTAGCCCTAGAACCCCGTATTTCAAGTTCTTAGGTTGGGCATTACATACTCCGTAGATTTAGAGTTTATGATTCTATCAGGGGGCTGGCAAGCCCCCCGCGGCGGTTTGCGAGCCCGAGGGCCCGAAGGGCCCGAGGGCGAGCATTGGACGGCGTTTCTAACGAGAGAAATCTCATGTATTTCCCCACATTTCACGAAGAAATTTGGGCAATTTCCCCGTTATTAGTTTCCAACAAAATCGATACGTCGCATGTTTGAGGGTCAAAGGTGCAACTGTCAAAATTTCAGATCGATTGGATAAAAGATGCCCAAATTATGACAACTTATTCGCACTGAAATCGTACACGCGATGCGTACGCATCGCTGCGCTTGCCAGCCCCCATATATGTTTTTGTGGATTCGCCAAATTTCAAAATTTTTTACGGAACCATCCCGACGATCAAATCGACTGAAAATTGAGTTTTCGCGCCTTCGCTGTGCGCACGCTCGGAGTTTCAAATTTGAGATGAATTCATTCAAAAATGGCTGAGTTATTACAACTTGAAATCGCCAAAATTGAGGCTGTTCTTGTTAAAAAGGGTTACGACAATAACATACCAATAGAGAACATTTTAGGCGAAAAGTGTACCCTCGTTAAAAGCCATATCTCGAGAACCGTAAAGATACAGAGCTCATCGACCCAGCGTTGGAAAGTAGAAAGATAGAACTTGCGAAAATTGCCCTTGAAAAGCATCTTACGTCATTTTGATGACGTCATTATGACGTCACAAAGTCGTGAATTTCATATTTTGATTTCCCGAAAATTGGCGTTTTTCAGCGCAATTTTTCGGCATGAAGCTTTTGAGATAGGTAAAAATGCTTATGATAATGCAGAAAGGAAATTTAATTTACTTTCCAAAAATGGGGTCGAAAAGTTCCGGGCCCTCCGGCATCATTGAGATATTTGCAATTGTTTGAAACACTTTGACACGAAAAGATCGCAAAAAATAGCTAAAACGGTAAGGATGAGTTAGAGAGAACGGGACCATCCCAGAACTTCATCTTTGGATATGTTGTCGGTCATAGTCCCAAGTGTGCTAATGAATGGGTCTCAGATAGCTCATCTAATTTTATGACGTAATTGTGACGTCATCAGTAATGCTAGGTAACGCTAATTTTGTACGCGCGATTTGACGCCAAATTTCAATATCTGAGCAAAGAAAAAGGATGATATTTTTTCCAAAAACCAAAAAGGATTTGGTTGTGGTGGTCCGCGGCGGTTTTAAGGCGTTCTTCACGGTAAAACCCATGATATGGAATAGAACGACGGTTAAAACTGCCGCAACGGCACTTTTCGAAGCATAATAGTTTCGTGAAAGCTGTACATTTTGAAGTGACGTTGCAGCAGTTTTAACCGTCGCGTTCTATTCCATATCATGGGTTTTACCGTGAAGAACGCCTTAAAACCGCCGCGGACCACCACAACCAAATCCTTTTTGGTTTTTGGAAAAAATTCTATATAATTTTATTGTATTTACAGACCTGAAGATGTCGTAGAACGACGAAATTGATTGTCATTAAAGAACCACATCGTTTAGATTTGTACCTGTACCATTGAGTCAAAAGAGAATAAATCAATTACTCATCAATTGTAATCATGCGACTCTTATTCAACGACCCGATCCGTGAAATCAAGGATTTTCTTTGTTATACTATGGTAATCAAGTTTCGTCTGACAAATATCAACTGGCCTTCAATTTCATAACTTAACCGGCCCCTTTTTAACCGGCCTTTTGGACAAAATTCTCTAAATCTTTTTTAGATAAGGGCCAATGAGGTAGCTCAAATAGTGAGTTCATGCATTGAAACCTTTCATAATTGGTGGTTTAGTTGATTGATGCACAATAGATGCTTGAGGTGAGTGATGTGCTGCGCCGCTATTTTTTGCAATTTCATCAATATAACTGTGAAACGTCCCTGGTCTACGTATTGCACGACTTTTCTGTTTCGATTTTCCTGGCAAGATGTGAGTGAGTCATGGATTAAGGATTAGAGGTTCCTCGAGAAAAGAAGAAACTATTCACTTCATTATCAAAGTATGAAATATGTGCTACATTAGAACGTCTAGAGCTTGAGCTCATGGAAACTGTGTACCAAGTAGAATTTACCATCGTATAGCCCTGGGTTGGTATTTTAATAATCGAGTCTGACAATTATTTCAACAACATCAGAACAACAACCGCAAAAAGCAGTATATCAAGTGATGAATTCAGGCGCATTGAAACCTGAAAATAATGCACACAGTGAATTGGGAGATAGTACTGGCGGTGAATCCAGTGATTGGGGTGGGGTGTGAGATGAATGATTTGCTCCAGAAGAGGGATGAGTGAAGTGATGTGCTCCAAAAGATTGATGAGTGAAGTGATGTGCTTCATTAGAGGATTGAGACGAGTGATGTGCTCCAGAAGAGCGATGATATGAATGATTTGCTCCAGGAGAGGGATGGGATGATTGATTTGCTCCAGGAGAGGGATGAGAAGAGTGATGTGCTCCAGGAGAGGGATGGGATGAATGATTTGCTCCAGGAGAGGGATGGTAGGAATGATTTGCTCCAGGAGAGGGATGAGTGAAGTGATGTGGTCCAAAAGAATGATGAGTGAAGTGATGTTCCCCAGTTGAGTGATGAGATGAGCGATGTGCTGTGCCACTATTTTCTGCAATCTCATTATCGTCACTGTGAGACATGTCTGACTCTGATTTACGACTTTTCAGTTTGACATTCCTAACAAGATATGATTATGGATTAAATGTTCTAAAGAAAGGTTTCATGAGAAATAAAAATACCGTTCATATTTCTATCTATCAATGTTACAAATACCTTATCATCTTACTACTTATAATTCTTCCTCATATATAAATTAATAAATATATATCTGTCTGTCCGGTCTTCCTTATATATCGCCACAGACCTCTCTGACGCCACTCAGTACCCAATCAAGCATGCCGATGATTGGAATGTTCATACGAAAGTACCAGTGACGTTTGACACCACCAGGTATATAGACATCACTTAGAGGAGTAGGCACATCCGATTAAAATATGATCTCATCACTGATAAGAACTGCAGTAGGGTAGAGCGGGGTAACTTTGAACACGGGGTAACTTTGAACAGCTTGGGGTAACTTTGAATTTTCCTGGGGTAACTTTGAACAGCAAATAAATCAATTCGATTTGCTTCCATATCACTTCCCTTATTTCATACATTCAACAATTAATGGGATTTTAGAACAATTCTGCCACCCATAGAAGTCATTTGGTTTCATTATTGCTTGTTCTGAGCAATTTCATGGAAAAGTCCTTCAAATCGATTTTTTCGGCTATAAGTTCAGATTTGGTAATATTAAGCCTACTTTCATAATCAATTGTACGTACACTTTTTGTCAGATTATATCTTGCATCAGTAATGTGTTTTTGTTTAAATTTGAGACTTTGTTTGATTTTTATTTTAGATATTTTCATGCAGGCAATTTCCTACTTATGCTTTTATGGATTTGATTTTAAAAGGCCTTGATCCACCTCAAATTTGTCCGGGCATCAATGATGGGGCTTTATTTTTTGTAATAATTCAGTAGATACATGTTGAAAGTTGGCCTTGGCTAGCCAAATCATAATCTAGAGGACCTCATGCAAAATTGTATCTGGAAAAAAAATATTAGCGAATTGGGGTAACTTTGAACACTTTCCAAAAGTGGTCAAATCTCATTGCCCAAAGGAAGTTTTTGTAAGAATGGCATATAAGAAGCATCATTAGCATGTTTTAAATCCAATTTAGCATAATTCGAAGCAAAAAAGCACAAAAATTTTTTGGGGTAACTTTGAACAACACTTTTGAATGGGCGTGGCCATGGTTTCACCATCTGAATTGATGAAATGAATTATGTGGTAATGAACTTTTCATTGACCCAGAATTTGTCCAAAACATAAAAATCTATATCCAGGAGGCTTCTAATTGGTTTAATTGGGTGTTCAAAGTTACCCCAGGGCCGGGTAACTTTGAACAACTATGTTACAAATTTGATCACGTGATCACGGCTCTGTTAGTACAAACTGACACATCTCACATACCAGGTTTATTAGCCAGGGCCCCTAATGGTTATAAGAACACACGAACTTTTTGGCATGTGTTCTATTTTCAGAGGGCAGTTAGAAAAACTGAAAAATCGTTCAAAGTTACCCCGCTCTACCCTACTACATTGTACTGTACGAATTGCTGAAGCGAAAATATGGTGAATGGTAGCCGGAGGCCACGGGCCCTGCTAGTTATTATAAAGGATTAATGTAATTGTAGCACCCGTGCTTAGCATAACCCAAACGCCGGCTAAAAACGGAATTGAAATCCTGCGAATTTCTGCAGGTAAATTCCTGCAGGTAAATTCCTTCTATAAAAGCATTGTTCTTATTTCAATTTAGGCTTTAGATTTTCCGTAATTAATGCTCAAAGTTGGAAAAACAAGATCGAGTTTAAGGTTTAATTCACCAGTTGCGCGTGTTGTTATGGTGATTGGTGATTGCGCGCAAAAACTGCACGTGCATTTTAACGAAGAAGCTGCCATTTCGTCATTGTGTATTTTGCTATTTTGGTAACGTTTCCATTCATAATTTACGTTTTCAAAGGAAACTTCGAGCTTTGTAAAAAGTTTACGACAGAAGAGTATCAATCAATCAAGGGATTCTAATCACTATTTTAGGAGAAAAGGTAAGAGTTGAACATTTTGCTCCATTGTGAAAATCAGCGATAATTCTTTCATATCAAAATATTTGTAGTTTCGATGGTTTGCTGCGAGGATTTGACAGAAGGAGGAATTCATATTTACTCAAGTTAGAGTGGGTTATAAACAGATGAAAATCCGGACAATTTTGATTTCAATGAGCTTGGGTTCAAACTTGCTGCCCATCTTTTCTCCGAATCTGAATTTTGGATAAGAAAACCATTTCACTTGAGTTCTTCTTATTTACTGTTATGTGTCCTCGACAATTTATAATCGCAAAATCTGCAATATTTTTTATTCTTATTCAAATCCTATGTAAATAATTCGTAATTTCGTAACGTTGCATCCCTATCCCCAGTAACAAAAAATTGCATCAATGACTTCGTTCAATTTGCTGTTCGTCATTTATAATAATGGTCTTTCAGAAAGCATTACAGTACTAGTATAATCTACGTATCTCTGTTTGCTGTCGATCTAAAACTTGATGTTGCAGCCGACCGCTTTGATGAATCACAGCAAGATCTAAATTCTCTGTTTGAGTGGCAGAAGAAATGGCAGCTCACGTTCAATGATGCAGATGACAAATGCAAAGTACTTCACATTGCTATAAAGAACCCGATGAATCAGTACAAACTTGTTGATGCTGTCCTCCCTCAAGTAACCTCTGAGAAGGACCTTGGAATCTTAGTTTACAGTACGTTTGATTGGAAAGGTTGCATAGACGCGAATATCAAGACAGCAAAGCAAACGGTGGGTTGGGTATCAAGGAATATCATATCTCGCTCCATAAGTCCATACCAGTGATGATGGCTACTTTATTTGAAAAGAGAATGAGAGGTGATCTCATTGAAACATTCAAAATAACATCACCTCGCGACATTGTGTCTTATATTAGGAGTGGGTTAGAAGTTAGAAGTTAGGAGTGGGTTATAAACAGATGATAATGCGGACTATTTTCAATTTTGATTTCAATGAGCTTGGATTAAAATTTGTTTCCATCTTTTCTCCGAATCTGAAATTTGGATTGAGTTCTTCTTATTTACTGTTATGTGTCCTCGACATTAATTTACAATCGCAAAATCCGCAATCTTTTTGATTTATTTTTAAAGCCTAGATAAATTTTTACGTAATTTCGTTACGTTGCACCGCTACCCCCGGCCCCAGCAACAAATATTTGCATCAATGACGTTAAATTTATTGTATCTCAAACTGACTATACGTCCAATAAAAGAGAAAACCCAACGGGTAATCTCGTATAATATACTAGTGCGTTTCATAATGATTTGCATGTAGGGTTACCGAATATATTCGAAAGTATTCGAAACTTGGGTTCGATATTCGAATATTCGATATTCGGTCGGATCGAATATTCGCCCTGATTCGATATTCGTAGAATATTCGATATTCGATATTCGATATTCGAAAGTTTTGAATATCAGGGTATTCGAAAAAGTATTCGATATTCGATATTCGGTATTCGCTCGAGCGAATACCGAATATCGAATATCGAATACTTGACACTAACAACTATTCGATATTCGGTATTCGATATTCGATCGAACGAATATCGAATCTTCGAATACCGAATACTTGGAATTTCACTATTCGATATTCGATTGAGCGAATATCGAATCATCGAATATCGAATTCTTAGAATTTTACTATTCGATATTCGATATTCGATTGAGCGAATATCGAATCATCGAATACCGAATAGTAGCGAATATTTTCGAATATATTCGAAAATATTCGAAAATATTCGAAAATATTCGAATATATTCGAATATATTCGAAAATATTCGGTATTCGAATATCGAATAGTGAAATTCCAAGTATTCGATATTCGAAGATTCGATATTCGCTCAATCGAATATCGAATATCGAATACTTCTTCGAATATCATGATATTCGAAACTTTCGAATATAATCGAATATCGAATACTGAGCGAATATCGAATCGCATCGAATATCCCAAATATTCGAAACTTTCGAATATCGAATATCGAATATCGAATACTGAGCGAATATCGAATAGTTTCGAATATCATGATATTCGAACAGCTTCGAATATCGAATATCGAATACCTATTTTTGATATTCGATGATTCGATATTCGAAGATCGAATATCGAATATTTCGAATATCGAATATTTGCCCGATTCGGTAACCCTATTTGCATGTAAGCAATAAATGCTTGCCAGAATAACGAAACTGAAAAACGACTATCACAACTTATAATATGAACCACTGCGGTATTTTTGCCGCTCGGCAAGGTTCTAGGAGCTTTAGAGGTTTTTTAACTGATAGAAATTAATGACTGGGTTCTGTGGTGACGCTCTGTGTAACCTAGAGTGATAGTTAAGAGAAGTACTTTAAGATCCGACTACCACAATTTGAGTTATGTTCGTTCCAAAATATGGGAAAATTATTTTGTTAACAGTGACACAAAGCGTTGATGTTTACATCAAAAGATACTTCAATCAGCAGTTGATTCTATGTTGAAATTATGATGAATGACCGTTCCTAACGTAAAATTGTCTGAAAATTATCGCTCAGCCATTCTTTTTTAGATTACTGTTTCAGGTTTTGATCTATGCTCCAAGTGCAAATCATTATGAAACACCCTAAGTATTACACTATTATATAATACGTCAAACACTTCGTAGCTAGAACGAACATTACCTGTTTTCCAAGTGAAACTGTCAAGTTTTAAGGCAAGCATTTTAATACTCGAGCCTTACCATTATTTGAGCAATCAAAAACCATTACCAAGGACTGTAAAAAGCAGTAAATATATATTATCAACAATTGCATGCCCATTGAAACCTATTATATAGAATGCAGACAGTGACTTGGAAGATCGTATCGGCGGTGAATCCAGTGATTTGGGTGGAGGTGAAGTGCGAGCTGAGTGATGAATTGAGTGATCTGCTCCAGCTGAGGGATGAGCAAAGTGATAATCTCCAGGAGAGGTATGAGCCGAGTGATTTTCTCCAGGAGGGGGACAAATTAAGTGATTTGCTCCAGGAGAGGGATCAGATGAGAAATTTGCTCCAGGAGAGGGATGGGTTGAGTGATGCGCTTCAGGAGAGGGATGGGATGTGGTCTTATGCGATTTGGTCGGTTGGTCGAATTGATTGATTATCTCCCTGATATTTATGGTGGGTTGTTGTGAGTGATGTGCTCCGGGAGAGAGACTAATTAAGTGATTTGCTTTAGGAGAGAGATTAGTTAAATGATGTGCTGCAGGAGACGGATGAATTGACTGTTTTTTTCCAGGAGTGGGATAAGATTTGGTCGCATGCGATGTGGTCGGTTGGTCGAATTGATTGATTATCTCCCTGATATTTATGGTGGGTTGTTGTGAGTGATTTGCTCTAGGATCTGATGGATTAGTCGAGTGATGTGCTCCGGGAGAGGGATTAATTAAGTGATTTGCTTTAGGACAGAGATTAGTTATTAAATGATGTGCTGCAGGAGAAGGATGAATTGAGTGTTTTTTTCCAGGAGTGGGATAAGATTTGGCCTCATCCGATTTGGTTCGTTGGTCGAATTGATTCATTATCTCCCTGATATTTATGGTGGGTTGTTGTGAGTGATTTGCTCCAGGAGAGGGACTCAATAAGTGATTTGCTTTGGGAGAGAGATTACTTAAATGATGTGCTCCAGGAGAGGGACTTATTAAGTGATTTGCTTTAGGACAGAGATTAGATAAATCATGTGCTGCAGGAGAAGCATGAATTGAGTGTTTTTTTCTAGGGGAGGGATAAGATTTGGTCTTATGCGATGTGGTCGGTTGGTCGAATTGATTGATTGTCTCCCTGATGGTGTGGGGTTTATCCTCACCATTCTTCTTGCGAGTCTTCGGAGTGTCCAGAAGATTAGTTTTACCCTGTGCCTGATCTGAAGGACTTATCATTAATTGAGGTGTTGATATTAGTTGAAATAATTGGGTATTGAAATTTATTTAAATTGAATGTCCATGTCCTTAATACTTTAATAAGTGAAGCTGATTGCTGATTAGTATCTCAATTTTGAAGAGGTTGATTGACTTAATTCTGTGTCTAACAACCTTGTTGTTTCGAAGTAACTTACTCTCGAAAATAGCTCGGATGTTGCTGAATTTCGCAGAAGGATCATGATCGTTCTTTTCGTCACTGTGGAAACTCATGATTATCTTTGGTCTAGGTTTGCGTCGAGGAGTAACAGGGGAGTACTTCTTGTAAATGTCTTCTTTTGTTCGGATCTTCTCTAACTTATTGCGGATAGCAGCAACCGTTGGACGTTCAACGGATGACTGACTGCTTGCACTGCTTCTGTCGCGTACACTGTTCCCCTCAGTTGATGAAGGTTTTGATTTTTGTGACTTGTTCACACCTGAAGGGGAATTAATTTGATACATGTCTCATCCATTGTAACAACATTTTTCCAGGACATAAAACACTGCTCAACCGAATACGGAATTGATACTATATCTAACCTACAGGCTACAGCATACGAGACCAAGGATATCGCGTGTTTCATCCTATCTAGTAAACTTGGAAATGGTGTGGTAGGTTCTCGATTAATAAGCATCTTCTATCCTATTAGGCTAAGATACGTAAGGCTAGTAACTAATTCATTTAGGGTGGACCAATGGAAATAAATTCCTTAATTTCTTCATTATGGTTGATAAACAGGTTGTAAATTTGCAATTCATAAAAAGTAATTTTTAAATTATAGTACTAAGTACTAACAGTTAGTATCAGGACAGTGAACAATTGCCTCAGATGAGATTCCAGTTGTTGGTGGATAATTGGCCTGATCAAAGTTCTTAGCGGAAGAATAATCGGTTTGATTAAAGTTTTTAGCTGGTGAATTGTCGGCTCTATTGAAGCTGTTAGCGGGTGAGTTATCAGTTGAATTTATTTGTTCTGGGTCGATGAATGTTTTAAAGCTAACAGATTCCTCAGATTTAGTAAACACTGGCAGTATCAAGTCTTGTTTGTTTGTTTTGTATATTTGGGCTGGTAACTCAAGGTTGTCACTATAGAAAGCTGAGTTGGATGATGGTTGAAGTGTTGGTAGCACTAAAGTGAGCTCCTCGTATTGGTGTTGCTGCTGAGCAGGCTCTTGATTGTAACTTAAATCCGGAACAGCGTAAATACGTTCCTCCTTGGTTTTAGTAGCAGGAGCTTGGCAAGGTTGGAAGGACGGAGTGTAACTGGCTTCACTGTCTGACTCAGAGATCCGGTACCGGTTGAGACTGATGCAGTCAATGTTCTGGTAAAGGGACGCCTGTAAGATGTCTGGATTGTCGAGTGAGTCCTCGCAATCCCAGAACTCTGGCTCCTCGTCCTCTTCAGTGTCAAGAACGTTAGGAAGTGAGGTAGATCTGAACCGTTCTTCTCGAGATGGAGAACGAGTGAAGAACTCAGTCAAACTCTTCCTACTGAACTTTCTCTGGCCTGAGGAATAAAAAGATTTAGAACATATTAAACTCGACGAATTCATTGGTCAATAACTAAGAATGTTGGGCATATCAAATTCAAAATTTCCTGAAATGGATTCAAATTTTTGGCCCTATACGTTAGTAGAACGCCACTTGAAATTAATAACATAACTGCTAACTTAATGATCACCGAGCAATCAATAATAAACAAAATACAGGGTGTTTCAAGACTCGTGTCCAAATTTCTTTTTTTGGTGGTGATTTTTATGAAGGAGCAAATCACCTCAAATCTGTTTTCTTGAGTTAGGAAGTCCTTACAATTTTGTTTTGCAGACACATTCTCTCAAAAAATACTATATTTGACAATTTTCTGACCACCCAAAATCTGGTGTGAAAATGTGCAAATCTGACGAAATGCGACTGGATATGGTGAGGATGTTCTACGCTAATGGTAGCAGCCTGACCAATACTAAACGAGCATTACAGAAAAAATATGGCCTAGAAGGTCGAAAAATACATATTAAAACGATCCAGCGCAATATTACCAAGTTTGAGAGAGATCTAACGCTCAAAAGATCATGTACTGGTGGTGGAGCAAGGACTGCTACTGTAGAGAGGAACGTCAAGAAGGTGGAAGAGGTCCTCGAACAAAGCCCAAGACGATCCATCAGAAACATATCTAAGAAGACCAAACTTAGTCATACAGCAGTTTGGAGGATATTGAGAAAAGAATTGGGCAAGTTTCCATACAGGATTCAAATGTTGCAGCAGCAAACAGCTATCAACAAGCAGCAGAGGTTGAAGTTTGCTAAAGAGTTTTCAAGCAAGATTGAAGAGGACTCTGAATTTTTGGGAAACCTTATCACAGCAAGTATCACTTGGCTGACGGAGCAATTTGAGAATAGGGTAATATCCAGGAGAACTGATTTTGCCTGGCCGCCTTACAGCCCCGACTTAAATCCTTGCGACTTTTTCTTGTGGGGCTATCTGAAAGAGCGTGTTTACTCCAACCCAATCCCCAGAACAACTGGACAGCTGAAAGAGAACATCAGAAGGGAGGTGAGGAAGCTCAATCTCGATACAGTCAAATCAGCTATGGATAACATGCTACCAAGAGTGCAAAACTTGCTCTCAAGAAAGGGGGCATGGTTCGAGAAACTATTGAAGTATTAGTCAAATTTGAGTTTACTAACCTAAATTGTGATATAATGACAACAATTTTAACATAAAACGAAACTGTCTCTTTCCTTAGTTTGAAAATTGTGGCTATTCAAAATATGGACACGAGTCTTGAAACACCCTGTACAAGACTTCTTAACTAAAGAACTAACTAAGAGCTCAAAGAAAACAACGCCTACTGCCTAGGCCGCAGAAAAGGTTTATATTATTATCAAATGAGCTTACTACTACAGTTAAGATTATGAGACGCTTTAAAAAATGGGGTTGGACTTTTTGATGACTCTTTAAGGATTCGTATCCCATGATAGCTATTATTAAGCGTTTACTAAGATTGTTATATTTGTTTATTTACCTATTTTAAAAACAAACCTTTTTCAAGGGCTTTCATTTATCAATAATTCTTACAAAAGAACGAACACACACTCAAATAATAAGCCGAATGAAATAAGTCACAGGGAAAGGTGGATTTTTATCAGCGTGTTAGGTTACGTGTAGAGGAAGCAATTTCAGGGGATATCAAGTAACAGAGACCTTTAAATCGCAACTACCTACTCAACATATTGCTACTCGTAACAAATAGTAAATACTAAATACTGTATGGAATTCTCATATCTACTATTAGAAGTATTAGAGTATTAGGCAGCTGGCTACTACTGATTCAGATTGAATAGAATATGGAAATGCAATTGAATTCTTGTGAAATGTCAGCATGCTACCTTCAAAAACGCATTGTGATTCCCACTATGCAATGCAACTTCCACAATTCATATACCATATACCTACGTACCCGGTGGTAAAGTTGCTTGGATGGTTGCCAATCCTGGTTTTGGGCGAAACAACTTGGTTGCATGGCTGTGATGGGCGAATGAGCCTAATTATACGAATTTTAATGCTGCTACAGCACAACATATTATGGGCTATGACACTTAGTGTGTGGACTTGTGGATGGCAATTAAATTTTGCGTGGTTTTACTTTTTGACAACTTATTATCTAACAAATAATCACGGGACACTGGGCAGTGGTTAAACATTATCACGTCATGATTAAAAGTTAACGTCTGCCTGCCTCTACGTTTTGTAAATACTTTCCATCCAGTAATCCGCACATTAATTCGATTTTCATAGTCCCTCTCTCCTCACTTAGAAACGCGAATCATGGGTAATGCGTGATCTAGCTTTCATTTTCTTTGATGTTGTACGAGGTGGTTGCCAATAACTCAATTTACTTTTCAGGATAGCTATCCTGCTCTAGGATACCTATCCTGAGTGGAAGTAGGAGGTTGTACAACCTAACGTTAAGGTAACAAATAAATTCCATGCAACGTGAAGTGGGACTGTAGTGGCAAGGAAGTTGATTGAGTCACGAATATTGAGTACACTGTACCAGTGATGGCGTTGATACGGATGATAAATAATTATGAAGGATATTATGCAATGTGTATTTTTACATAAGAGGTGAGAGGAAGGCTGCTGGAGAGAGCCACTGCTCCCAGCTCCAGTACTCAAATGTCAAGTGATGTGTTATGAATGAATATAATACGGAGCAAATTAGCTAGATAAATCATAGATAAATAAGAATTTTTGGTGGAGATTTTTTGAATTTGTTGCATTGTTGACCAAGAGTTGTTGCCCAACTAGGATACCAGGATAGGCTACTTTTTACCACCGGGCCTACGTATGTCCTACCTTGGGTAACTTACCTACTATGACTCTATAACACAATTAATTAAGTGAAGCCTAGACTGCAGTGTCGTTATTCGAATTCAGAAAGCCTTTCAACAATCAGCTGTGAAAGTTCAAAATCAGTTACCTATTTAATTTATTAATAGTTTAAACTGAAAATATTGTTAAATATAAGTGTTAAATATACTCAAGTTCTGAACATGAAGTTAGAACTCACCTAGTGCAGCAGTCTAATCATAGCTTCAGTCATAGAACTGGAACGTTACCACTTCAAGTCATCCTATGGGAAAGCAGTTCACATGACAGGAACTATCAGGTATATAAAGGAATTTATCTAATTTTAAATCATGAATATCAAAGAATAAAGTCCTGTTTTGCAATTGTTTATCATAAATATTCGCCAATTTCAGTTATATTATTGTCATAATAATGAGGCCATGCTTAGGTATTATCAGCTTATAAGGTTAATTTTGAGTTAATTCCTGATTGGGTAGACCAAGAACGCATCTGGTTTAGATCAGCATGCAGGGTGAGGGTTTAAACCAATACAGACCTGAATCCTATTATAGACAGTTAGACACCATTGAAACTCAAAAGTGCATACGTGCACAATCACTGCAAATGACAGTACCAGGCACATACTACAGTACTAAACTTCTCGTATTCCTACACTGTCATTGATCAGTGCATTGGTAATCAGAATGCAAAAAGATTTGGGGGACATTTGTGGGCAGTGAGTTGTTCTTGAACTCTCAAAGTAGGTTTCTTTCTACCTCATTCTGTGTAATATCCTTTGTTGATATGGTGGTTGATCATTGTAATTTACATTCAATTATTGGGCAGGAAGCGGAGTAGTAGAATAAACTTGAACACAAAATAAAAAGCCGTCATTATAGGGATATTTCGACATATGCTTTATGCCATTTTCAACCTGAATTTAGATTTATTATACAATGCTAACAAGAATATATAATAGTTATTGCCTACAAGCACGCTGAAGATGATCTTTTAAACTGGTAAATTTAAACTAGACGACCTTACACACAAAATCACAAAAATATGTTACATTACGTAGCAAACCAACAAGAAATTAATAAATTACTATCTAATGTAATCACTGATGAAATGTACTAGATAAAGTGTTAAAAACCGATACAAAATCAATGCATACGTACAAAGCAGTACTTAGAAAATGTTGAGCGGAATCGACCACTCCTGCGTATTAAGTGTCTGTTTTCTACCTAATTTGAGCATAATACTCTCCATATAGCGAAGCCGAAGATCGTGTGAACATCTTCCAAGGATTTCAGTGTCCTTGAAGTCAAATTCACACTCGGGATCACCCGTTTCGGATATGTGCAAATGAAGGGCACTATTCTTAGTCCTAGCATTAAGATGACCGTTAGAACCGTAAAATCTTTCGTAAACTGTGTTTTTGGTTTTACCCAAATAAGCCGCACTCGGCCCACATTTTTTACATTTAGTGTAATATATTACTCCAGATTTACATTCAAATGGTAGAACATCTTTAAATTTAAACAAATTACCTAATGAAAGACCTCTCTTAAACACAACTTTAAGCTCAACACACGGGTAAAATTTAGTTATTACTTTCTTCAATTGTTTAGCTAAGACCAGTGAAAAGAAGACGGACCCAAGAAGGGTAATACTAAAACAATAGATTTCTTACTTACTGTATCAGTATGGGAAGGTGGATCACTATATTTCTTTTCTAAAAATTCATTAATACACCTGTGAATTAAATGTGCAGGAAACCCATTACTTTTAAACTTGTTAATAAGATGAGTTAAATCTTTATGAAACCAAGCATAAGTAGTGGCAATGGAATAAACCCTATAAATCAAACATTTAATTAAGCTAAATTTGTAGGCAATAGGAACAAAGCTGTCGAATCCGTAGAACAACCCTCGGTCTGTAGCTTTCACTTTGGTAGAAACCTCAGTGGAAGGCACGGACAATGTCCGGTGAACCAAGGTGTCTAGGAAACCCAGTTTGTTATCACTTTCTAGTTCAAGATCAAACTGTGTGGAGGGATCAATGCTATTTATGAAATTAAGAAATTGCTGTGCTCTTTCCTCACTGTGCTCTTTCCTCACTTTATCTAGTACATTTCATCAGTGATTACATTAGATAGTAATTTATTAATTTCTTGTTGGTTTGCTACGTAATGTAACATATTTTTGTGATTTTGTGTGTAAGGTCGTCTAGTTTAAATTTACCAGTTTAAAAGATCATCTTCAGCGTGCTTGTAGGCAATAACTATTATATATTCGCTTGTTAGCATTGTATAATAAATCTAAATTCAGGTTGAAAATGGCATAAAGCATATGTCGAAATATCCCTATAATGACGGCTTTTTATTTTGTGTTCAAGTACATTCAATTATGTAAAATTTGTCACTAAATTCTAAAAAAATCTAAGTAGTTATGGAAAAATAGTGCCACCGTAACATAGGTCAATATCCAGGGTAGACTAGATTAGTCAAGTGTCCAAGGGTATAGCATTAAACTGGAGATAATTTCAATGCTGAAAATGTGTTGAGTAAAAGATGGAATTGCTGTGATGAAATGGTGACACTTTCAATGATAATTCACAGACCAATATTACTTCATAGTAGGTACTGGCATAAATTGAAGTAATGTAACGAGTAAAATAGGCGACAAATTTACAAGGTACAAAATTTGAGGATTTTTTTGAAAAACTCCTTATTTTCGTTCCCCACAAAATGTTATTTCTCATATCATAAGTTGTGAGGAAAATAATGATAATGCTCACAAACACAACCATTTGAGTCCCATTGATCTCTGTTCCTAATGTCTCATTTGTCCCAAATGTCCCATTTGCCCAATCCCAATTCACTTTCGAGACCCTTTTTTTCAGTTTCATGTGTCCCAATTGTCCCTTAGTCTTCTTAGTCTTAGTAAATGGCCACAGTCGGTTTAATCAACTAGGCCAGTGGCAGCCATGCTGAGCATGGAGACTATCCCTAGTACACAAGGCGAAGGGTGTGAACTCCTGGGTGGTTTTAGGCCACCCGACTGCCGGGTTATATCCTGGGCTGAGAGCAGCCTGTCGTTCCAGGGCCCCCCTGGACCGACGAGCTGCCAACGCCCGTGGCATCAAACGGACTGCAAAGCAAGGCAATGCTTGCCTGCAGATTAAGTCAGAGATCAGCTGAAGGTGGCTATGTACCACCTCCCTTCGTCCAGATGAGTCACGGGGAGGCCTGACTCAACCAGACTGGGTAAATCATATTCCCATCGATTGTGATTTAACTGGGCTCAATGGGCAAGGCCCAGTTCCAGGTTACTGCCTGGAGCAGAGAGGTAGGAGATTGTTTGGTGGTGGTATGATTTGTTGCTGCTGTTGCTATTGGTGTTGCTGTTGTTGTTGTTGGTTTATCTTCTTGGTGATATAGGCTCAGTGAATTGTGGGATTTTGTTAAAGCATTCAGATTTGTTACAAAAGTTTATGAGGTTACGGAGTGTTGTGGAGAGTGGTTTGTTGCTACCTATGATATCCTCTAGTTTGATTTTAAAATCTTGGAAGTGCCGAATTCTTTGTATGGAAAAGGCTGGGCAGTCTTCTATTATGTGTATTGCTGTTTCATCTTGGCAGAAAATTGGGTCCACCCCTGAGTTATGGAGGTCACAGTATTCACAAATTGGTTCTAGGGCCATGTTCATTCTGTAGAGATGAGCATTGAGGTTGTTGTGGCCAGTTATTATTTTGAGTAGAATTCTCAGGGATTTAGTTGAGAGTTTGTCCCAATTGTCCCATTTTCCCAGTCTTGATTTACTTTCTGAGTCCTATTTGTCCCATTTTCTCTGTCCCATTTGTCCCTGTCCCAATCCACTTTTTTTGAGTTAGGGACAATTGGGACAGTGGCACCCCCCACGCTGGACAAATTGCATACTGACATAAAGTGATTACAGAAAGTGTACTATAAATTGGTGCACCAAAATATAAAACATCCATGCCTGCTCAAAAGTAAACTTGGTAATGTGACATCAAGACAATGGCAAATCAAAAGGCAGTATCAGACACGGGGTGAGCACAACTCAGCAATTCTCAGGGACAGAAAATCCTTGAGCCCAGGATGATCATATCTGCTGAGGTACTCACAATATGGAGACAGGATAGTAGGGGGCCCAAAGTACAGTGATTAGCCTTTACCTGAATACCTGACTTTGTGTAGTGTAAATTGTATTATGTATGTAGATTCGCTTCCAAAGGGCAAAGATGCCCTGAGCCAAACCACTGACTACTCACATTTAACAATTAAGTCTGAGGAGTAACTGTCATGCCACGTGACGCGGGGAGGCGAATATGTTAGCGTGCCGAATAGTCTAGATAGCAGAGGACAGGTAACTATGCAAACTATTGAACGCTTAACTATAAAATCCAATTGGGTGATAGACCCCAATGGCCTCAACTCAAGAAGTTATCTGCCTAACAGGCTTGAGTCGAAAACATACGCTCAATTTCTTTTTATAGCAATGAAAAAGGCAAAGGCTTGTAAATTGTATTATCAGATTGAATATTGTCATGTAGGTTCCAACACTCAACTGTATCATCAAGCAAGACAAATGAATATCAAGACAGACCTGTTCCTGGCAAAATAAGTACCACCTTTGTCATCTCTATGTCAGAGAATTAGAAGTAGGATTTTACTCATACAAGCTGACTTTTGCAGTGCTTCTTCTCATAGGTAGTATAAAATATTTCCTTGTGTTTAAAGAATGACCTGAAACCTGGATATTGCCACAGTCTTACCTATGATATGAGGAAAACAAGAAAATGAGGAAAACAAGAAAATTTATTTTACACAAACAACATAAATATAAATATTAGTTGTCAGAGATAAAGATGGTTCCAAAAAACTCAGGTGATAAAGGATTTGAGTGATAATGTTGAAAATTGTTCTCTGTGAAACTGTTCTGAAAATAATATTCCTTGCCATTTTTGAAACTTGAAATTTAGTTTAACACATGCTTAACTGAGCTCAATCGTTTGCACGGGACTGACTGAGTTTGGGAATTCATTTTAAATAGACAATTAGGCAACGAGGCACTTTTAGTTGTTTTAATACATTGACCTTATATCAAATCTCATATCAAATCCTTTATTCTGAGTAATAACTTACAATTCTTAATCAAGCCAATACTGCTTTTTAGCAATGATATTGTCGATATTGCTTGGTTATAACAACAGTGAATTGTTCAATAGACTAGATATAATAAATACATTTTTATATAAATAAAACATGCATTCCATTCAACTTCAAATAAAATAACAATATTTTCAATTAGTGTGATGAGTTTTTCTGCTTATTTAAAATTTTCAAAGTGAAATATTTGGGTTAAAGTGGTAAGGTCTGAGACACAGGAATAACGTTAAAATTACAATCTTTGCTAGCCATGATGTTGTGTATGGAGAGTTACGAGCAATTTCTTGCCTTCTGCACCCACCATTCATCTGGTTAGGTTGTAAGGGCCTTTTGATTCGTTAATTATGTATTGCAAGGAAAAATTTAGCAATGTTTGGATTCTTCAATAGGATCCATTTTTTCGATTTTCTCAAATTATATTACAATTTCTCAAAAACATCAACTTTTGCAGATTTTTTGCTCACACACACAAGCTTAACAAAAAAGAAACATTACACACATCTTTCAAAGTGCATAGTGAAATACCTATTTCTATATGTTTTGATGTTTGTTGTGGTTGTTTTATTAGTTGTAAAGGAAAAAGCATAATATACATATATTATAGTATAAAATAAAAAGATGTAATAAATCATTGAAATATTATAAAAAGTATCACACAGCACACTCACACTGCAGTCGTTGTGACTGCCTAATACATGTGGCATTAGATACCTACCTATATCCTCAACCGACCTAGCTGATCTACAGTAACCTTACTGAATCAGATCCTTGTTACAGTGATGTTTTTCACACAATTGGTCAGCCTAATAAACTCTTCAAATAGAAAAGTTTCGTTATTATTTTCAAGTTTATCAGAGCTACCAAGCCAAGGAAAGAAAAAATTCCATTAGAGAAGTCTGCATAGGGTCAAAAAGCATTTGATTTAAATTATTCATCTTTTGCTAGAGCTATGTTATTGAATAATGTGTTTAAATGAGTCCATTCATTAGGATCATTTTCACTTTGTAATTTGTAGATGGATTTTTTCAGAGATGTCTTGAGGGTTTCAATCGATATATCATCGATTTTCTTGCCCTTCATAATAGACTTAGCCACAGTATTCCATGCCAGTGCTCCACGGTAGGTGAAGCTCTGTCTAGGGATGTCTTGCAGTATGAGTAATGTTTTATGATTCCTATTCGACATTTTCAGTTTATCATATATAACAATTTAGAGCTTATGTACCTTGTACACCTTTGAATAGTCTGATCACTATCTGACATACATGATGCAAATTTAAAAGCTTTTTAATCAATTATTCTCATTAAGCCAAGTAATTCTCATTGAGCTGAGTAATTCTCATTAAGCTGAGTAATTGAGATTAAACCTTTTAGTCATGGTTTCTTTGTTTGTTAAATCATTGGTAGAACAGAAGCTTAGATGTCAGTGATGGCATAGATGGTTTGGAATTATCATGGATGCTCACTTAGCTTACTGGGTCCCATCTGTTCTTGTCCATACTTTTGGCATTCATAGTTTCCTGACTTTAAGGCCATTTTACATAAGCGTTATGCAATGATGATTGGATATTGAGTTAGAGATCATAGGTCCAGTCTCCCGCTAAATATTTCACAGCTGAGTAATTGTCTCATGGGTATAATAATATAATATAACAATTTTACTAATAAATAACACAATTCATTCTATAAAATTAGCTACTAAACTTCATCCTTCGTTTCCACACCTTATTTCCAAGGTGTACCACTCAGCACATTGGCAATCAAATAACTGCACAGAGCTCTGCGATACAAGGCATAGATTAGTTGACAGATCCTGTGAGCTCGTAGGATGTTACCCTACCCTCGCGCGCGCGGCGCAACGTTCCACATTTGGACATCACTTTGCGCCTTCCGCGCAAGTCAGAAGAAAGGGACGGACATCGCCCGTCGACTGTGAGCTATATCATCCTGTTTCATGATCAGAAATACTATCATCCAATATATTTCTGACAATTGGGGTCTGACAATTTGTTTTGATTATGCTTTACCAGCATAGATGATTTGAACAACAAGCTAAACTGTTACCATTTCAGGTGACCTGAGTATGGTCGTAGGATGTTACAATTACCCTACCCTCGCGCGCGGCGCGGCGCAACGTTCCACATTTGGACGTCACTTTGCAACCTAAAGCCATCCAGTCAGAAGAAATAGACGGGGCAACGTCCGTCGACCTACGATGAAGTCTGAAATTTTGCGTCTCTACCCTGGAAATTTATTTTCAATTTCACGGACCTGAAAATCAGGTCGGTCTCTGAAAAAAATATGGGGCAGACAACGTCTGGCAATATAAACGGGAGCCTTCATTATCTATGACAATGACGTCACTCAGAAAAATATAATTAAGCGCACCTAGCGCTTTTAAAGACTAGGGTTATTTCAGGGATTAGGGTCAGGATTTGTTAGGGTTAGGGTAAGGATTACGGCACTTTGGTTAGGGCTATAATTAGGTTTAGGATGCAGAAAAATTGACGTTTAGATCTGTGACGTCACTCAGAGCCGTTTATATGGGAGACATACCGAAAATCACGGACTCATTGTCGTACGATGTATCAGTATGACCCGCTGACGCCGGCGCTGATTCTCGAGAGGGTCTGTCAACGTTTGTCAGGCGTTGCCTGACGACGTCAGACAAGTCAACGTCAGATAACGGAGCGGACATTAGTATCACGGACAAAATTTCCACGGACATTAATAATAATATTCATGTGAAATTGAATGTCCGTGATAAGGTAATTACGGCCGACGAGAATTTTAGAATTCATTTTTGAAATTTTCCTATTAGTATTACCAGGCCCTTTGTTGTACTGGTAAGGGCAATTTAATTTTAAATGTATAGTGATTGTACAAATGAAATAAAATTAATTCAAGTTAAATTATTAAATTAAAATCTTCTTCAAATTTGATAATCTAAATAATCTTAATAATAAAGTTACAGTATAAATGTGGTGGTTGGAACCCGATGTGGTTCCAACTGCAATTTTATAATTATCTAATTTAAATTATCATTGCAGTTGTACATTCACAATGCACGTAATAAAAATGCACCATTTAGTATGCACTAAGTTGTCAATTGTCGCAGGTAATGGTATCATCGCGAATCAAATCACGGATTTGTCTTAAAAACGGGATGGAAAACGTTTTAAAATTGTATAAAATCTACCAAGAGTGATAGTAACATAAACAAGTTTACTTGAAATTCGAATTGAATATGATTACGTCATTTGATCGTAATAAAAAAGTTGATTAGGTACAGGTTGAATTTGAAATGACCTCCTATGTAACAGGTTCTTTGCACATTTCCAGCATTATGGACTTGACAGAGCTATAGTCATTCTTGCACTTGTATTGGGGATGGGATGTCAATTGTCACGAGTTTGGGAAGGGGACAAGTGTCCATCTGCTCAATATCAATAGCTCATTATTCATGATCTGTCCATCCCCCATCGCATGATCTGTCCATCCCCCCGTCGCTTGTCAGACGTTGTCTGACCCCTTCGCCTTTCAATGAAATAATGGTCAGACAACGTCTGACAACCCGTCGCATGATCCGTCCATCCCCCATCGCATGATCCGTCCATCCCCCATCGCATGATCTGTCCATCCCCCATCGCATGATCCGTCCATCCCCCATCGCATGATCCGTCCATCCCCCATCGCATGAAAGGCAGTATTCTTCCTCATCGCTGGTATCTGCCGATGTTACTGACCGTGCTTGACCGTCTGTCCGCGTGGTTGGTCAGGACACTGAGTCGCTTGTCCACGGGACCCTTAGCTCCCAGACTGCCTGGCACCCTCAGCTCCCCCAATGGACTTCCCCCGGGGGTTATGGTAAGTCTTCTGCCTGCACTTGGGGTCCCCAGTAGGGCCTCCCTGCTGGGGGCCTTGAGCTGCGAGCTGACACTCGCCACACGGCTCATGCTGCTCCCCAGCGCCGTCATCCGACTGCGGCTCCGGTCGCTCTGGGAGTTGGGGGAGTTCTGACAGAGCTGCTGGACCAGGCCTCCTGACTCCGTGTACCTGGGGAGGGAGGGGTAAGACATGGGAGGAGGGAGGGGTAAGACATGGGGGAGGGAGGGGTAAGACATGGGAGGAGGGAGGGGTAAGACATGGGGAGGGAGGGGTAAGACATGGGAGGAGGAGGGTAAGACATGGGGAGGGAGGGTAAGACATGGGAGGAGGGGTAAGACATGGGAGGGGTAAGACATGGGGGAGGGAGGGGTAAGACATGGGAGGAGGGATGGGTAAGACATGGGAGGAGGGAGGAGTAAGACATGGGAGGAGGGAGGGGTAAGACATGGGAGGAGGGAGGGGTAAGACATGGGAGGAGGGAGGGGTAAGACATGGGGGAGGAGGGGTAAGACATGGGAGGAGGGGTAAGGCATGGGCTCCATACATTTGGGAAGGGTTCATGGTCAATAAGGGTAAAATATCATACATTTATCGCTAGACAGAAACATGAGCACTGGACGTTTCAACTCTATCTAGTATCTAATAAAGTAATAACCTGTTGAGGAGGTGGATGACCCCCTGTGCCACATGTCCCACATGTATGATGTTCAGGTTGGTGAGTTTGGGGCTGGCTGTCTTGCTCGACTTCTTGTACCCTCCCTCGCCCCCCTTAACGTTCCGCTCCTTCAGGATCAGTTTGTCGCTCTCCACTATGGGCACGTCCGAGGGCACGTGCCGCTGCAGACAGAACTTCTTCCAGAAGTAGGTGAGGCTGGGGAAGAGACTCAGGGCCGCGTCGTGGAACAAGCCTCGCTCGAAGATACCTGCGTCGTGCAGCTTCCGTATCTCAGCAACCTGAGAGTGGCCGGAGATCACAGCGGGATCCCAAAAACGTGGACTTCGCCCTTCGGTAATTCATGGTTCAAAAAGTCGCTAGCCCGAAAATCGATGTTTTCAAGGGGCCTTAAGTTATATCTTGCGTTAATACTACAAGGAAAAACTAGCTGAGTCAAGCCTAAACAAATCGGAACAAGCGGAACAACCCGAAACCACCCTAACCATTAAACCCAGCTTGATTCGCTTGTTTTGGCTTGATTTGGGGAGGATTTTGGATTGATTCGGGGTGGTTTCGGGTTGTTCCGCTTGTTTCGCCTTGTTTTGGCTTGATTCGGCAAGTTCCCGCTCGTAGTATCGACGTTATAATATCTTGAATGTGGTCAAGATTCAACATTCTGAAAGTAGCATTTTCTTAGTAGGATCAAACTGTATACCGGCATGAAAATTTTCTGTGAAAGTCAATTTAAGAATTTAGCGAGTCTGGAATGTGAGGTATGGAATGTGAAGCATTCGAATGTACTTGTTTACTTGACGGCAGGCACGAACGCCGATGGCCGAACATTACACTCATTTTTTACAAAACGCCGCCCCCTGATGTACCTTGTCATGGGTGATGTTGATCTGCACTTTAGGAGGGATGATGGAGTCGATGTAGCAGCTGAAGAGCACCCGGCCCTTCTTAGAGAGCATCTCCTCCTCTGCCGGGTTGTAGTTGCCCAGACGCGCTGACGCCTGCACACCCTCACAGATCTCTTTGTACTTCTCCACCTGCACGGGCGAGGAGAAATTATTAAGATAATGCAACTGGAGGTCCTTGTTGAAAAGAATCTTGTCACTTTTTAAGTACCCCTGATTAGAAGTTATATTTTCATTAACTCATTAACATGGTGAAAAGACAATGATTAAACGGATGTTTTTATCAGTTCTCTGGTTGAGGAATATGAATGTCGTATTAAATAACATGTGATATTCTTATTTTTGGGAGTTTGCAAATGCGCAGTAGACAGGATGTCTTTTTAAAACAGTCAAATTGGATTAAAATTGACGATTTTAGAACTTTCTGATAAGACTTTGTTTGAAATACAACACCATTATCTTAATTTAATTTAAGAAAAACTCTTTAAAAGCAAGGAGAACCTTCGAACTATCAATTGCTTAAACTGGCAATCGTGCATCTTCAGCATGTTTTTGATTTTGATATTTGTGTTCCTGGGGTCGGTCGGAGCGAATGCCCCCGAAAAACTACCGTGGTCGGCGTCTAAGTTTGTGTTCAATGGTCAGCCTGGAGAGTACATAAAGACCAAAATGGGATACTCAGATTCTCTTAAATCATGGGCAAAAACCCAGCGGGACTACTACAGCTACTACGCAGATCCCCAGGTTTTACTTATCTCCCTGGGGGCATGGATAAAACCGGAGCACCACGTTGACAACACCGTGCAGCACATTCTGGAGTTTGATCAACAGTACCAGGTGGTCGTTGTGAACGGGACTCTGGGCTACGTTCAGTGGGACGAGAGCACTGGCAACGCTACCTCCGCCCTCTGTCCGGGGGACTACGATCTGAGTAACTGGAATTTCCTCTTCCTCCAAGTGAAACACGAAAGTTACTATGAACGCCGTAAAGAAACGTTCGTGACACTCTCCCTTAGACCTCTCGATAGGACAACCCCGTTCAAGGACTTCGGCTGTAGGGTATCTGAATTTGAAACGGAAAGGTCCCCACAGAACATGTCAGAGATTTGGGCAGGACGGGGATATGTAGGTCAAATTACACCGGTTTCCATCGACTGGTACAAGAACGAGGATGAATTCTCGAGAATGAAAAGGTGTTTGGTGACCGATGACGCGACAAACTGCCGAGATAGGACGGGCAGAGCCCACCAACAGGACTCCCAAGTGCAGCCCATCCTGGACCCAGATATGACCATCCGCCGTGAGGTAGACACTGAGGTCCGGATCCTCTTCAACACGATCTACGAGTGTAAGGACAAGACGGTGTCGCTAGAACTGGACGCCGCCCACTTCGGGTTGCCAGAACCCACTACTTCCAGAGTCAGGTACTACGACAGGAGCTGGGGCGGGTACAGGTACAAGTACGTGACGAATTACCCAGTTAACGTTACACTGGGAGAGGGCGATGCGGCCTGTAATCTGACATGGAGCGCGGAAGATCGCATGTTTAGCATCGGACCGAGTCCTGTGCCGCTCACCTCGTGTGGGTTCCAAGCCAGGCAGATGGACAACTCCACGACCCTCTACCACAACACACTCTACGTGACGGGAACTACAGGGGGACGACAGGAGCTATTGGACGTGGGATGCTGGTACCAACCACCGGAGGAGCTGGTGGAGGAGGTGGCGCTGGCGGCGTACGCCGTGCAGCGCCTCCAGCTGTCCACCACCCACACCACCAACCCGTGGGTCATGTCCCTGGGACTGTACGGGGACAGCAACTTCACCCAGAAACTGGAGAACCCTGTCCTCCTGCTCCAGGAACAGGAGGTGTACGTGGAGGGGAACGTGACGCACAACGTCTCCCTGGAGATAGAGTCCTGCAAGTCACGTGTTTCTCTTAACCAGCACGTGACCCTGGAGAAGGTCCTGATAGAGGGGACTCTCCCTGTGGCTCCTGATGTCAGGCTACTCAACACCACCTCACCTTCCACCAAGAGGTTCGTCTTCAAGACGACCGTGTTCGAGGAGTACCCCGAATGCAGTGGTGTACCTCAGCTGTGTGATGAAAGCCAAAGAAATCCCCAAAGAATAACGAGGCGTGATGGGACCAAGAATACATCTCGTAAAGATGAATGACTTTTATGGTAATGCTTGGTTTTGAACTTAAATTTTAAGTTTTTGTTTTGAAGTTTTGTTTTGAGGATTTGGAAAATATTGTTTTGACTAACAAAAATTTGTTATGTTTATTGTAATTGACTTAATCCTGTCTCCTAATTTTTTTAAATGTCGTATTGACAATGATAAGGTGGTAGTTGGTCCTTGCGCGTCCGAAAGTCCTCGGCTATCGTGTTCACGAGACAACTTGAACCAACCTCAATGAAGAAGTCCAGGTCTGCCTGGATTTTCTCAATATCGATGAGCTTGTTGTTGACAACTTGTCGTTTCTGCGTGTTCTTCGAATTGGTACACTTGTCGATGATTTCCCGGACATACTGCGCTAGAAACTGTCGGAAATGGTAGCAGATGCTCGGGTCCATGATGCCGTTCTTGAAGTTGATGACGTTGATGGTGAAGTTGATCCAGAGCCTCCTGTTCTTCTCCTTCCCAAACTCCTTTCCGCTCCAGCGTTCCGCGGGTCGTCATGCTGATTATCTTCTCGCGGATATGGGAAGGGAAGGCCTCGATGAACTGCAGCCAGTAAACCGTCTCCATCTCCTTAGCCACGAGGGTCTGCGCGGAGATCAGGATCGTGTTGGTTATTTTCTTCTGGCTGCACAGCAACTCCTTGTACACACTGCAGTTCTTGTCGATCATCAGCTTGGCTCGGAGAGAGGACACCGAACCGAAGAACTTCTGCTGGATGAAGAGCATGCGTTCCTGTCGCTGCTTCGGGTTCCGGCACGTTTTCAAGCTCTCGACGATCTGGTAAAACAGGATCGACGTGTCCTGGTTATCCTCGTTGAAGACCAGGAACTGCCGAAACTTCGCCAAAAGCTCCCGGGTCCGTAAAACGTCCACGAAGTTCTTGGGAATGCACACGAGCCGGTCGGTGGTGAGGTCCAGCCCGACCACGTTGTAGAGGTTGTACTCCAGTTGGGCCAGGGTTGGGTCCGTCATGCTGATGTTGGAGAGGGCGTCACCACGGCGCGTGGTGGTGGTGACAGGGGCCTCCTGGGTGGCTGGTTCTTCCGGGACAATGCCCTCGTTAACAGTCACCACCTGGGATAATGTGGGGGTTTAGGTTGGGGTGATGTGGGAGTGATGTGAGGGTTAAGGTTGGGGTGATGTGGGGGTTAAGGTTGGGGTGATGTGGGGGTTAAGGTTGGGGTGATGTGGGGGTTAAGGTTGGGGTGATGTGGGGTGATGTGGTATGAGGGGAGCATGATGATATGGCCAAAACTGTTAGACTACAATAGACAAATCAAAGCACAATCAAGACATTGATGAGCGTACCCAACCCTCCTTGCACTCACAGGCACTTCCTCGGGCGTGGTAACCCCGGCCAGCATCCTCCGGTTAGGCGGGCCCCCGGGCATGCCCTTAGTGGGGCTAGTGTAGGAGGAGCGCGTGGTAGCACCACTCCTGGAGTCCGGGGAGTGGTAGCCCTCCCCGTCACCCAGCACTGGCCTGTTCTGACCAGGGATGAAGAATGCTCGATACATTGCTGATGATGGAATATTGGATCTGGTTGGCCAATTATGGACAGAGAAGTCCATATTAGCCAAAAATGAGGGTTTCCAAGAGGCATTTAATCGTGAAAATGGCCGAAATTTAAAATTCTGAAAGCAGCATTTTCTAAGTTGGATCAAACTGAACTGACATGCAAACTTTCATGAGTTAACTTATATGTTTCTTCGGACAACCCCTCTGACACCCTGATCAAAATTCAAAAAATCCTCGGACCCACTTGGACTTGAGGAAAAATCTGTGTATATACTGATAACAGAGAAATTGAATGATTTTACCATGCAATAAGAACGCCTACTGGCAAACGGCACCTCACGCCACGCAATAAGTACCACCGGGCCTATTCTGACCTGGGTACCTGACTGCCTCCCCTAGCTGCATAGCTCCCCACATAATGTGAGGGTTAGGACTACTGATCACTTACCAGGGTACCTGACGGCCTCCCCTAGCTGCATAGCTCCCCACATAATGTGAGGGTTAGGACTGCTGATCACTTACCTGGGTACCTGACTGCCTCCCCTAGCTGCATAGCTCCCCACATAATGTGAGGGTTAGGACTACTGATCACTGACCAGGGTACCTGACGGCCTCCCCTAGCTGCATAGCTCCCCACATAATGTGAGGGTTAGGACTACTGATCACTTACCTGGGTACCTGACTGCCTCCCCTAGCTGCATAGCTCCCCACATAATGTGAGGGTTAGGACTACTGATCACTGACCTGGGTACCTGACTGCCTCCCCTAGCTGCATAGCTCCCCACATAATGTGAGGGTTAGGACTACTGATCGTCTCGAACAACAGGTCTTCTGAGGTGTGCTGAACAGTAGGCACCACCGACATCCCTTCTTTGAATACGGTCTGAAAATGGGAGGTGAAAATTTCAGGATTTATATTGTTCAATGTGTCATATCAAAATATGACAACCATCCAAATGCTTGCAAAATATTTGTGTTGATCATTTGAGGTTTTCTGTTGACAGATAGAGGTATTAATAGAAATACTGAAGTACTAAGTTGACACCAATCGTATAAGACCGCTACGATTTCTTGAGTAAAACTAACGCAGTTCTGAAGGAATTCATTCTCGCGATGTTCAATGTATTCTAGCCAGTGGGATGTGAGTCTTTTAGCTGCAAACTTCTGAGCTAGCAGCAACCATTCCAGAATGCTGTGGTCGTTGACGATTGCAAACCAGAGAGCATCTGTGAACGGGTCGTCCCAATCAGTAAACCTGGACGAGACAAAGAATAATTATGGCAATATGGTATCTTATATCTCACGGGGCAAGGAAAGTCGTGAGACACTCACTGTGTGAAACACTCACTGTGTGAGACACTCGATGTGTGAGACACTCACTGTGTGAGACTTACTGTGTGAGACACTCGATGTGTGAGACACTCACCGTATGAGACACTCACTGTGTGAGACACTCACTGTGTGAGACACTCACTGTGTGAGACACTCACTGTGTGAGACACTCACTGTGTGAGACACTGTGACAGTGTCTCACTGTGTGAGACACTCACTGTGTGAGACTCTCACTGTGTGAGACACTCACTGTGAGAGACACTCACTGTGTGAGACACTCGTCACTCAATGTGTCTCTGAGACCTGCGACTTCTCAGATACTCAAATACCGACTGGCATTTACTCATATGCCTTTCAACATCTGATATCTTATCTTTATCATCAGATATCTTATCTTTATCATAAGATATCTTATAGTTACCATCAGACATCTTATCGTTATCATCAGATATCTTATCGTTATCATTATCTTATCGGTATCATTATCATAATGTCCGTAATCAGTGATGGTATATATCAACGTGTGAGAACATCATACTTTTCTCCGTCGGGGTGAGTGAATGTGAATAGGAGTGAGTGAAGATCCTTCTCCAAGTTCTCCAGACTCGACTCAACGGGAACCATGTGATCTGTGAATAGGGAACAGTGAGTGAGTGAGTACCCTAATACTTTAATACAGCAGAATTTTTCAAGCATACTTGAGCTTTTGACTTATTACGACCTGAGGTTCCATTCAAAAGAAGTTAACTGCAAATTTGCCCTAAAACCACTTTTAAACTTTGGCATAAAAGATAATTGGTATTGGTCAGTGGTCTGTTACCTTTTTTGCAAATTGCATTGTTGCTGAAGTTGGAAAGTCGTTTTTCAGTCAATGATAGATCACTCTCCAATCACTAATTCCAATCATTTTTTTAAAGCGATAATTTTTTTTAAAAAAAGATTATCGCGCGATTATCGCTTTGAAAAAGATATTTTTATCAGGTTCAAAAACTTTACTATTTGGCCATAATTTGGTCAGTCTCCCATATAACGAGAGTTTTCATTATCTATGACAATGGCGTCACTCATAAAAACAAGAATTGCGCCTGCAGGCTCAATTCTTGTTTGTCCCGTTGCCTCGTTTTGCAGGCGCTTTATTTCCCTCTCTAACGTACTTAAATTAACGCGCGCATGTAATGGCACGTGGGCGAATCCGGTCCGATACACGTGCCAAATCATTGCGCGCACTCCCGCCAATTCGTAGAACTCTTTGGCCATTTTGTTTGCGCGCCATTTCATTACGAATAGCGCCATTTTTGTTACGCATCACATTTTCTTTGATGTCGATATCGAATGACAAACCATTGCACAATTGTTGCACTTCATGACAGTTGACAGATATTTCACCCAACTTGTCCACGGAACTGGGCTCGTCTTATCATTTAAATTAATAAAACAAGTAATTATTAACAAACCAAGTTTTCAAAACTTTTTTCAAGGTTAGGATCACCGGAGCATTGAACCCAAATGGCAAATAGCTGTAAGCTAGCTGCTGTGAGAACTGCACACGATGCCACTACACCAAACTGAGGCACTTCACCGGCACGAGTGATTTTATAAAGGAGCAGTTGGTTTATGCACCTTTTGTCTGTGATTTTTCCCTCCCCATTGGCCTTTTTGTGAATACAAAAAGGCAAATGAGAGGGTTGGCAGAGATCGTGGTTTGGGAAGTTTAGAAATAGGATATGTGTATAGCAGGTTCAGATTTGCAATACAACTACTGTAATTTCTGGAAAGAGCCCGGATTGCTCCTTTATAATATCAGTCGCGAAAATGTCCCTCCCTCCGTCCTTCCGTCCGTCCCCTTATCACAAATCTTCAAAATCACGAATTTTATAATCATTGGCTGTCGGTTGTCAAAACTTAAGTCTGACTTGAAGTTGATCCATCCGTGGGAAAAGCTCAAATTCTTTAAAATTATGATAAATTCTAAATTGAAGGGCTGTTGAAGAATTCGTGACTTGGGCTATGGATTGAGGGATAAGATGATAAGGCTTCGGTTCTGTACTAGTTTTAGTACCAAACTGTATCACTATTCGACTGTATACAGAATTCGACTAAGTTCAAAAAATACGGTGGGATTGATGTGATTTGTGAAAGACGAATGATTCTTTTCGGAACGAGTGACAGCATTGAAACAGAAAGCATGAAATTTGAAATTTTGAAGATCAGATGAAAAGTGATCAACTGTCAAGTGATATCAACAGTCAAGAAAATACAGCGCGTGATTAAACGGTTACACAATCTGATGCGAAACGTAAACCAATTCAACGAAATGGCGCGAAATCTACAACAAACTGATTACAACAACTTGGTACGTAAGAACGCGCGCGCATAAATTTCAGAAGAAATGGCACGTGCCAATGCATGTTCTCGGTGGTCGCGCGCAGCATTGACGCAATATTTATACTCCTACTAGGAGTGCCTGTTGTAGAATGATGCTAAGGTTACATCAAGCACCGCCGGGGAGGGAAATTAAGCGCCTGCATACGGGTACATCCCACAAACAAGAATTGAAGAATTAAGCCCGCAGGCGCAATTCTTGTTTTTTCTGGAAAATATAAAATAATATTTACAGAATGTAATTACAGAGCCAATAATTCACATAAAACGCGACGTAACATCAAATAAATGTTTGCTTCGTTGCAGATGAAGCTGCAGTCATTTCCTAAAATAATATTATCTCTCTGCCTGAGGGTTCTTGACCCTCTGATACATGAAAGCACCATTCTACAAATTAAAAAGGATGATTTACATCTGAATAAATTGACTACATCACTATAAATCTCTTTTCTTTTAAAACTTATCGTACTGCAAAGGTATCTACAAAATGTTTTTGCCAGCTTCCCCATTCCACCTGTCACTGAAAAAATCAGAGGCACAAACGAACCGTGTTCTAGATTCAATATTCGCTCGTTGTATGCCCTGATTTTGTTCTGTTCTGCCCTTTCATATACCTTTGCCGTTGGCATTCTGATATATGACTCGGAATTGGGGTTTGTTACCCTGATGTCAAAGAAGGTGTTCTGCACTGAACAGTAGAATCCGCGTGCTCTGACGTCAGGTCTGGCATTGTCTCCTGTCAATATTCTGTCTGTGATGGTACCTTGTTGACGAAATCTCCCTCAAATATTAGGACATCTCCCTCAAATTTGTGGACATCTCCCTCAAAATTTGTGGACATATCTCCCTCAGAATTTCCGGGCACTTTGCAGAAATTACAGTAGTTGCATTGCAAATCTGGACCTGCCATGCACATATCCTATTTCTCACCTTCCCAAACACGATCTCTGCTAACCCTCTCATTTGCCTTTTTGTAAAACAAAAACGCAATTGGAGAGGGAAATAAAACTAAGCGCATCTAGCGCTTTAAGGATTAGGGTTAGGATCAGGGTCAGGATTTGTTAGGTTTACTTTTAGGGTAAAGATCAAGATTAGGGTTTAGTTTATGGTTAGGATGCAAAACGATTGACGTTTAGACCTTAACATCACTCAGAGCCGTTAACATGGGAGATCTACCAGATCGTGGATCAATAGATCGCAGATCAGTAGATGGTGGATCAGTAGATCTTAGCTCACTAGATCGTGGATCACTAGATCACAGATCAGTAGATTGTGCATCAGTAGATCGTGCATCAGTAGACCGTAGCTCACAAGATCATAGCTCACTAGATCGTGGATCAATAGATCGTAGCTCACTAGATCGTGGATCAGTAGATCGTAGCTCACTAGAGCAAGGAAGGTAAGGGGAGATTAACAATCGTACCTAGTTTACAATGGCACCTTGTTCACAATTGTACCTTATTAACAACGGTACCTCTTGTCAGGCGTTGCCTGACCCCCTCGCGCGCGCGCCACGACTCGCAGAAATAAATTTTAAATAATGGGTCTGACGACGTCAGACAAGGTACCTCAATGACAACGATACCTCATTAACAACGGTACCTTATTAACAACGGTACCTTATTAACAACGGTACCTTATTAACAACGGTACCTTATTAACAACGGTGCCTTATTAACAACGGTACCCTATTAACAGCGGTACCTTATTAACAACGGTATCTTATTAACAACGGTACCAAACTGGGCACCTTAACAACAGCGGTACCTTAACAACAACGGTACCGTTACAACAACGGTACGTTAACAACAACAGTACTTTATTAACAACGGTATCTTATAAACAACGGTACCTTATTAACAACGGTACCTTATAAACAACGGTACCTTATTAACAACGGTACCTTATTAACAACGGTACCTTATTAACAACGGTACCTTATTAACAACGGTACCTTAACAACAACGGTACCTTAACAACAACGGTACCTTAACAACAACGGTACCTTAACAACAACGGTACTTTGTTAACAACATGTTAAGCAAGGCACACCAAGAAAACAAATAGAACTAATGGCGAGAGGGGCAGCACACGTCCTTATATATGGTGGCTGACACCACTCCATCATCAATGACGAACGACGACGTATGCACATTCCACATACCAACGCAATGACGTTGACACCACTCAGTATCCAATCAAGCATGACGAATAGCATTACGTGCGCATACCAATTGTATGACGTTGACACCACTCTGCACCATCCAAGCGTGACGAATAGCTACGTTTGCACATTCCACATACCAATCCTATGACGTTGACACCACTTTGAGCACCCAATCGAGCATGACGAAAAATGTTACGTGCACAATCCAAATCGATCACATTGAAAGCACGCAAATTTATTGCGATAAAAGAGCCCCTTTTCTTTCTCTCTCATTTCATGCTTCTATCATTCATTCATAACCTGCGTAATTTATAAATGCACAAAAAATTTAGGACCTGTGAATTAATTTAGGACCTGTGAATTAATAGCGCGCAATTTAATTTTTAGGACCTGTGAATTAATAGCGCGCAATTTAATTTTCTTTTATATCACGGTAATTGCTGAAAATTTAAAGTTGTGTCACGGCGCGTTACAAACAATATTGCATGTGGATAACATTCGTGGTACCGCCCCCGCTTTGACAGCTTCACGATTCGTTTGTTTTGGAAATGTATCTGAACCAACATAGTTGCAATCCTAAAATTAGAAGTTTTTAGTCTGACGTAATAGCGCCCGGTATATGGTCTCACGTTTGTGCTTCTTGCAAACTTTCACAATTTCAATTGTTGGTAGGTCTTTTTGAGTTTATGCATACGTCTATGCATCTATTCTATGTATCTATGATCTATGCGAGCGGATCCCTCTCACAAAAGACAAATTACCGGCCTAAGAATCACTTACTTTTCTCGAAAGTCCAGTCAAATGAGACCTTTTCCATTTCAGAGAAGAAGCCCACAATGTTCATGGCATACCCTCGAGCACAGAAGGTCATACTCGGGTCACTTCCATAGTGGCTACAGAACCCCTCAACTGCAGTCCAGAACTCGTAACTGTGAAGTGCTCTCTTGTCTTCCTTCTCAGATAGAAACGCCTTGAAATCACCTGGGAGAAAATACCATTGATTGACACTGCTTTAGTATGACACAATATTGTGAATCAGACATCAGTTCAGTGTAAACATACTTTAACACCAGTTTCTCAGTTTATTGCACATGATTTAACCCACAAACCTCCAGCAATGGAATCGCTAGCAATGGAAGCTTCCAGTAGGTTGTTGATATCAACCTCCTTTAGACTTGCCTCGTTATACACTTGCTTCAGCGCATCACAGTAGTTTTCCTGAAAGTGTCGGTGGCTTAGTAGTCATCAATGAAATCCTTAAATTACCTATCTTTACGAGATCGCAATACTGAGGTATAGGGTAGAGGGCCGAGGGCTCATGCAGGGGTTATCCTTTTTAGAGAGAGGGCCGAGGGGACATGGGAACACAAAACCGAACAATTTAGCATTTTAAGACTTTTTAAAGTTTTAGGTGGTCACAGAATTTGATAGCAGCAATTTAATGTCGAAATGCTTTGTATACGATTTATTGAGTGTGATCACCTTGTATATTTCATCTCTGAGAGGGCAGGGACAGCACCGATATAGTTCCAGCTCCTTCTCAAGATGACAGTCAAACTTGTGGCCTGAAATCATCGGACGTGTAATTATTATCATAGTTTTGGAAAAAGGCTGCGTTTCTTCACTTATTTACCGATAACAAATGCTTCATTTGTGTAATCAGGTAAGTAAATGAGAAGCTGCGTACCTCATTTGCTTGCCAAGCAACTGATGGCATAATTACTAATTTCCTCATTTGACAGTACCTTGAGGTCTGCTGCCCTTGTGTCGGGACCACTCAACATTTTCACAAGGCGGTTCTCTGGAGAGGCCACTGGGCTTCCTACCACTCTTCAAACGCTCTACTAGCCTGAATAAAGAGAGTCAGTCATATAGGTACCTAGCGAGGAGTAAGAGAGTCAGTCATATAGGTACCTAGCGAGGAGTAAGAGAGTCAGTCATATAGGTACCTAGCGAGGAGTAAGAGAGTCAGTCATATAGGTACCTAGCGAGGAGTAAGAGAGTCAGTCATATAGGTACCTAGCAAGGAGTAAGAGAGTCAGTCATATAGGTACCTAGCGAGGAGTAAGAGAGTCAGTCATATAGGTACCTAGCGAGGAGTAAGAGAGTCAGTCATATAGGTACCTAGCGAGGAGTAAGAGAGTCAGTCATATAGGTACCTAGCGAGGAGTAAGAGAGTCAGTCATATAGGTACCTAGCGAGGAGTAAGAGAGTCAGTCATATGAGTACCTAGCGAGGAGCTTGCCTTCCAAAAAGGTTTTTCCTCCCATTAGCAGCATTTAAAATCCTCCCAGTAAATTTAAATTGAATTTCTAACTAGTGAAACAGACGTATGGAGGCGGCAGCCCTCAGAACTAACAGGATTTTAAATTATACTTCAGTCTAATTTCGGGGTACAAAATGTCTTCCGAAGCAAGTATAAATTAATCCTATATCAGTATGCGGGATTGCGGGGGTCTGGGGGCGGCAGCCCCCAGAAGCCAGACGTTTTCAATAGATTAACTTTTCACCTCAATAGGATTTTCGCTCTCATTTGACTAAAAATTGTGAATAATTTCAAAGTATTTAGCCCGTTTTTAAAATGAAGAATTCCACAAAGATGAGACTGAAATCCAGTAAGCAGGGGTCTGGGGGCGGCAGCCCCCAGAAGCTGGACGTTTTTAACCAAATAGAATCGTCATCTCAATAGGATTTTAACTCTTATTTCAGTCTAATTTCAAAGCATTTGCTTGGCCCGTAGGCCGTATTTGAAATGAAAAATGTTTACAGATATGATAATGAAATCCAGTACGCAGGGGTCTGGGGGCAGCAGCCCCCAGAAGCTGGACGTTTTCAACCTTATCGAATTATCATCTCAATAAGATTTAAACTCTTATTTCAGTCTAATTTCAAAGCATTTGCTTGGCCCGTAGGCCGTATTCGAAATGAAAAATGTTTACAGAGTTGATAATGAAATCCAGTACGCAGGGGTCTGGGGGCAGCAGCCCCCAGAAGCCAGACAGTTTGACCTGCAGGCCGTATTCGAAACGGAATATGACTCTACAGATATGAGAATAAATCCAGAATGTGGGGGTCTGGGGGCGGCAGCCCCCAGAAGCTGGACGTTTTTTACCGAATAGAATTGTCATCTCAATAAGATTTAAACTCTTATTTCAGTCTGATTTCAAAGCATTTGCTTGGCCCGTAGGCCGTATTTGAAATGAAAACTGTTTACAGAGATGATAATGAAATCCAGTACGCAGGGGTCTGGGGGCGGCAGCCCCCAGAAGCTGGACGTTTTCAACTTAATAAAATTATCATCTCAATAAGATTTAAACTCTTATTTAAGTCTAATTTCAAAGTATTTGACCCTTATTTATGATGAAAAATGTTTGCAGAGATGGAAATTAAATCTAGTGAGCAGGGGTGTGGGGGCAACAGCCCCCAGAAGCCAGACAGTCTGACCTGTTGGCTGTATTCGAAACGGAATATGTGTGTACAGATATGAGAATAAATGCAGAAGGAGGGGGTCTTGGGGCGGCAGCACCCAGAAGCTGGATGTTTTCAACCGAATAGAATTTTTACTGTAATTTCAGTCTAATTTCAAAGTATTTGGCCCTTATTAATGATGATAAATGTCAGCAGAGATGAAAATAAGCTATTGGGCAGGGGTCTGGGGCAGCAGCCCCAGAAGCCAGGCATTTTGAACATTAAACTGAATTATAGCCTCGATAGGACTTTACTCTCTTTGTAATTGTAGACAAAAATTGAACAAATTTCGCACATGTTCTAATATTATGATGGGATGACGATTTAAATCATATAGGAACAAACTTAGGAAGTACTCTTCTAATAAGCAATATTTCATTCATAGCTTCAATAACCTCATACGTGCATTAGTTAGGTTTACAGCTTTACAGTATGAATTTTACTGGAATTATTTCCAAGAACACAACTTATTGTAAATCTTTTAAATAATATTTTTGGCAATTTAACAAAATCCTCCCAGTATCAAAAAATTTCCTCCCATTAGCACTGCTAACCGTGCTAACCATTTATGGAAACGAAGGCGAGGAGTAAGAGAGTCAGTCATATAGGTACCTAGCGAGGAGTAAGAGAGTCAGTCATATAGGTACCTAGCAAGGAGTAAGAGAGTCAGTCATATAGGTACCTAGTAAGGGGTAACAGAGTCAGTCATACAGGTACCTAGCGAGGAGTAAGAGAGTCAGTCATATAGGTACCTAGCGAGGAGTAAGAGAGTCAGTCATATAGGTACCTAGGAAGGAGTCAGAGAGTCAGTCATATAGGTACCTAGCGAGGGGTAAGAGAGTCATTCATATAGGTAACTAGGGAGGAGTAACAGAGTCAGTCATATAGGTACCTAGCGAGGGGTAACAGAGTCAGTCATATAGGTACCTAGCGAGGAGTAAGAGAGTCAGTCATATAGGTACCTAGCGAGGAGTAAGAGAGTCAGTCATATGAGTACCTAGCGAGGAGTAAGAGAGTCAGTCATATAGGTACCTAGCGAGGAGTAAGAGAGAGTCAGTATAGGTACCTAGCAAGGAGTAAGAGAGTCAGTCATATAGGTACCTAGTAAGGGTAACAGAGTCAGTCATACAGGTACCTAGCGAGGAGTAAGAGAGTCAGTCATATAGGTACCTAGCGAGGAGTAAGAGAGTCAGTCATATAGGTACCTAGGAAGGAGTCAGAGAGTCAGTCATATAGGTACCTAGCGAGGGGTAAGAGAGTCATTCATATAGGTAACTAGGGAGGAGTAACAGAGTCAGTCATATAGGTACCTAGCGAGGGTAACAGAGTCAGTCATATAGGTACCTGGTACCTAGTAAATCATGAAAATATACACCAATATTGAAGTGTACCATTGCTCTACTGTTTAGTTGCTGCCAACAATCCATCTTTAATTATTGAATTTCAATTATAATTTAGGAAATCTACAAGGATTCATTTCTTCTCACTTCGAAGACTCATTTACTGGCACCCCAAATTGACGTTATCTCATGCTGGTGATAGCGCGGTCTCAAAGCAATCATTGAAGCGTGGCAGAACGTAACGAAAGTGGGAAGCCCGTATAATTATAATATGTTCCTAGAATCTTTGAATTCAACTTTGGGCTCCCTTCAATAATCAACTGTAGGTATGCAGATGGCGTCTAAAATATTTAAATATTTCCAGTGTCCCATTCCATTTACCATGGATTCCAAGCTGACACGTGGTAAAATGTAGCACATTAAAATCGTATTAGACAGAATTGCGCGTCGGACAATTTCAATTTAATCAAACTGGTAAATAAGTATTGAGTAAGTGTTGATTAGGGTCCTGAAGTCCATGTGGAGATTATTATCATAGTCATGGTATTAACTCGTTAACTCCAAGAGTCCTAACTCCAAGCCAGATTACAGGTGCTCATACTAGAATTAGCTAATTTTAATTTAGGTGCCGTACAAATGACTGATGTCTGACAGCAATGTCATTATCATGACTAGCATAATGGTAAATTAGTAATTTAGTAAATTGATGAATTTTTCGATGGCAGCATATGTCACCTAAATGCAGGAGGGAGGGGCTTGGCAATCTCCGAAGCCAGGCAGAACAAGTAGAATTTAATTAAATTTTAATCAATACAGGTGGAGGATTAGCAGACCAGGTGCGCTCATGGGGAATAACTGTTAGTAATTACAGACAAACCCAGACTCTATACTTCATGGAACTAAAGTATATTCTTCATTGTTTCGAAGTTATGTTCGTGGATTCCGACAATCTAGCTGTTCCAAAATGTTGTGATAGATTCTCAGCCGCTATGTTCCTTACAACTTAGCATTTCGAAATTTTGAAAATGATTCACCTATTGATTTAAAATATTACTGTGTGAAGTTACTCTTAACGTTGCTCCCACTAGCCAAAACAAAGAGATTTGTGCGAACAATCCAGGAACGGGAGATTGTCTGATTATCAATAACAATGGCTACCATCTCTACCTCTCTATCGTAAGTCGTTAATTAAAATTCACTGTACCTCAAGTAGTCAAGTATATTATGTGACATAAAAGCAGTGGTCAGCTTCATGCAAAATTTCATTTTGAATCAAACTACGAAACACAAATGTTGGCTATCAATCTATCCCAACATCTAGTTCAACCTGCTGAACATGATCCACTTTGTAAATTTCTCACATTGTGCTCCCAATCCCAGCGCCCTGTTGCTTGTGACATCAGGACTGGTGACGCTGACAGCTTCCCAATCCCTGGGAGACAACCATCCCTGGAACACGTGGATGTACGGACGCCGTCTGCAGGCCAGGGCGGCAGAGGAGGGAGGACTTGTGGAGACGGCTAATGAGGAAGAGCAGAGATCTCCTTTCAAAGGTTGGAGTTTAAACGATATAACTGATACGAGAGAGTTGTCATCGGAAGCTTTCCAAAATCATGATTATCGCCAAACACACTTTTCTTCCTGATATTTTCACAATCTTTCCCTCCAAATCTAATTTTTATATACTTTTGTGGCATGCTCGCTTCGCTCGCGAAATTTCCATTGAGAGCAAATATTTTCCATCATATTCAAAATCTGTTCAATGAGCTTGGAGGCAAGCAAGGAAAGATGGAAAACTCCTGAGAAGACTGATCCTCTGATATATAAAGATAAGCCGAAGAGTTTAAATGAGCAGGGTGCTGGGGGCGGCAGCCCCCAGCGAGCCAGAAGTTTCATGTCGGTAGAACCATCGTTTTCGCTGCCAATATTGAGACAACTAGCAAGAGAACCCCTGATATTAATGTTTACTTAGGATTTTTGCCGCCAATTTTGAGACACTAGCTAAAGAACCATGGGAATACACGTCCCCCCTAGTTTTCGAACGGCCCCCTCTAGAAAAATCTAAGGGGAGGCTAGGCCCTAACTGGGATTTCCTTAAAAATTTGAACATCAAAAGAAAGTTAAAATTAAGTTTAGCTAGACAGAAATTATTCTTGAAATTCACCTTTTTTTAGTAAAATTGATCAATAATACATCATTCAGTTGTATATATTTTATGCAAAATAGTAAAATTAGGGCTAGGAAAAATGAAAATTTGCTAATGTAAATTTTGGCCCTCCTTAGTTTCAAAAGCCCCCCCCCCCCTAGAAAATTTGGGGGCCTAGGCCGCCACTTGTTCGAAAAAGTGTGTAATGGGATGTAGAGAACTCCTATAACTGTATGTCCAACAGGTAAGGAGCAACAACGAATTGTGGAGAGGAATGCACAGGAGGAGACACGAATTGTGTATACGGCTGTAGAGGAAGAGCAGAGATTACCTTTTCTTCCAATTCCCGGTACTTCTTCCACATTTTTCCCACCAAATCATATTTTCATGCTTTTTGTGGCCTTCCCGCTCCGCTTGTCCATTGAGGGCAAATATTTTCCATCATATTCAAAATCGGAATGAGTCTTGAGGCGAGCATGGAAAGATGGAAACTCCTGACGCTCTGATACAAAGATAAGCCGAACAGTCATGAGCAGGGGTCTGAAGCGGCAGCACCCAGTAAGCCAGAAGTTTCATGTCGGTAGAACCATCGTTTTCTTAGGCTTTTCGCTGCCAATATTGAGACAACTAGCAAGAGAACCCCTGATATGAATGTTAGTCCAACAGTTATGAGCAGGGATCTGAGGCGGTAGCTCCCAGCAAGCCAGACGTTTCTTGTAGATAAAAACATCGTTAACTTGGGATTTTTGCCGCCAATTTTGAGACACTAGCTAAAGAACCATGGGATTACACCCACCCCCCCCCCCAGTTTTCGAATGGCCCCTCTAGAAAAACCTTAGGGGGGCGGGCTAGGCCCTAACTGGAATTTCCTCAAAAATTTTAACGTCAAAAGAAAGTTAAAATTAAGTTTAGCTAGACAGAAATTATTCTTGAAATTCACCTTTTTTAAGTAAAATCAATCAATAAAATATCATTTTAGTAGTATATTTGTGCACAATAGTAAAAATTAGGTCATGAAAAATGAAAATTTGCTCATGTAAATTTTGGCCCTCCTTAGTTTTCAAAAGCCCCCCCCCCCCCCAGAAAAAATCTTTTTTGAGGGGCCTAGGCCGCCACTTGTTCGAAAAAGTGTGTAACGGCATGTAGAGAACTCCTATAACTGTACGTCCACCAGGTAAGGAGCAGCAACGAATTGTGGAGAGGAATGCAGAGGAGGAGGAGACAAGAATTGTGGAGAGGGATGCGGAGGAGGTTGTGACGGACGTTATCCCCGACGAAGTGGTGAGAAATAACGGCTTTATCGTCCAAGTTAATGCCTTGATCAGTATCATTGGCGATAAAGTCGAATAGTTAATTGCCTTCGATATGTTTAATGCATAAACTTTAGTTCATTCATGAGGCATGAGCAGACTTGTCAACTGTCACAATGTCGCATTGACCAAAATAACATGAATTCGTATGTCCCTCCAATGAATAAATCGCTAACCCGGGAGATCTCTTTAAATTTTTATTCATCAAATTGAATGAAAACATGGTGTCCATATCATCACTATTTTTTGAATGATATGAAAGTTCGACGTTTCCCCCAGAACAGGGTTCACAAGTACAAGAAGAGAGTTAGGAACGCTAGATTACTCATCCAAGGAGCAGATGACAAGACCGTCACACTAACTGGGATCTTCCATCGCCCCGCGAAAAACGCTGTCTACATGAGGGTTTGTAGAACTAATTAGATACATTCCGACCAAAAGATGGGCAATTCAACAAAATAAAAGTGACATGAGGGTGTGAAAAATCCTATCCTAACGCACAATTATTAATGAAATTCAGATAAGATTAACATGAATGTATCAACGAATGATATGTACTTCATACAATATTCCCCTCCCAGGCCCTTTGTGGAGAGTGGGAAATCTGCGCCCCACCGAGTGAGGAGAATAACAACGTAGAAACGTGTGTTTTCCTGTCCTCCAAGGACCCGCTCAATGGCAGAGGAGTCACGTCGGACCAACCCACGGAGATATCACGAGTTACACTCAGAAAGGCGTTCAATTGCTGAACGGAATATAGCATTTTTTCTGGCACATTTTAAGACTGGTGGAGACTGGTCGTTATGAATTTGATATTTGCTCCAACTCTTTCAGTCCTACTCTAGCCTCAAATCGACCTTATTAGATGTCACTTTCGTTGGTTCTAGTTGTGAATGTAATAAATTCTAAAATTCTAAAAACTGATGATTATTTCTGCAATGTAAGATTCAATTTTTGCATATAATTCAGATTTCCATTTTTCATAACATATTTTACATATGAGTGTGTACACGCACGATGATATAATGATACGCAAGTTAACAAATCAAATGCTTTAAAGAAATTCCTAATGAATTCTAAAGATTTCAATTTCCTGAAAACTTGTTGTGACTTCTAAAGGCGTCAACTTCCCAAAAGCACCTTGTTTTGCTGTGTTATTGATTTTTCCACTGAAACAAGAAATAAGGTATCTCGATATCTGATTTGACCCGACAGGCAGACTGATACTGAGTACATTGGTAGTTACTTAGTTACTGACCTATATTTAGAATTGTCGAATGGGTTGATCCAAATATCGGGAGGTGGCGTGCTTTTACCTGAAAAGCGTAAAATTAAAACTCGGCAAAAAGCATTAATAAATCATACAGAGCTTTTCTTCAATAAATGCAAACTAATCATTTCAAAAGTAAGTATTATGGTGTACTGCTCACCTTTACTGAGATGTGAAATGGAGCTGAATCTCCTGACTTGAGAGGCCCTCACTGGTACATCTAAACTCTCAGCAACAACCCCTCCCGGCGCTGTCTTGGGGCACTTCAGGAAGGACTTCCGAGCCCGACTACCCTCCAAGGGCTTATTATCCGTGGTTATTATCTGTAGAGAAGAATGAGGGGTCATAAGGTTATAAGATGAAGGAGATGAATAAATATTTGGTAAATAGCACCTAGGACACTTCGATGCAGATAGCAATATTGTGACAGTGCGATTAAACCTTACACTCCTTCTCCTTAGAGTTTCCACTTTTTAGATGCAAAAATAAAACAAGCATTTTCAAACTTAAAAATTACAATTTTAGTAAATCTAACAGAACTTCTGGTAGGCATAGAATCATAATTCATCTGAATCATTCAAAGTATGAACAATTACAGTTGGTTGGGTAGTTCTTTAGTTAATTCTATGAAATGAAAACATGGAGTAGCTATCATCTATGTTCTGCAATATTGAAAATAGTTGAAAATTTAAAAGATACAATGATATATAATATTACAAACCAATTCTTCGACTTTCAAATCAAAACCTTTAATATAATAAAGAAAAATCCATAAAAAACATCGTAACATCGAAGTGATCTCCAAGCCATAACAATGCGTCCCACGTAACAATACATCAATACGGCTTGCTTCCTCTTGACACATCATTCAGAAGATTTCGCTCCCGTAGCCCCGATCTTCCTGCTCTGACCCCAGGTATCGCCTCAGAGAGTTCGATCAGCCTCTTCAACAGTGTCTCCCGCTGCTCCGAGGGTCGCTTGGCAATAGCCCGCTGCAGGTGCACCCGCAGGTAGTTCAGCCTGCCGTTACACCCGAGCACTATGAGCTTTTCACAGCACGGACACAGCACACTCATGTCGTTAACGATCCTAGCACCCCCGCCCGGTACCAGATGGCTCATAACCGTCCTGCTGAAGTCCAGGTTCTTCTGGAGCAGGGGGTTCAGCGCCACCTTCTGCCCGCTCTTCAGCTTCTGCATGATAATCTCCTGAGGCCGGGCCTCCCGGCCCCCGGTCCGGACTGACTGCACGTCGATGATATCACCGTGAGGGGTTTCCCGGTAAAGAGCTTGTAGACTGTCAGAGTTACCCTCCTCAGCAACCACGTTTATAATCCTACCATCAGCAGTGTGTCCTGAAGTGCAGTGAGTTAGAGGAGGTGCGAAGTGCAGTGAGTTAGAGGAGGTGTGAAGTGCAGTGAGTTAGAGGAGGTGTGAAGTGCAGTGAGTTAGAGAAGGTGTAAAGTGCAGTGAGTTAGAGGAGGTGCGAAGTGCAGTCAGTTAGAGAAGGTGGGAAGTGCAGTGAGTTAGAGGAGGTGTGAAGTGCAGTGAGTTAGAGGAGGTGTGAAGTGCAGTGAGTTAGAGAAGGTGTGAAGTGCAGTGAGTTAGAGAAGGTGTGAAGTGCAGTGAGTTAGAGGAGGTGTGAAGTGCAGTGAGTTAGTGGAGGTGTGAAGTGCAGTGAGTTAGAGAAGGTGTGAAGTGCAGTGAGTTAGAGAAGGTGTGAAGTGCAGTGAGTAAGAGAAGGTGTGAAGTGCAGTGAGTTAGAGGAGGTGTGTAGTGCAGTGAGTTAGAGGAGGTGTGAAGTGCAGTGAGTTAGAGGAGGTGTGAAGTGCAGTTAGTTAGAGAAGGTTTGAAGTGCAGCGAGTTAGAGAAGGTGTGAAGTGCAGTGAGTTAGAGAAGGTGTGAAGTACAGTGAGTTAGAGGAGGTGTGAAGTGCAGTGAGTTAGTGGAGGTGTGAAGTGCAGTGAGTTAGAGGAGGTGTGAAGTGCAGTGAGTTAGTGGAGGTGTGAAGTGCAGTGAGTTAGAGGAGGTGTGAAGTGCAGTGAGTTAGTGGAGGTGTGAAGTGCAGTGAGTTAGAGAAGGTGTGAAGTGCAGTGAGTTAGAGGAGGTGTGAAGTGCAGTGAGTTAGAGGAGGTGTGAAGTGCAGTGAGTTAGCGAAGGTCATAGCTTCATCCTGGGTCCAATCCCCCCCCCTGAATTTTTCAACTCCCCCCTTGCCAAAACCTCCCCCCTGAATTTTCAAAATCCTCAATCCCCCCTTTTGGGCACCCGACCCCTGAATTTCAAAAATTCGACCAACCCCCACCAAAAACTGAGAAAATTTTTCTAAGATATGTCCGTTGAATTGTTTACAAAAGAGTCAACCGAAACTAGAAACTTAATGACAAGATGAAAGTATGTAAACTATGGAATGTGGCTGACATCGCAGGTCAGACAAGAAATTTATTCAATTTTGAGTTTTAACTTAGATATTTCTATTATGAATGAAATGGCAATGAAGTTCAATTTTGATGTCAATTAATCCTTGAATATATAAAGCTATAAATTGACGCTTGTAATGGAAGAAGGGCATAAAACCAAGCCTCAGGGATATTGTCAACACAATATAAAAACATAAAAACACATTTGTTAAGTTGATATCACTTGAAAATGGCAGGGAATCGAAGTATGGTAGTGATTCCGCTTACCTACAAAAAGAGTGCGGGGGTCTGGGGGCGCAGCCCCCAGAAGCCAGAGGGTCTGAGAAGAAATATTTCTCACGGATATAGGATTTTCATCTCAAATTTTGAAATTCTTCCGTCAGATCCCAATCCCCCCCCTTAATTTTTTTACTCCCCCTTCTGTCCAAGTCCCCCCAGAATCATTGAAATTAGGGCAACCCCCCACATACCTTATCTGACCCAAAATCTTCATCCCCCCCCTTGATTCAGGGGGGATGAAGCTATGCTTCCGAAGGTGGGAAGTGCAGTGAGTTAGAGAAGGTGTGAAGTGCAGTGAGTTAGAGGTGTGAAGTGTAGTGAGTTAGAGAAGGTGTGAAGTGCAGTGAGTTAGAGAAGGTGTGGAGTGCAGTGAGGTAGAGGATGTGTGAAGTGCAGTGAGTTAGAGGAGGTGTGAAGTGCAGTGAGTTAGAGAAGGTGTGAAGTGCAGTGAGTTAGAGAAGGTGTGAAGTGTAGTGAGTTAGAGAAGGTGTGAAGTGCAGTGAGTTAGAGGAGGTGTGGAGTGCAGTGAGTTAGAGGAGGTGTGAAGTGCAGTGAGTTAGAGAAGGTGTAAGCAGTGAGTTGAAGTGCAGTGAGTTAGAGAAGGTGTGAAGTGCAGTGAGTTAGGTGAGAGGTGTGAAGTGCAGTGAGTTAGAGAAGGTGTGAAGTGCAGTGAGTTAGAGAAGGTGTGAAGTGCAGTGAGTTAGAGAAGGTGTGAAGTGCAGTGAGTTAGAGAAGGTGTGAAGTGCAGTGAGTTAGAGGAGGTGTGAAGTGCAGTGAGTTAGAGAAGGTGTGAAGTGCAGTGAGTTAGAGAAGGTGTGAAGTGAGTGTAGAGAGTTAGAGAAGGTGAAGTGCAGTGAGTTAGAGAAGGTGTGAAGTGCAGTGAGTTAGAGAAGGTGTGAAGTGCAGTGAGTTAGAGTGAGAGAAGGTGTGAAGTGCAGTGAGTTAGAGAAGGTGTGAAGTGCAGTGAGTTAGAGGAGGTGTGAAGTGCAGTGAGTTAGAGAAGGTGTGAAGTGCAGTGAGTTAGAGAAGGTGTGAAGTGCAGTGAGTTAGAGAAGGTGTGAAGTGCAGTGAGTTAGAGAAGGTGTGAAGTGCAGTGAGTTAGAGGAGGTGTGAAGTGCAGTGAGTTAGAGGAGGTGTGAAGTGCAGTGAGTTAGAGAAGGTGTGAAGTGCAGTGAGTTAGAGAAGGTGTGAAGTGCAGTGAGTTAGAGAAGGTGTGAAGTGCAGTGAGTTAGAGAAGGTGTGAAGTGCAGTGAGTTAGAGGAGGTGTGGAAGTGCAGTGAGTTAGAGAAGGTGTGAAGTGCAGTGAGTTAGAGAAGGTGTGAAGTGCAGTGAGTTAGAGGAGGTGTGGAGTGCAGTGAGTTAGAGGAGGTGTGAAGTGCAGTGAGTTAGTGGAGGTGTGAAGTGCAGTGAGTTAGAGAAGGTGTGAAGTGCAGTGAGTTAGAGAAGGTGTGGAGTGCAGTGAGTTAGAGGAGGTGTGAAGTGCAGTGAGTTAGTGGAGGTGTGGAGTGCAGTGAGTTAGAGGAAGTGTGAAGTGCACTGTTCAGTCATCAGTGTGCAGTGGTACGTCGACCACAGGCAGTGTGATTTGATGCGGTGAATTACAGTGAGCTATTGCAAACTGCACAGTGATACTACAACGTGAGGACAGGGGCAGTGAGTTAGAGGGGTACAAAGTGCGGTGAGATACAGTGATCTGGACTAGATAGTAAATTGAATAGGGCGTAAAAGTCATGGAGTGGTGTGAAAAATTAAAACCCGGGGATTCAACGAAGTTTCTTGAAGTGGAGACGGGACAGTGAATTCAATATTCATAGTTAGATAGTTCGAATTCTACGTCCGCAATCTGCAGGGAAACTAACCAGTAAAAGAGTATGTCTTATGAACAGTGAGCATGAAAGCTCTCATGATGTTTTCTTTAAACTCATGTGGACCTTTGAATCGAAGCGCCTTGAACTTTCCTGAAAAATAACGAGATGTTTATGCTTTTATACAGTTTATGTTTTATCTATAGGATCGACTATATTAACTTCTTCAAAAAAGCAGCTACGTGAGACACTGTGCGATGTATATTGTATATTGTATATAATAGCCTGATCTGACCTTTGAAACCGATAACAAATGCCTTGTATTCCCCTGGATTGGGCTCCGCGTAGGAAACAATGTCTTCAGTGGGAAAGTCGGGGAAAGAACCTACCACCAACTCTGAAAAGGATACAAAGACTTGCAGATGATGGACTTGACTGGACGACTGGTGATCGTACAATCAATGTAAATCCATATTCATTGATACTCACAGAGCGGTTCTCCCTTCTCTGTGGCCCATTATTCAGTAAAGAAGGTCTAAATTACCCACCCTTGCCTTTTCCCAGACTCGGTCCCCTCAGTCCTACCTATCACCCCATCTTTCAAGATAACAAGCTACTTCTTATTTTCAGTTACCTGGTACTACGTCACTCTTGATATTCAGTGACGTCATTATATCGTTGTCAGTCGGATAGGTTGACGTTATCATTTCGGGAGAATGATCCGTAGCACTCTCATCGGCGGTAACGAAAGGTGGGAACAGAGGGTGTGCCGGTGTGAAGGTGCTTCCTGAGGATGAGGTGATATCTAGCTGTTGTACAGGGAAGCCAGGTGATGCGCTGGAACCAGCAGCTTCAAACTGCTCCTCATTAGCTTCCGTTGGTGGGGCACTCTCACAAGTGGACATGCTGCTCAATTCTTGGTTCTTACATTACATCCCTGAAAAGCTATGGGATTAATTTAGTCAGAAGTTTCCCAGTTAAAGTGCCATGAAGCAAATCTATTTTCATTCCATTGTTTTTAAGGAACGCCTGCGCAGTGCGCAAATTATCATTCTGCGCACATCATCATTCTGATTCCGCCCAACAGTTAACACTTATTAATAACAAGCCCACATGTAACGAATATCAAAGTTTAATGGAAAATAATTTAAAAATTCAATATTCCGACTAAGTCAGCATAGCAATAAAAAAGTAAAAAGTGAGTAGTTGATATATAAAATTGAGTCATTGTACTAAGTCACAGGTATAAATTTTGACGACTTTTAGCGTTAAAATGAACGTTGACACGATAAGATCCTACAGGGATCTTGAGAATAATCAGATGACATGCTGATATAGATATTGTATTATCGTCTTATAACTCCAGCAGAATACCGGGTGTTCACGGCAGTTGTTCCTAACTTTGAGCGACGATTGTGGGAGAACCAAAGCAGATAGGCTTACCAAACTTTGAAAAATGGTTCAAAATGGCTATAAAATAGTGACTAGCAATCCCAGCTGAATTTTTTTGATGATTTTGTCCCCGTTCACCTAGGGCCTTGTTGTTTATGTTTTGTTGTGACTTGTGCTGCAGTAGGGGTACGGCGTGTTTATGCTGTTTACATAATTGGTCATAAAATCAAAACGACTTATTGGATCTTTCTGAAATTTTTACACAGTGTTAATTAGATGTCAGAGTTCATCCAACCTAAAATTTCAGGGCCCTAGGTGACCGGGAACATGTCGAACTTCTTACGTCCAGTATGGCAACATTGAAAAAAAATCATCAAAAAAATCAGCTGGGATAGCTAGTCACTATTTTATAGTCATTTTGAACCATTTTTTAAAGTTTGGTAAGCCTATCTGCCCGGTATAAACGCTTGAAAGTAATTCAGAAATTTATGAATTGGTAAGACTATCTTATAAATTACTTAGACTATCAAGGAATTTGAAACAAGAGCAATAAATTAAGTAGAATTCTACCAATTTGACTAGCTATTGTCTAGCTCTGGGACATAAAACTCAGCAGTTTGCCCATCACCGGCTGGGAGGGCATGGGGAGTTTCTATTCTGGAAACTACATCAGAAATGGGATAATCAGCTATGCTGGGTGGTCTGCCCCACACCCATATTGATCCCACATCTCCCACCCTATTCAAACACCTCACTGTTACATGGATATCATCGGGAATTCTGATTATTTTCCCAGGGCAGTGTTTTGACTCGTGATCGACTATGACATAATCTCCTATGTTCAGTTCTGATGTTTTCAGATCCCTTCTTTCCCCTGATTTACTTGAGGATGACCCATTTTTAGAGACTTTAATTGAAGATTGGGTTTCTTGGACATGGTGTGCAGTACTAAAACTTGTTTGAGAAGGATTTTCAGTGAATTCATCCTCATAAAGAGTTGATGCTTCTATATTTCCATCTGGTTTCTCGGCAAGTTTTTGACTCGTGGGACCCGTATCATTATCAGGCAGTTTTCTTTTCCTGCAAGCGGTTGATTGACGAGATGATCTGTCAAACGAATAAGAATAGCCTGTTGTGTTGCTTAAAATCATGGAATCTTTAAGGCTGCTTGGTTCAGAGCCAGAGCGAACAAGTAGTTTTACAACATCAACCAGTTGATCAACTGAACCAACAAGCTGCTGTAACGAATCCGAGGGAGGTTTTGAAGATTGTGATGCCTGTTCAATAGACGAATACTCATGTTTCCCATCAGTGTTTCCGAGGTCATCGAGTTGTTTTTCTGAGTGTTCAAGTTCATGTGCTTCATTTTCAGGCTGAGCTTCAGAAAGTTTGCTTTGTGTTCCTTCATTAACCAATTCTACATGATCTGGAATTTCCAAATCTTCTGTTTGAGCCTCTGAATGAACCAACTTATCACTTTGCTGGTCTGAACTGATCAAAACGTCCTCGTTATGATTTGAAATCCCTGATTTCTGGTCGGAAGTTACAGAATGTTCTTCATCGCTGTCACACACCCAATCATTGAGCAACTTCATCTGACGACTGAATTCTGCAACCTTTTCTTCACAATAAGTCAGTGCCAGCGGAACAGCAGTGTCAGTATTCATGATTTTTATCTGTTCATTGTTGGCAAAGTCATCTGAATCTCTTGACAAGTTAGCTTCCATCTGAGGTGACTCGTCAACAACCACAACTTCAGAATCATTGCAATCGGAAACTTCAACATCCTCTGCAAAATATTGATATATTTCAGACTTTTAATTAAATGAATTTTGGCAGAGTTTATTACTAATAGCGAATAATTGTTGACAATTGATCTGGAGTTATTTAAAAACATTTTTGTATAAAATTTGATTCACAACTTACTTTTTCTCCTGGCACTTCGCTTGAACTTCACATGTGCCACTGCAACGGATCCTTTCCAGTGGTGATCAGGAATAAGTTTTATTGCCTCGAATGTTTCTGCATTAACAGCTTCAACATCGATGAATCTATCATTTCTTGAGTCCCAGTAACTTCTCGTTATCCTCAATTCACAGGTCGAGTATTTAGATCTGATGTTAAACAATCCTGGCAAATCCTCCCATCGTCGCTCACTCACTTCGTAGTGGAAGGCCTTGTGCGTCACGATAAACTTGGAACCTTTGCGACTCATTGCCCTTTCGTTGAATGGGCATTATTAAAGGGTTCTGAATATTATGTTAATATCCATTCCAATGTTTTTCAAACTCTTGCACGGGTTTGGAAGACATTGGTGCGTGGTATCATTCAGTAATATGAGAAATAACATGATGCAAAATGAGGCAAAGCAATTGCGAATTTTTGAATAAATGTTCAATGCTTCAATGAAAAAATATGGAATGAAAACATTGGATATTCAATTCAATTCAATAATCAATTCAACAATATTATATTCAATGTCTTACTATAAAGGTGTATGTGATAATAACCAAGTGTCCAGATTAAAAAAGCAGGTTGTTGGCTAATGGCTAATGGCTCGCATGGATGCTTGGGGTAATTTTAAAAAGAATGGAAGAATACAAGGACTCCAAGATTTAGAAAGGGGGAACTGAAACCAGAAAGGAAACTGCACCATGTTTCTACTACTTATGTTGTACATAATAGTGAGTAAGCAATGTAAAGTGATACAGTGTAACTATAGGTATAGAAAATACTAAAATATTGTGAAAATAGATACTGAAACATGAAGAATCGTAGCAAATGGCAAAGATCAGCAGCGACACTCGTATTGTAGGCTACAAGGCTTAGAATTGCGGGCACAGCGTTAGCAAGTATCACGCATTTGTACTCGAATAATTCAGTGAATGTAATTTAGAAAATATAGCACAGTATCGCGTTACACTATTACACCGCCTCTTGATGTTATACACGCCTCCTGATGTAATACAATGAAGGATTAAGATTACATACAGTACAGTGTATATACACTATACACAGGAATATTCTAATATTAGCAAGAAAATGTATACTGCATGGATATAGCAAGCGTGTAACAACGTGGTTGGGATAATGTAATAAAGCAATAATAACAGTCAGGGACGACCACCGATAATCAACTCTTCAATTTCTGTGATAGGAACAATCCAATCTTAGAAAGTTACAAGCAGCACCTCGTATGCAACGTAAAACACTGCAATTCGAACGAATTTAACAATTCGTAATGAAAGTATTTAAAGTAAGGAAGTACCATTGCAATGCGATGCTGATCCTGAAAAAAAGAATGAGCAAGAACTTCTCCGCAAATTCAGTTATGAAAGTGCAACGGGCATCTTGCATCTTTGGAACAACGTTTATGATGCGCTGCTAGGTATAATAGCAGCGCATCTGTGGGTACTGTGTACACTCGGAACCAATAGGCGGGATATGGCGTTATTAACCAAGTAGGTACAGGCTTCTCCATAAGGAAAATACTGCATCTATTGTTTGAGGTCGCAGGAGGAGGTCAACGTTACACAGAAAGCTTGCATACGACAATTAATGCCTGCGAATACAGTATAGTAAGAAAAGGCTTGCATGTGATATTCCCCCTACATTATACATGGGAGTGGAGTTAGCATAGTCACGTGACTACTACTCCATTTAACGAAAGGCCTGTGCTGGCTTTACATGTAAGAATATAGCCATTAGTAAAAAGACTGCTTCAACTGTACAAAGGCTGCACAACATGCGCATGCTTTATTCAATATGCCCATATAGAAAGCCTGCATCTTGATAAGCAAGTCCTGCAACCAAGTCCTGCAACCATCTAATTAAGTAATCATGCTAAATTCCATTTGCTAATGATGCGAGCAGTCTTTTGACCAGCAAATGCAAGTGACCTATGCAGTCCGAAGCCATTATACCTTAGGTGGAGGATTGTACTTGTAACAACTACTACAATACATTTGTACATATTATTATGTAGAAATGTACTAAAATGCACAAAATCTATCTCGGCACAGGAAGGTGGTACAGACTTGGTTTTCAAGTTAAAATGTTCACAATGGCCATGTTGACATGCGAATAGTTACTTAGTTAATAAACATAAGCCCTAAAGTGCTTAGATATTGAGTTACTGACATGGAATTGAATTTTTGTTTAAGTACGCGTGACCCATACTGGAATATCAAGAAAGTCGAGACTGCCAGCGCCGGTCTCATTGGCTTTCATTCAATAATTTAAATGTTATGGGACCTTATTGGCAATACCTAACATGTAACATATTACAACAAGAGGCGTGTATATCGCAACACCAGAAGGTGCAGAGCGAAGCCTGTACGGAGCCCTACGGTTTCAGTTCCTTGTTTAACAAGCCGTACAGCAAGGACATCCACCGTATTAAGCCAGGCAAGGCACGTAGCTTCTCCCCACTCCTCCATGGACATAAGTTGCATATATACCGCCAGCACACAGGAAATATTTCCTTGTGCTTTGGAAGGTCCTTACGATCATTAGCTCATTACTGATCTAATGACGCAGAACTACTTCCTTTTCCCTTCAGTATATCTCACAGTCTCTCGAGTATGGGATATGCAGTATCGGGTTGTAATTCGGCACACCTCTTCTTCAAAGAAACAACAATCGGTTGGCACAGTTTTCATTTGATCAATTGCATTATATTGCGATCAAATTTGAGTGATGAAAATATCAAACTGTTCAATATACATAAACTTTACAACACTACTTTATACAATCAAATTTGAGGTCGATGACGGAGTAGAATTCCGAAAATATTCCCGATGTCAGTTTATTAAAATCAGATTTATTTATTAAAAATCAGCTTCTTTCATTTTGTCGCAGAGACTATAATCATCATTAATCAGTATCAGTATGCGACTAATAAACAGTGATCCGATCATTCAGTTAAAAAACAAATATGGTAATTGCATAGTGTAAAAACAATTTCGAAGTAAGAGTTGAGACGAGGGATCAAAAACACAAATGCACGGCCCACGATATTGTTACACTGCAGACAACAGAATGCAAGAATCAAGTATGCAAGACCCATCATCCGTAATGTGGAAAGGTAATTGAATTGAAACGGAATGATAGTGCTTATCATAATAAACATATTATATAGTAGACCAGGTTTGTCACGTCATCGTGGAGCATTAGGTATTGAATTGATGACGTTGATCTGTATATCATAAGCGCAGCATGTACCTACACTGTGTAGTACACAGTGTGTACAAAGCAAATGTCGATACATGAGTACATGGGTGTGCATAGCTTGTGTAAATTTGTATAAAATGATCACGATATGGGTACCTACCTACCAACAAACTCAAATCGAAACTATCAAAAATTGCAATCTGCGTCAGCTTAGACCAGAAAAATCAAAAAATACGTCGGAATAATGTTAACCGTTCTATACGCAATAAGAGGCAGTTTTTAGTTATGTCAAGATAATGTTATTAACCTACCTAATGCCCTTTTAAACAGTCAAGTAAATAACTACGTCGGTAGGAAGTAGGTATTAGGTAGTTCTAGGTACTTATGTACTACAATCACCAACTTCCAATCTAAAAAATCAATATAAGGATTCACTTCTTGAATTAGGCCTCAAAAATTCTTGGCCGGGAATTTTGCATAAGCCCTTTACTAATAAGTTAGGTTGCTACTCAAGAAACCGTACATTTTGGGCGCCCGACCCAGCCACGTAGCCAGAGGGGATGCAGGGGATGCTCTGCATCCCTGGAAAGTTGGCTTGCATCCCCTGAAAAATTTGCATCCTTTGTGATAATTGGTCAAAATGGTTTGCTCAGCATCCCCTAGTTTTCTGCATGCATCCCCTGGTCAAAAATCCTAGCTACGTGGCTGGCCCGACCCCCTGATGAAAAACATTTTAGAAATTGTATAACAATTAAGTCACAAAGGCTGACTTACTACAGAAGAAGCACGCTTTCTACTTTCAACTCGTTCACTGTGAATTCTTTCGACGAAGTTCTTCAAATTCCTCTCGATCCGACTTTCTGTGTCATTCGACACTTCGATTTCGTCTGAAGCAAAATAGCAATAAAAACTGAATTAAAAAATTTGGTTCGAATTTTGCTTGCCTTTTGTTACAAAAAGATAAGGACTGATCGGAATACAGCACTTCTGAACTGTAGTTCGTAGATTAAATACAATGGCAAAGCAATAAATTGCGCTGAAAGATCACTTTCATGACGTGAGGTAATATAACGAAATAAAACTGCACATGCACCCTACCCATGGAAATGTCCATGCCCATGTCATGAGAGAAGACAACTTGAGATGTTCGGCGCAGACCGTCAGTAGAACACAGCTTACTCTTCATCAACGGAGGTAAACATTCAGTGTCAGACAGCACTAAGGGAGCAAGAGAGGTGTGAGGGGAGTGGTGTGAGGAGTGGTGTAAGGGGAGTGGTGTGAGGGGAGTGGTGTGAGGGGAGTGGTGTGAGGGGAGTGGTGTGAGGAGAATGGTGTGAGGGGAGTGGTGTGAGGGGAGTGGTGTAAGGAGAGTGGTGTAAGGGGAGTGGTGTGAGGGGAGTGGTGTAAGGGGAGTGGTGTGAGGGGAGTGGTTTAAGGGTAGTGGTGTGAAGGGAGTGGTGAGAGGGGAGTGGTGTGAGGGGTGGTGTGGGGAGGGGTTGGTGAGGGGAGTGGTGTGAGGGAGTGGTGTGAGGGGAGTGGGTGTGAGGGGAGTGGTGTGGGGGAGTGGTGTGAGGGGAGTGGTGTGAGGGGAGTGGTGTGAGGGGAGTGGTGTGAGGGGAGTGGTGTGGGGGGGGGTGGGAGTGGTGTAAGGGAGTGGTGGGGGAGTGGTGTGAGGGAGTGGTGTGAGGGAGTGGTGTGAGGGGAGTGGTGTGAGGGGAGTGGTGTGAGGGGAGTGGTGTAGGGGGAGTGGTGTGAGGGGAGTGGTGTGAGGGGAGTGGTGTGGGGGGGTGTGAGGGGTGGTGTGAGGGGAGTGGTGTGAGGGAGTGGTGGAGGGGTGTGAGAGGAGTGGTGTGAGTGGAGTGGTGTGAGGGGAGTGGTGTGAGGGGAGTGAGGGGAGTGGTGTGAGGGGAGTGGTGTGAGGAGAATGGTGTGGGGAGGGTGAGGGGAGTGGGTGAGAGGAGTGGTGTGAGGAGGGGAGTGGTTTAAGGGGTAGTGGTGTGAGGAGTGGGTAAGGGGAGTGGTGTGAGGGGAGTGGTGTGAGGGGAGTGATGTAAGTAGAGTGGTGTGAGGGGAGTGGTGTAAGTAGAGTGGTGTGAGGAGTGGTGTAAGGGGAGTGGTGTGAGGGGAGTGGTGTAAGGGGAGTGGTGTGAGGGGAGTGGTTTAAGGGTAGTGGTGTGAAGGGAGTGGTGAGAGGGGAGTGGTGTGAGGGGAGTGGTGTAAGGGGAGTGGTGTGAGGGGAGTTGTGTGAGGGGAGTGGTGTGAGGGGAGTGGTGTGAGGGGAGTGGTGTGAGAGGAGTGGTGTGAGGAGAATGGTGTGAGAGGAGTGGTGTGAGGGGAGTGGTTTAAGGGTAGTGGTGTGAAGGGAGTGGTGAGAGGGGAGTGGTGTGAGGGGAGTGGTGTAAGGGGAGTGGTGTGAGGGGAGTGGTGTGAGGGGAGTGGTGTGAGGGGAGTGGTGTGAGGGGAGTGGTGTGGGGGAGTGGTGTGAGGGGAGTGGTGTGAGGGGAGTGGTGTGAGGGGAGTGGTGTAAGGGGAGTGGTGTGAGGGGAGTGGTGTGAGGGGAGTGGTGTAAGGGGAGTGGTGTAGGGGGAGTGGTGTGAGGGGAGTGGTATAAGGAGAGTGGTGTGAGGGGAGTGGTGTGAGGGGAGTGGTGTGAGGGGAGTGGTGTGAGGGGAGTGGTGTAAGGGGAGTGGTGTGAGGAGAGTGGTGACTCGTGTGAGGGGAGTGGTGTAAGAGGAGTGGTGTGAGGGGAGTGGTGTGAGGGGAGTGGTGTTAGGGGAGTGGTGTGAGGCGAGTGGTGTGAGGGGAGTGGTGTGAGGGGAGTGTTGTGAGGGGAGTGGTGTAAGAGGAGTGGTGTGAGGGGAGTGGTGTGAGGGGAGTGGTGTGAGGGGAGAGGTGTGAGGGGAGTGGTGTGAGGGGAGTGGTGTGAGGGGAGTGGTGTGAGGGGAGAGGTGTGAGGGGAGTGGTGTGAGGAGAGTGAGTGGGGGAAGCTGACAGCAGGGAAAGTGGTCTGGCATATTTCTGTCTGCAAAATCATGAGGCAAAAGGTACGGTTATCAACTAGGTACATAATCAAGTCAAATAGTCAAGTAAATTAGGCAAACAACCCTGGCTCGTTCGAAGACACTTACGTTTGTTGGCGCATTAAAATTAATTGTAACCTCCCCACGGTCGGTAACTATTATAATGAATTATACTGCTCCACAGAAGGAATTTTATATGAGATGGAGTAATTCTTTGCAGTGTTATTTAAAAATGGAGGTTGAAATTGAAATTTCAACTTACACTCGGTCTCAAAGCCAGAGGAAGGAGTAACTTCGCTGATAAGGCTGTGAAAACTAGATGCACTTTGTGTCGGTGCAATGACGTCTTTTGGGTTCACTCCTGGTTGGTTTATGGTTTTGTACTGTTGTAAATTGGGAAACCCAACAAAATGAAGAATACATAAACAAAATTTCTTACTTTGTTTTGTCAACAGATCTTATCGAATAAATTATGATAATATTTAAGAAAATATTACTTCTGGAAAGATGAGCATAGTATCGAGGGAGCCAATAAACTTTCAGATCCTGTGTGATTTTATCTTGTAGCTTTCTGAACAGTCGCTTCTCACGAAGAAGTTTGTCTTTAATTTGCTGAAAGTTGAATAAAATACAAATTACAAAGATTGGTGATGATAATAATGTAATGAAGTGTTAAAGTAGCACTCTATATTTTATAGGACCAACACTAAAAATTTAATACAGGTATGGAAGTATCATTTTCCAGAGCACAGAAAGCCCAAGGAATGCAAAATATGATATCTATTTGGATGATAATAATTTGATTAAGATTATAATATTCCGAATTTAGCCACCATGATAGTTGCAAAGAAGTCAGGATGAACAGAAATTTTTTCACGCTTGTAGGTACCTATGATCATAAATAACCTGCAGATATACAGCATCACCCCTCAAGTATCCTTGAACAAATCTCACTCCACAGCAAACAGCACTGACTTCATCATAAGCAATATCACGATACAGTTGTTGAATAATTTGAGGTGAATCTAAAAACTGAAAAATGCGGTTATGTACCTATAAGGGGAACATGTTCTTTAAGGTACACTGTACAGTATTATCAGATTAAACTTAGTTTCACTGAAATACAACAATTATAAAATCTAAAAATCTGTGAGTTACAATTATCAATTATACCAGGCTTTTTATGAACATTCACTCAATTAGTTGGAATCACTGGGCTTAGCATAGCTGATATAAGTGAATAGGTAACTCGGTAATCTGCCGATGCACACCTGGGGCACAACCTGGGCACACCTGGGGCACACCTGGGGTGAATATGAATATGAACTTTAACAATAAACTTAAATCTAACCAAATATGAATCAAAGAATTTCTCAAGTTTATCAGCTTTTTCTCTTCCTTTTGCTGAGTGTATCTTCTCAATATCGAGCCAGCAGGTAACAACTTGATGGCCCTGTCCACAGGTTATCACGTAATGATGGAAGTTGTAAAACCCAGATATATCTCTTATTGGTGGTACTTCTGGATCTGAAAGTTAAACAGGGACGATATGAATTGAGGACTTAAATACTAATGGCATCAACAAATACTATGAACTCATGAAACCAACTACTTGAAACCATCAGATGATGTGATAAAAGTTTTTCATAGATTTAAGATTCAAATAGGTACTTACATCTAGATTCAAGTGTCATAAAAGATTTTAAAATCGCATTATCCTGGCATAATGTTTTACATAGAAGGTAGTGATAATAGAGATCTGATCTTATGAACATTGGCAACCTTGTTCCTGCTAACCAGCAACATAGCTTTGAATGATGGATATGCTGAAAATATTTGTTATTCAAGAATCAAGTACTTATCAACTCAAATTTGCAATAATAGTATCATTCAACATAACCTAAATATTACAAAATATCCAGCACATAGGTACCTACAGTCTACATGCATGACTCACCAAATACTTTCTCGTCAAGATGGGTTCAATACTAAATGACTTTTTGGTTGATACATAGCTTATTCTTCTCGGAAATATCTGAAAATTATGTTTCCATATGAGGTCTTATTATTAGGTTTCAGGTCAAAACTGAAAACTCATGAGTATATAAATCAAACCTTGTACCAATTCAACTATTCAACATTTCAAAAGGAAACTTTTGTTTATACCTATCCAATGATAGTTCTAAAATAATCTAGCTGCTTTCCTATTGTCACTACCTATGCACTCACTGGAAGATTCAAGAACACATTAAGATAGCTTGTAAATGTCAAGTCTTGCAACAAATATTTTAAGTAAGAAGCACTGTATTGTGGACCTGTAAAAGTAGGTAAGTACAGTTAGTATATGGTTTAAAAAGTACTTCAATATGGAGAATTTGCTTGTAAATCATCTGACTTATAATTATGGATATTAACTGCATGGTGTGTTCAGCGAACGCAATTAATAAATCAGTCAGGAAGGTACAGGAGCCCCAAAAATGCAGAAAAAGTGATAAGACTTTCAACTTTAAAATTTTAGACTTTAAAAGAATTAAAAACGCAAACGTTTTTCAAGAGCAGGAATGTTGCTGTCTGGGATCATGATCTTTTCAATAAATTAATGACACTATTTTGACCATTTTGACACTCAGTTAGTTAATTTAAAGATATTGAAAGATATTGATAGTATGAATATTCATAAATGTTAATTTTGTTGGACAGCAATGAATGGTAATAATAAATAATTGAAATTTAGGATCACTGCTTTTAAGGCATGCTAACACTCAGCAATGTTATCAAACCAAAGTGAATTAACCAAAAATAAAGATCAAATAATTTAACCTATCAAAAACAAGTTCTTTCATGTGTTCCTTCATAATATTTAGTGAATGATAACAGAATCCCAACAGAATGGCAGCCCAACAGTTCAACAGACAGATCAGCAGAACAGCCTCTTCAATCTCAACTACTCTCCCTTACACCCCCCCCTCACCATGCTTTCTTCATACCACAGTGAAACCAAACATTCCAGCTGCTCCAACCTACGTAACTTCTCAACAAAAAAGACCGCCCCTCCCCCACACCTCACCCCCAACATAAATCAGTTAAATCACCTGTGACAATTGTTCTGCCTCTTACAATAGACAGACCTTCAGACCCATCCACAAACACATTACAGAACATGAATGAGACTAGACTACTGACAACAAGACAGGCCATCTGACAAATTCTCCAACAAATCAGCAGTAGCTCATCACTCCCAGACCACAGGAGACAAGACATTCCATTGGATGGAACAAAACTTCTATCTTTCCCCTAGACATCTATACCTGACAGAGCATGCAGTCATACAAATTGCAAAAACCTTCCCTGAACAGAACAAAGTTTGCTCCTCTCTGTAGCGCTCTCTGTACCCCCTTCTATTCCACCCTGCTTTCAAAAAATTATCCAGAAAATCAAAACAGACTACGAATTACCTGATGCCCTGACACCCAACAGTATCCTTGTAAATCACTACCCCGCAAAGACTAGTGCCAGGGATCCTCCCAGTTCCCCTCCCAAACACTCAGATGATGAATTGGAGCTACAACCTGGATCCTCCATATTCACGTACAGCATTGGAGACTCAAGAGCTATTATTTTCTCTGGAAAGCACTCAGAAGAAACTGAGACCCACGTGACATCACACAATTCCCCTCTATTCAATGTCAAGAGCTAGTCAGGCTTGGTTTGACCACAGAATTATGGATGTCGAAACGTGTGGTGAACGCTTCTCAGTCACCCTACGGACAATCAACTCAAAATGTTCCAGGAGTGTTATTCTAGTGGGAGACTCCAATACTAAGCCTATTGTATTTGGGAATGGTAAAGGCAAAGTAGGGAAAGCTACCCTGGTAAGCGGAGAGTTAAAGCTGCAAAGATCAAGAACATCAACCCCTGCTGACTGCTGTGAGTATGCTAATGTTGTTATAGCCTGTGGGACTAATGACCTTCGCACTGACTCTGTTGACCAGACAAACCCTGATGGGTATATTGAGCGACTAGTTGGTTTACTGAAAGTCAAGGTTGAGGACATGAAAACTCTTAATCCCTCTGCAAATATTGTTGTTATGCCTGTGCTACCTAGTAGAATTCCCAAGATGAATGAATACATTTGTAAATTCAATACTATGGTATTTGCTAGTGAGTTCAAAACATCGTCTTGAAATAACAATGCCTCCACTGTACAGCTTCTTAGATAAGAAAAGACTGTTAGCTCTAAACCTCTCAGAAGGAGACACCATACACTTAGGTAGTAAGGGAATTGCTATGTTTGTCGTGTGTGATTAAGGAGGCAATCTTTCGGTCAGGTCAGGGACACCACAGGGCACAGAGTAGGGGCCATGCTAGGCCACCTTAGGGATTTTTGATAATTAGATTTCAATCGCGTTTTAGCTAGAGAAAAATGTGACTGCTGCAATAAGAACATTAACCTTGGCAAACCTATTACTGAGTGTGAAGCTTGTGGTATCATTATCCATAGCAAGTGTTTTAATAAATCAAACTTTGCATTTGTTGCTAACAAATGGGTTTGTCAGGCTGTGAACCAAATTTGGAACCACGTTATAACCCCCTTTTTTCCCACTGGCAGGATTCAGATGAAAAACATTATGATGAATATGTTGATCAATATGCCAAATAAAATATGCAATGTCCTGGATGGATGTAAATCCTATAGTATCAGGAACTGAATCAACTCTTACAGGAAGGTGGGTTTAAAGCCTGGTTTACGAAACTGTGACAAGCTTACTGTCGACATATTTTCTTAATGTTGATGGTAACTTCACGAATTTTGACTCTCTTAGTGCTGAATTAAAAAGTGCATAAATCACAAATTCACTGCAATTGGTTTGGCTGAAACAAATACTGCTCAAATGTGGGTTGCACTACCAATTGCTAATTACAGTGGGTACTACCAAGATATAAATGAAAACAAAATCAGGCACTGGTGTTGCACTCTATCCATGATTCGATCAATATGCAATCCTAGAAAATATTTCTGAATGTTGTGAAGACATAAGTGCCTTTTCTTCAATCAACTAATACAGTACTTCCATCATTTGGAGTAGTATACCACCCCCAATGATGGCTGTAAAAAGATAAATTCTGTGCTAAACTGGAAAAATCTTTGAAATACCTGCCTAGCAATAATGTGTACATAATGGGTGACTTCAACCTAAACCTACTCAGTAAAAATGTGCTAAGTAAATATGAAGATACCTTCATGGCTGCAGGTTATACCCTCATTTCCACATACACTCATGAACGGCCTGGCACAAAACCATCACCATTGATAATATTTTCACAAACGGCTTGTCTACAATATATCATTACCTCAGGGACAATGGGTGATAAAATGGGTCCACCTCCCTGCATTCCAGTTCTCAGACCTCAGTTCTGAAAGCCAATGTAAGACTGAGAAACAAACACAATATTTTTGACTACAGTAATAAAACCTTAATTTTATTGATGAACTTACTAATAAGTTTAGTGAAACTCCTCCAAAGTTTCAGTGAATTTTCAAGACTTATAACTCCTGTCTTGACAGTAGTTGTAAACTTACAGTTCCTAAAACCACGAAAAAACTATCCTCAATAATCCATGGATATCTGAAGGTATAATTGAATCGATAAACCGAAAGTATGAGTTGAGCCGAATGGACTAACACCATTACCAAAAACAATCCAGAAGGCAACAGCAAACTTCACGAAAATTTCAGTACTTATCGTAAAAATTGAAACATATTATAAAGCAGGCCAAGCAATCATACAAATGCTCTCAATTCCAGGAATGCAGGGAGGATCCCAAGAAAACTTGGAAACTAATAAATGAGCTCAGGGGCTCTAATAAAAAACAAATAAAACCTCCATTCGTTAACAAAAGAACTATTTCTAATGCTTTCAACAAGTATTTTATCTCAATTGCCTCTGACCTGAACTCTGACTTAGATGGAATAAGTGTTAACAGGTCCCACTTCCAATCGTTTACTGAATTCTTAATGCCAGCAAACATCAACTCAATATTTCTTGAAGATTGCACTGAACTTGAAATTAATGAAATCATTTCGGACTTTCAAAATGGCAAAGCAAGTGATATCCCTGTCAAAGTCATTAAAAATCTTCATATAATTGCAAAAGCCACTCTCAAAATATTTAACGACCTCATGTCCCTGAAACCATTTCTGAGGAACTGAAAGTTGGCAAAAATCACACCAGTGTACAAAAAGGAAGCCCTGACTCAATAGAAAATTATAGGCCAATCTCAACACTTCCTATATTTGGAAAAAATCTTTGAAAAACTTATCTATTCCCGACTTTATAATTTCTTCACTTCCCAAAACATACTCCACCAAAATCAATATGGTTTAGAAGTCTCACTCAACCAGTCATGCACTGAACTATTCAATTGCACACATTGAATCAGCCATAAACAAGAAACAACATGTCCTTGGTATATTTATTGACCTGAGTAAAGCTTTCGACACCATTGATCATGGAACACTGCTGGATAAGCTGTACCATTATGGAATACGGGGAGCATCACATTCACTTATCAAATCATACCTAACTAACAGGAGTCAATATACTGATGTACTGAACCACCAATCCACAAAACTTGCTATTCAATTTGGGGTGCCACAGGGATCTGTCCTTGGATACTTTCTCTTCCTAATCTACATAAATGACCTTTCAAATTGCTCCAAACTTGGTGAATTTGTCCTCTTTGCTGATGATACTAACATTTTTATAACTGGAAAAGACTGCAAAGATGCATATTCTAAAGCAAACTTACTACTTAAATCAGTACATCAGTATATGATCCTGAATAAATTGCACATTAATCAATCAAAATGTTATTATACACTTCAAACCTAAGACAAAAACAATTCTGAAAATATCCGTGATTTTAAATTGTTCATCAATTCACAAGAAATCAAGAAGGTTGCTGAAACAAAATTCCTTGAGTGTTTATTGACCAAGATCTAAACTGGGATAAGCACATCCTCGAATGCAAACGAAAACTTAATTACGCCCATTGCCACTCTTTCTAGAATAAAGAAGTGTATTCCGGAGGACTCCACCCTAGCCTTTACCATACTCTCTTCGAATCCCATCTTGCACTTTGCATATCTGTGTGGGCGGTATATCAGATGCAAAAATTTCAGAGCTATTTATTATACAGAAAAAATGCATAAGGGTCCTCTTTGGTGACTATAATGCTTATGTCAATAAATTTAAAACCTGTTGCCGTACCCGACCAATTCATGATCAAATCCTTGGAGAAGAATTCTATAGGAAAGAACATACTAAACCTCTCTTCAAAAAGTACAAAATCCTTACTGTCAAAAACCTATATACATAATAATAATAATAATAATTTAAACTTTTATATTATAGTGGCACATCAACTTAAATTAATGCACAGCTGTGCCACGAGAACAGATTCAACAATAAAAGCAATGACAGTGCTTCAAATAACTTAATATACAAATAATTTAAAGTTAACTAAAAAGCTGGAGTCATGCTGAGATTAAAGCACTGTCAGAAAACACAAAGCATAATTTATACAAAAATGAATTGCAATAAGTTAAGTAATATAAGTTAAATATCAAATGCTATTTTGAATAAATAAGTTTTAAGAGTTGATTTGAAAGATTCTATGGAGGAACAAGTTTTATGGATATATTTAAAATTATTAAATTCCAAAGCCCCATTTCAATACATTCACTCTTTAAATTTTCTAAAAGGGCCACCTCAAGTGCTTTAATAACCCCCAGTCCCTCCAGACACTTTGTGTACCAATCGGCAATCCTCTGGAATACACTTCATCAAAAATTCTGTCCTGACCCCTCTAAAAGTCTAAGTGATCCTAAAGGCAGGCTTAAGAATGCACTTTTTGAAAACCAGCATGCTCATGATGATGTTGAATGGCTCCCATCACATGACTTCAACTCTTCAACATCAAAAACCTCAAAGCACCCTGATTGAGGCTGAGTCGTTTATGCTAATGAGCATAAGATTTTAAACCTTATTTCGAAACCTTATTTCTAAACCTTATACAATTATTGCAGAATTCACATGCAACTACCCCTAGTAACCACTTCGTCTAGATACTAATGACGACCACATTATCCCAAATTCAGGTCCAGGTGGTGTCCTTGTCCAGGTGATAGTTTTGGTACTAAAGGTATTGTTGTGTAAGTTTGAAAGGTATATAGTATAATTTCGTATGTTTATATATAATTAAATGCTTGAAAGTAAATATGCGTGTGAATTATGATTCAATAAAGTTCTTATAAATATTTTCACTTAAGTCTCTAGTTAAAATTTACTTTATCTACCCTATCCAACACCTCAAAACTGTCCATCCTAGTGAATCTTACACAGTAGCCACTTAGAATCAACTCCTGCCTTGCTTAACATATAACTATTGGCTTGACTTAGTCTTACATTCTCTGTTTCGGTTCACACAATAGCCCCAGCAAGTGTGATTCCTATGCCCCCCAGACTTTGTAATAATTGGCTACATGTAAGATTACACTATGGGATAATTGTTGACCATTATACATAATAGTCTATAAACCTTGCCCAGAAAAACCATATTAACCACCTTAAGGCAACAATTAATTAATTATTCCATCCCATATTCGCTCTGATATTGAATTATTCAATGTTTTTGTTAAATGGCATGAAATTTCAATTTTTGTTTTATTCAATTTTTGTTTTTATTCAAAAATTACATCCACTTTTTGACCTTGACCAGCAGGCATCTCCCTCCCCTCTTCAACATCTGTACAGAGACTGTACCCTTGTGTGCTGAGAGCTTTTGATGTATTTTAGTAAATTGTACTAATAATATTCTGCTAAGACTCAACAGTCACCACCCCTCTTACATAAGGTTTTTCTTCCAGGTCCACTTTTCCCACCACAGGCCCACTTTATACAATCAAATTTGAGGTTGATGACGGAGTATTATTATTATTATTAAATCTGGCAATAGTAAATACTTGAATATAATACTATCGTGCCTCTTCCGAAAATATTCCCGATGTCAGTTTATTAAAATCAGATTTATTTATTAAAAATCAGCTTCTTTCATTTTGTCGCAGAGACTATAATCATCATTAATCAGCCCATTTTTAGCAGAAACTTGATCACAAAAGCAGGCCCATTTTAGGCATCACAGGCCCATTTGAGGTAAAACAAGCCCATTAGAGACAGCACTAGCCAATTTGTGACAATGCATGCCCATTGATTGATACATCACAGGCCCATTTGAGACATAAGTCCCCCAGCAGTCACCCAAGGTAATAGGACATAGCACCATCAATTGCAGTGACCACCTGCCTGAATGAAACTGCTCTTTGGTGACTTTGGTAATTGATAATTGTCTTTACTCCAGTCTCCAAGCACCAAGAAAGTAAGAAACACACTCAGTGAAGAGAAGTAGAGAAGTATAATAATAATAATAATATCAATTTTTTACAGCACTCATTCTAAAAATATCCTTTCTTCCCGTATAAAAAGAGGCAAATTCCATGTGCTGAGGGCAGACATCAAGTCAATTATGAAAACTGTTAAAAGAGTCACCCACTAAGGACTAATAATAGTTATATGGTTAATCATATTGAAAATAATGAAAATAAACTAAAAGTGTACTCTTTAAAACTAGTACATACCATTATAAATAAAATGCATGAAAAAGTTAAATAAAAACATATCTACAAAAATAAGGTTGCAGATTTATGACTTGCCGAGGTCAGGCTGCATAACTTGCCCAAGTAAAATAAATTGAATAAATTTAAAATGTTTATTAATAACAGTTAGAAAATGAACATTTAAAAACAAAACACTGCTGTCAACATAATGTACTGTTATCTTAAAAAGTCAGCACAATCTATGTAGGTGAAATTTACAGCATCCAGGGATGGCCAATGGTTTCAAGAATATTATTTGGGAGAAATCAACAGAAAATCAAGCATCTTGTGTTATAATAACACATTACACCTTGTTATTTGCCATGCCAAAACTACAAGGAAGACTTATTTGAGGCGACTCACCTTGGCTTATACAAGTGATCAAATGCATTGTTTACCCTGTAATTTGGATCAGTGATTATTGCATCTAACAATTGTGCCTTATACAGCTTCCCAAAGATTTTAACATCACTTTTATTCCTGAGGTCAAGTGGGAGGATATTCCAAGCTTTTGCTCCTAGATAATAAAAGTTTTTTAGATTAGCAGATTTGGGTGTGTAAAGGTTACATTACACCTTGTTATTTGCCATGCCAAAACTACAAGGAAGACTTATTTGAGGCGACTCACCTTGGCTTATACAAGTGATCAAATGCATTGTTTACCCTGTAATTTGGATCAGTGATTATTGCATCTAACAATTGTGCCTTATACAGCTTCCCAAAGATTTTAACATCACTTTTATTCCTGAGGTCAAGTGGGAGGATATTCCAAGCTTTTTGCTCCTAGATAATAAAATTTTTTAGATTAGCAGATTTGGGTGTGTAAAGGTTACAGTTTGCACCATCTCTACTACCTCCAGAGATGAACCTGAACTTATTCATAAAGTTGGAAGGACTGAGATTGTTTATGATTCTAAACATGTAGCAAGATAAATGTACTTGTCGCCTGAGATGAAGGGGCAACCACTTCATGTCTCTATAAACATTGATGCTACTTTCTGTCTTTTCAACGCCTAATGCAATCTTAGCAACCTTTTGTATAAGATATCAAGCTCAAGAAGTTTAGTTTTTGATGCCCTACCATAAATAGTATCTAAATAGTCAAAATGAGGTAAGATGAGTGAATTAGCAAACATTTTCCTATTTTTCAATGGTAGCAAAGTGCTCCCTCTGTACATAGCTCCAATACGTTTCTGTATTTTTTTCTTGATGTAATCTACATGCAAGTCAAATTTAAGTAGATTATCAACAATTAACCCTAGATATTTATATGATTTGCATTCTTTAACTGAGTAATTACCGAAAATATTGATTTTAACCCCAAATTGGATATTATCAAAGATAATAATCTTGGTTTTATCTACATTTAAAGCAAGTTTATTGACACATAGCCATTTAATGATGGTCATCATTTCTATTCTTATGTTGAGATAACTATTCCTACATATGTTTTCAAATAACAGTGCACCATCATCTGCAAATAAATAAGGTGTGGACAGATTACATGCATTGACAATATCATTGATATATATACTAAACAGCAGAGGACCAAGAAGACTACCTTGTGGTACACCAAACTTTATGCTTAAATATATACTTTTGATCCCTGAGATTTTTGTTGATTGTTTACAGTTCATAAGATAGTTTTTGATCCACAGAATAACAGTACCATCAACCCCATAGAATTTGAGCTTATCTATTAGGATGCTGTGATCCACAGTATCAAATGCTTTCTTTATGTCCAGAAAAATTATTGCTGGGATGTTGCCTTTACACTTATTATCAAATAACATATCAAACATGTCTAGTGTGAGATAAGTTGTCGAATAATTCTTTCTAAAACCATATTGATGGTTAGTCAAGAGCTTATTTTCATCAAAGTATTTCGTTAGCTGCTCATTAACACAATGTTCAATGCATTTCGAAACTAGGGGCAAAATAGATATTGGTCTGTAATCATTAGGATCATTTGCATCTCCACCTTTGAAGATTGGTGTTACTGACGCTAACTTACAAGAGTTTGGGAACTGGCCAGTTGAAAGACTAAGGTTAACAATATGGCTGATGCAGTGAATGATAATAGGTAACACAGATTTAATAACTTTCAGTGGTAGCTTATCATTGGTTGACTTATCAGATGGTATTGACATTATATATGCCTTAATGGACTCACTTGATACTTCTTCAAATGAGCAGAGTGAACACTGAATGTTATTATTCATCAAGAAGTCCTTATATGATATATTGTCATAGTTGGGAATTGTTTTGTTAATTGTATTCCCAATCTCACTGAAGTGATTATTCAAATTTTCTGCATTGATAATTTCAGGATCTACACTGGGCTGAGTATTACATTTAGATGGCATATTTGTAGCTACCTTAATAGATTTCCATATACCTTTCAAGTCGTTCTTATCACTTTTTTTCTTTAGATCATTTAGTAAGTTTTCCCTCTTATTGGCCTTGGTTATTTTGTTGGTAACATTACGCTGCTTTCTATACAAGTCCCAAGCTAAGTGGGCATTGATGCACTTATTGCAAACATTACAATTATTGCAATTGGATTCATTAACTTTTCTTAGCTTAGATTTGAATTTTCTGTGGAGCTTCTTCTTAGTCTTAATAGCATTCAAACTGTCCTGGGATGGTTGATAAATAAACTTTTCATGCCTTTTAATGATCTTTTGAGGAAAGAAATGACTATGATTATCATTCAAGAAACTATCTAGTAAGGACATTGCTTGTTCCACATTTGTGCTTGAATAGATAGAGGTAAAATCAGAGTTAGCTAAGTAGGTTTGAAATGCCTTGATATTGTTGTTACAATAATTATTAATAACTACTTTTTCAAATTTTGGAGGTAGTTCCACCTTGAAGCTTAATTCAAATTTCAGTGCAAAATGGTCACCAGGGCATTCATTTAGTACTGAGGAATTTTCAAAGTCAGAGTAGCAGTTTGTAATAATAACATCAATGGTGCTGTAAGTAAATTTATTTCCTTTCTTTGCTACTCTAGTATAATTTTGTATTGTCTGCACCATATTAAAAGACCTAAGAGTAGAATCTAGTTTCTTATAATCAGCTGAATTTATCTTATTTTGGTCTATATTGATGTCTCCTACCCAAATCACCTTCTTTCCCTTGAGTTTGATCATACATTCTGTAAAATAATCCAGAAATTCATTAAGTTTACAATACCCTCCAGAACGGTAAAACCCACAAAGATATATGTTGCTACTTTTGATTTTGATCCATTTGGCTTCTATTGTTGAAATATTTGTACTGATTTTGACTTCATCAACGGCAACTTTATTGCTTATTATCAGTCCACAACCTCCTCTAGTACCTGAACCTCTATCAGCTCTTTTGAACTCAAAATTGGCAGGTATATTTAAAGTATTGGATGAGATACTTTCGTTAAGGTTAGTTTCATTCAAAGACATAATATCCATGTTATATTTCTTAATCATTTGACAAATCTGTGTTGACTTGGAAATTCCAATAAGGCCTCCCTGGATGTTGCAATGACCCACAGTAAGATTGTGTAATAAATTAGAGTTGGTCATTCTTATGAGACATAAAAATGGAATGATTGATCATTGCAGACACCTAATTTGAAAAAATCTAAGCATGAATAAATATCTAAAAACAAGTTGTCAAAATTAGCTAAACACATTAGGTAATAAATTATTATAATTGAAGATTAAAGGCCAATACTCATTGGTGATCAAGGTAAATGCTCAATGGTGAGCAGTGTACTTAAGGTATCTTGCTAACCTGATGACTCCCTCACGTGTTAGGTGTACATTATCAGACCCTTTGCTGCTGAAAAAGTTATCTTTATGATTGCCATCCTTATAGCAAAACAAGTTCCTATCTGATTCAGTTTTGACCATTCCAAGGTATGGCTTTCTGTCAGTGAGTAACTTAATGGTATGGTTAAGTTGGTTAATGACAAAGTTCCTACAAGAGCTCACTCGAGGCAAGATATTGATCACATTGATTGAGGCATGCTGTGCCCATTGATGGAGGTACTCAAGAAGACTTTCAATGTCAAATTTGGCTTCATCTAGGAGTTTTTCTGAAACAATATGATTTGTGATAAAGTTAAAATGGTTACCCCTATGAACTCCTAAAATTTGGTCAACATTGTTAGTACCACATAATATGAATACTTTCCTGACAGAGCTTGGATTTAATGATAGGAACTTTGCATCTTGCCTCAGATTATTAAGTATGGTCTTAGCAGTAGCACCTGGGTAGAAAAAAACTTTGGCTTTTTGGTGCTCTGATGACATTTTGTCCTCATTAATGCCTCTGAACATACTAGAGCTGATATAGATAGTGTGCTCATTGGTGTTGGTGTTGGGGGGCTCAATTGGTGCTGGGCTACTAGATGAGGAATTGGTGGGTGGAGCTGTTTGGGGTGCGGGTGGTGATATCAGCCTGAGGGTGATACTGATACGAGGTGGTTCATAATCAGATGGAAGAATAGAATGCTCAAAAATGTCCTGTGAAGCTTTGGTCATTGAATACACCTCACCATGTTTCAGTTCCATTTGTACCATGCTATCAGGGTTATATTTCCTCCTAAATTGAGCTGTGCGAGATCCCCCAATAGAAATTGTCACTATCTGAGAATGAATTACAATCTCAGGCTCATCATCACTGTGAAAGCCTAAGCTATCTGATGCATTTGTGTACTTGGTTAACAGAACACTGTTGTACTGGTAGTTAGGGAGGATATGATCAAGATGGGCTAGTATTTTCCTAAGATAGCTTGTAGGTGGAGGGAGGGGACATGGCTTGTGGGTTGTACTACCATATCCATATTGGTACTGGCCGAAGTAGCATGTTGCTCTGTTTCCATGTGACCTAGTGAATGTTGTCTCATGGTCCAATGCAGCATAATCAAAGTCTAAAAATGGTTGGCCAGGATAGAGTTCATATGGTTTCTCATCTACAGTATGATCTTTGACTGCTGATGCATTTTCAGCATTACAATAAATGTCAAATAACACATCAGAAGAGGTTGGAGATAAGGGGACATGCTCATAAGTTATCAAGTTTGAAACTGACAGGTGAGAGTCTATCTGGGATGAACATGTTAAAGGGTGTGGTTCAGTCTGTGATGGTGAACTAGTCATTATGCTGCAGTCAGTTTGTGTAGATTTGTCACAATGTTTCTTGAACATCAGTTGTATGAGATTGTCTACTTTTTCAGTCAGTGAAACAACTTTGTCTTCCAGTAGCCTGCATTTCTCTTTTAGAGATTCACAGTTGGTACAAGGTTGAGCATCCATGAGTTGACCAAACAAAATACCACAACTTAAAATAAAAACAACTTAACCACAGTGAGGAGCTGAGATTAGGTATGAAGAGGATGAGGTCTTTGATGGAGGGATATTTACTATGTCTGCAATATCATCTACATTCCATGACTCCCCTTAGGGGGCGTTCTTGTGCTCCATCTACCTGCTCAAATTTGATTGTAATTAGTAGTGTTGTTAAGTTTAAAGTTTAAAGTTTAAAGTAGAGGACAAGTGGATGGGTTGAGGTGTATACTTTGTGATATACTTTGTGAATAAAACTCAATGTTGAATAAGCGGTTACATGTCGAAGTGGTGACCGTATACCGCAACTTACATGGTCGAGGCGACAGCCGAGACTGTGTAAGTTGGATAATGGACGAGGCGTGCCGAGTTCTTTATCGAAGGTATACGGTCACAGCTGAGATCATGGAACCGGATTATACCCCGACCGGAAACAGCTGGGACCGACTATTCTACGGCCAAACAACAGTATTTCTTCCGACTCGGGTCTGACGACCCTCGTCTGGATTCAACGCTTAAGTAGATATTTGAGTGCTCCTTTATAAAGTCAAATTTCATTTTAACCTCTTTTGCACTGTAATTCAGTAAAGACCGTATAACCAAACTTACACGGTCGCTAAAACAAGCTCGGGAGGGGTATAATGAATCTTACAACTTCACACAACCATGCAAATCTACAGACAGTTTCAGAATTTCAGGATTTCAGGTGTGAATGTTAGCAAATATATTATATTTGTATTAAAATATTTGTTATATTTAATCATCCTCATGTTTTGGGAATTGTTCATTGGGCTCACAAAAAGGATTAGGTTATACCGCTAAGTTAGATTAATTAATTAATTAATTCATCCTCATGTCATTATGGCCTCCTCATGGGGTTATATCTTTTTGTTCTTACCAACCTACAGGGCAAACATTACAATCTCTGGAGTAGAAAGCACTGTTGCAGTCTTCTACCTAGTTGTGTGCATTGTTTCCAGAGTATCGCAACAATACTTGCTCAATGATCTCTTATCCCCGAAGATAAATAACTTTCACTGCCAAAAGTAACCAATCATATATACTCACTTACACAGATACTAGATGATATGCAGCTAGTGGAACCAGTAACCACTGATAACGGCTCACCAATACTATCACAAATATAAAAATAAATCACGAATCAAATTATTTCCCGAAAACTGCTATAATCCCACTATTATAACAAGGAATACAAAACATTCAATAAATAGTATCACAGATAGTTCCTGCACGACCTAACCTGGTGATTTAGCGCACCCAGAGTTAGAGGGACAGGCTTTTCAGCCACACTTACCAAGGGATCAAGGTAGTCAATCTTCGGAGGGGCGTCCCGCTCAATTGGTACCCGTCAGGGTATCATCACCTGGTGCCCGGTAAGGGGCTTGAGTGCAGCCAGGTGGGTTTCTGTCGAGCTCTCCGTTGTGGAGAGCTGCAGCCATCATCCCCCCCCCCCCGCAAGGGGAGGGGGTGGTCAGTGAATTCCCCTAACCAGGGGTTTAGCGCTTGCCGCGCCGCGCACTCCGTGCGCGTAACCAGGGTCCTGGTTAGGGCAAGTCAGTGAATATTGCCCGGAAAAAATAGGAGTGAACCATCGCCGATCGGCGTTAGCACCTGGTTAGGTGAACCCTGGCCCTGTTTGCGTTGCGCCCTTCTTGCTTCAGAACAGGTGTGTCACGTAGGGAAGCGCGCGGCGGGTACACACACCTATGCGGGCTTAGGAAACCAGGGGCATCGCGATTAACGCTTGCCGCGCACTCCGTGCGCGTAACCAGGGCCCTGGTTAGGGCAACTTGCCGCACTTTACCATGGTCCTGGTTAGGGCAATCCAAAGGAGTGCTCCATATTTTTTAGGCACGAAACTCAGCACAACAGTAACTTACTGATACTGTCATGTAGACTTGCGCGCGCAGTTAGCATTTAAATTAGATGCTTACAACTGCGCGAGCAAGCCTACATGACTGCTCTGATGAGTTGCGTGCTAAAAATTATGGAGCACTCTTTTTGGGAAATTTTACATACTAAAATAAAGCACAGTTATAAAGGACTCCTTATCGAGAATTCTGCACACATGCGCAAACTTAATGTTTTTGGGAGATCAGAAACCAAAAACTTACTTGTAGATGTAACCGACGATCGTATTACAGTGATAAAAGAAAACTACAATTCAATAATAATCTGAACTTCCAATTGCTCTCACATTTTAGTATTTAGTTTAAGTGACATACTAAACTTTTATATAACAATCAAACTTTAAAATATATTCAAACACAGATCAGCTGGTCACATGTTAACTTGCAATGCGGATAGGTTTATATATAAACAATCAATGAAAAAGGTTAAAGGATAAAACTAGATAAAAATAATGCTAATCCAAGGCAGTCACCTATCGGGGATCTTAACTATATTATTATGTGAGTTAACAGTTTGTTTGATTATGGTGTTAGCTCGGTTTGTCTGACTATAGGAGGGGGAAAAGTTTCGTAAAAGATTATCGAACAAGTCATTGATTTCTTGTTTGGATTCAGTTTCTGAGGAGGGTTTTCTCTTAGGTGGGTGGGAACAGTTCAAGTGGTGATCTTTCTCGTGAAGCCGATCAATCCACACCCTGAAATACGTATGAAAATCATTGCTTATCTAATTTTACGGAATTTATATTGAAAAAACAGTGTATACAGAAGTTATAAAAAATGGCCCAAATATCAGCTCGATTCCATTTCCAAAGTAAACCTCTCCTCCCACATACCTGCCACCTCTGCCGACACGACGTCTGGTGAGTCCGAGGCAGTTCGACAGTTTCCTGCATGAGTACTTGTACTTGTGGACGTCCTCTGCGTACTGCCACGGCTCAGCCGGGGGCAGGCGCGGCTTGTTGAAGTACACGTGGCGCTTGCGCTTGAAGGGGAAGGCGCACTGGGACTCCTCCTCGGCGCTGTACTGGTTCAGCTTCTCGTAGAGCTGCGCCGCCTCGTCCTCGATGTGGCGCCGCTTCTCCTCGACGCCGGAGCGCAGGTTGGCCACCACCGCGTTGTCGCTGAACTCCCGCGAGTGAGTGCCGTCGAAATCACCCACTTCACACCTACGGGGAGCAACAACTGTTGTGGCAAAGTATCGGAATGCTGCGTTTTCAAAGCAAGCAAAGTACAGTGATGTTCTGTGTGACACGTACCAAGACCTTAACATACCTAATAAAGTTTAAAATGAACAAAGTAAAATTCAGCACACCTTTTCTTGAAAATATCGACAGTAATTTTCAAAAGATCCCTCTTCGTCTTTTCTCGGTTCTTGACGAGATCCAATAGATGCCTGAAAGAATTTCATGGTAGAAAAAAGACATTCGAAGCACCAATTATAATGCCGCTGGTGAGGAGAAAAATTGTATTTAAATTACTTTCATACATTGATTCCAAACGATCAGTATACTTCACAGCTCCTTTAACCATTCTTAGCTAACAAAATTGAACCTTGAAATTATAAAACTTGAAGCAAAACTTACACAGCTCTAGTTATTTCTTGCTTAAGCTTGAACATCTTTGAGTATGATGCTTCATCGTTCTTGCGATTCTGAAACACGACATTGGTGAAGTTAAATTAAAGTTTAAAAACTCAAATCAAAAATGGAAGAGCATTTAAATCATTATTAACTTCTAGAAACCAGAACAGAGTCTGAGGGCCTCCTCATTATGAGTTAGATCATACCTTTCGAGTAAGCATCTTCTCTTGGCGCTTCCGGAACGCTGCATACGGATCAGTGGGGAGCAAGTCTTTCGAACCGGTTTTGATTTCTGGCAGCAGCGGTATCGACTGAAATGAACAATGTGATACAGGACAACTTGTGATACACGGTTAAAGTACGGTTACTCTCGTGATTGTTCCACTTCGTATTCATAAGACAATGGGAACATTGCGCTCACGAGATCTGGAATTCAGGTGCTCGGACTTAAACCCACCCGAGGTAAAAGCCTACCACAGCAAAACCACCTCTCAAGACAGTGACACATCTTACTGCCGTAAAAATTCGGCGTCTTTATTAGTCTCACGTATTATAAGTCCATCTTATCCAATGAAACTTCGTTCAATGTTAATTTTTGTTCCCTATCATTTTTATTCCCAGTCTTTTGTTTTGGACAGTTTCCTGAGGCACCTCGTTCACGGCTGAACCGTACCAGAGGCACAATTGCAGCAAGGAGGAAATAGGGTTTTACCCGATTAAAGATTGGGGTTTTGTCCACACACCATTAACCCCAAATGGTCCACTGGACAGGGCTGTTGCAATGTGGCAAGCTTCCTGAGCAGTACAGGCAACAGTGTGACTGAGCATATCTTATGACGTATTCGAGTTACGAGCAACTAGACTAGTGATATTGCACATAACAATCTGTTCCAAGGTATTTCCTATCGGTTGACACCGTAAACCGCGGTGGATTTAATTGGCTCGCCACCAAATTGCTATTAATATGAAACTTGCTAGATGGATTTCACCCATCCCTAGCGCGCAACACTCGGAAATTTGGAGGGTCGTGTTCCCCGCGGAGAAAAATGGCGCGCGGCGGAGGGTAGGGTAAAATCCTACTAGAAACTTGCTGATAATCGTGCGCAGTATTTTGATGTGTATAATTTATTGTGAATGCAATGCTTGATGAATTGTGCGGGACCTTGTTAAGCCGGTGTACATTGGAAACTACTGCATGACACATCACATGACTTACACTCAGCGTAACAAAGCAGAGACGCGCAAAACGCGCACCGAAAATGTTTACAAAATTTTGTCTGTACGAAGCAAGTTGCTCCGCGCGTTACTGCAATGTACTGACGTGTCTCCGATCACGCTATATTTCGCTCAAAGAATTATCCGTGTACACACACATAATGTTATTATGTTGCTGGTATACGAAGGCTGGCGGTATGAATACCCAGCAATGAATCCCACCAAACAAAACATACCGAATAATCACGCTCAAATCCGACTTTTTATTTATTTTTATCCCATACTATACTTCATCACACCTGCGATAAGAAGTTGAGTTTTTGTATATCCACATTATACTACAAATAATGGAAGGGCGGTGAGCGGACAAAAGCCCCCCAACTCCTTTTGTTAATCCCTTAGGCAACCGTGAATGGAAGGTGCGACCATGAGATGGCAATCCGAACATGACCAAGGGAATTCCCTGGTATGCTAAGGCAATGTCCCCAAAAAGGCTGGGAAATACGAGGTTTGGCCTCGGGAGAATGGACTCATTCTACAGTCCACTACTGTATCGTGATTAAACGAGCTTCAACGAGATACAGCAGATGGCAGCAGGCAAAGCTGCTTCATCAAACTTGGGTCTTGGTCACGGTCAGTGCAATGGTAAGGCTAAGGGGTCTACATCTGGCTCTAGATCGAAGGACCCGGGTTCGATTCCCGTGTCATTCCCAAAATGCTAAGCACTAAGGGAGAGAAAGTTATCGTAAATCTAAGCAACCACATGGACCATGGATCACCCAGCCGAGTGTACAGGAAACTGTGCAGTGAGTTAAATGAGGGCTGCCCATTGCAGCTCAGTCTTGAGAGTTGAGCGAGTAAAATATGGTTTGCACTTCCTGAACCATCACAAGTTTAAATACCTTCTTCGATTCCTGTCAGAACAGAGGTAAAACCTTCACAATATGAAAGACTGCTGGTGGGGGCAAGGGATAGGGTAATGGTGGTGGGAACTACCCATGTAAGTGGTTAGTATGATGGTTAGCGTTAAGGTAACGGTGATAAGGGAATAGCTCAATAGCCAAGCTCCATTTTATATCCAGGACATGCTTTGTTACTCATATCAAGGCTATAGACCAAAATTAATGACTCCAGCAATGAACACTTCACATGGACAAAGAAGCCTTTCATATATTGGTCCCAAGATTTTCAATAGCCTTCCTACACACATCACTTCAGCTGAAAGCACAGAGTCATTCAAAAACATTTGAAAATATACCTATTTAATCTGACTATTTCGGATACTATAAAACTGACTAAGTGAGAATTTTTTTTGTTGAAACATTTGTTTGGTGCTTTGCTGAATATCCCATGAAGTTTCATGGTCCACTAACTTAAGTATCAATTTTGAAGTTTTTTGGTATTCTAAACTATGCTTAGCTTTCATGTGAATGCACTTTTTAAGTTAATAAAATCTTTCAGTAGAATAATTTTGGCTTATATTGGGTTTTACACTACTGAGTATAAGTTTTTTCTTAATAGCGGTGTACTTAAATTGCAATTATTATTATTATTATTAAGACATCACATAAGACGCGGGTCTTCTCTCCTTTCTTATCCGACCTCGAGCTTACACGAATTTGAACCAAATGGAACCCGGACTATAGGCTTTATACCAACATACACCTTAACACGACCCATCCTAGCCTAAAGCTGTTGAACTCACATAATACTTCATACACAACAAGGCTTAGCACCTTGTACAAGGTAGCCATTTGAAAGAGAAGTTTTCTTAGCCCCCTTCACATGTAATTTAAGAAGACTTATTGATATCCCACTGTGTGTATGTTCCATGTGCAGGGTACACTGCACGGTACACAACGAATACATACAATACACAATCCAATCATCACATCGTGTACTGGGTCCTGGGACTTTGTTCTAACTAATCTGTACAACAGAGTACAGAGTACAGACCAAGGTGATAGGGAGTGCAGCCTTTTTCCAGTTCTTAACTATCAAGTTATTCTTCTCTTATTCGCACTGATTTATCATCACACACATTTCCATGTTAAAACCTGCGGGGAGGATAACACGGTGGGGAGGTTAAAATGTCGTACCTGTACCCAATTCAAGGGCGGTAAAAGCTGGTAACAGTCGACGCGAGGATTATCCATGGATTTGAGTATTGAGTATCCAATATATTGGTATTATGATCTCTTATCTCAGCTAGCAACACACATTTGATATGAATACATTTCTTTAGTACTACTGTTTACAGTGAATAATGGCGCATTATTCGAACTTTTATACCTACTTCCTTAGTTCATAATAAATGAATATTAATGGCTCTGCAGTGCGGAAAGGGTTCCTCATTACACTGCCAAAACAGGAGTAGTAGACGCATAATTAACGTTTAAAAAGATGTCCTGAATGCTGCCATATTAAACTATACAAGTGTACAGGACCTGTATACAGCTCATGTATTTGACGATGTAACATGACACACTTATACAATGAGTACCAATGTATAGGAGGTTCAAGTTACCTTTTAAAGCTGACATCTGACATTTGTTTCTTATCTCTCGATGGTGCGTTGAAGGATTGAAGACATAATATGAAATACATACTGTCACGGCGTAAACTTCCCAGCTCGCAACACAATGTCAAGACTCTTTTCTCATGGCACTTGCTGAGCTTATTATTTCTATTTAGCATTATCTGCCATGAGAAGCCATGGTTACAGAGAAAGTACAGAAAGTGACACACTTGACACTAACATATAATACGAATATATTCAACACTGGTTTTATGTAACGCAACCCAGTTCGTTTGTCAAACTCCATCTATATACGTACTGTGACCTTCCTATTCTAGCTGTCGAGAAAGATGGCATTCTATGAGGTCTCCTTAGTCTCAGTTATACAAAATACATCATGTGAGCTAGATCACATGACACGGGATGGTGTACAATGTTGTAAAACATGTTGAAGAGGGAAGGGATACACCATGCAGTTTTGCGAAAGGCATTCGATTCTCTCCAGGTAAGGTTTACCTCTCCCGGATGCGCTGGTGGCTGGTATCCTAGAACGAGCTTTTTTCTGGATTTCGAAATCAAAGGAGTTTTTGGAAAAAGAAGGGGGTAGGGGTGGTGAAATTTTGGGCCTGCAATGTCCAAGATTGGCCTGTGATGTTGCAAATGGACCTGTTTTGTCTCAATCGGGTCTGTGTGGTCTCATTTGGGCCTTTTTATGTCTCAAATTGACCTGTGATGGATTTATTAATGGGAATAAATTGTCAGTGCTGTCTTGGCCAGTGCTGTCTTGGCCAGTGCTGTCTCAAATGAGCTTGTATTATCTCAAATTGGCCTGTGATGTCTCAAATGGGCCTGTTTTTGTGATCAAGTTTCTGCTTCAAAGTGGGCCTTAGATGGTGGAAAAAAGTGGGCCTGAACGGTGAAAAAACCCAGAATCCTAGGGTGGGCCTGTGGCTACCTGAAAAACCTTACCTCCAGGCTGGGATACCGTATTTGATTACACATTCGTAAAGGCAAAGAAAAGATTAACCCACATTTCCAGACATGCCCCCTGAGTCCAGGGGAGAGAGAGATGGCGTATCCAAAAAGCTGCAAATCAACAATTTGTCATAGCCGGGCGCAGTGAAAAAGTGGAAACGCAAACTCTTGCCTGTCATTATTTCTGTTAACATTGTTTCTGTTAACATAAATTGCATACAAGTCAACAACTCTTACCGACTCGAATTCAAACAAAAACATGAGGAGATTCCTCATTTAAGTTTCCAAAATTTGAAATAAATTTGCAACTCCAAATAGCCAATTTATTGAAAACTTTCGCATTGTACCAGGTCACAGGATTTTTTTTTTAAATTTCTTAATTTCTGTCTGGTAGTATTCCCAATTCACAATATTTTTGAAAATTTAGAAGTGTAGCAATGTGTCTGATGCATTGCACTGTTTATGATAAGACTCGAAGAGAAGCAGCTCTAATCTTATCCCACAAGTCGATCCCTTGAGTATGCCCCTATAGGTAGACAATACATCTCAGGAGTATTGGAGTATGCCAACAATTGCAGTAAGATGTTAAAGATGCTTCAAACCACTAAGGCAGCTTGCTCTTGCGGCCATTATACGATAACTAGTGCATCTAAAATAGCCAATCAGTCCGAGAAAACAGTGAGCCCACACATTCTCTAATGCGAACACTATCAGCCTGCTCTGTGTGTATGCCTGACTTAGTGGACCAAGAATGGTGCGCGGGTGCGGTAAATGCCATACAAATACCAGACATGCTTCAAGTTACCCAGTTAGTAATTCAGGAATAGGCAAATGGAGTCTTCGCGCCAAAGATGCTCAGTACTGGTGATTCAAGGTACTTATTGGCCTTTATCTAGCCGGCCTTTTTATTTACCGCCCAATGGACAAAAATGGAACCATTTTTGAACCGTTTTAACCAGCTCTTTGGACAAAAATTCCTCTATCGGTTGTGAGAGCAAGGATTTTATGCTCTAAAATTACCGCTAAATCAAATTAATCTAACATTGCATCAAAAACCCAAATCGCGGTCTAAATCAGAAATCTACTAAACAAATCTCTTTATTTTAGTCCTTAGAACATACCTGGAAAGTTTCAGGACGATTCTCCAAAAAAAGTATTCGAGATAGATTTTTAAGATCATTTTTGGCAAATCGCGATAGAAATTTGCACGCGTACTGTAATTACAGGCAAATTCTGATTTTCGAAATCGCATAACTCAGCCTAGGAAGAAGATTTTTTCATTCTGGTAGCTATGATGCTATCTGGTAGCTATGATGCTCCTCTACCATTTCTAGCCAAAAACTCCATTTTCTCCATTGACAACCTGAAGACCCCCTGCCCCCTTAAACTGCAATTTTTTACCCCCCCCCCCCTTATCGAAAATGAGTTCTGTATCAAGCAGGGAGATAAAAATTCGTAGTTAAAAGTAAGACTGCGACCTTTACCCTCCGTGGATCACACTTCGTAGCAGGTACTCCTTGATTTGACAACCCTGATTTTCTCTGCTTGCATGAGAGACTGTGTGGAGAGGGGACCTTCAAAGCTTTTGACCAACACTACACAGTTCACAGACAGAAGAATGGGTTTACGGTTCCTTATATTTTGCCTTGTTTCCAAGGATTGGGGTCTGGGGAGGAAGGGTGTTTCTTTTACATGCCTATGTGATTGATTGCACTACCACATCAAGCAGAATGGACTCTTTTCTAAGTACACCTCTGACCTGGACTTCAAGGTGCGGGTGACGACGCTTGCTGCCTTGGCCGTTGTCACTCAATAAGATATGATGTTGGTGTCTCTCTACCTCCTTCCTCCCTGATGAGCTGCCCATTCTCCACTACTTTCAATCTACTTGGATCGGAATCTTCAAAAGCCTAAGGTTACTCTTTCCAGGTAGCCACAGGCCCACCCTAGGATGTTGATTTTTTCGTTGTTCAATCCCACTTTTTCAACCACAAGCCCACTTTTTGGCAGATAACTTGATCACGAACACAGGTCCATTTCAGACATCACAGGCCGATTTGCGATAATGCATGCCCATAATGTTACTCACAGACCTGTTTGAGACATCACAGGTCCACTTGGGACATCACAGGCCAATTTTGGAAATTGCAGGCCAAAAATTTCACTGCCCATACCCCCTCTTTTCCAAAAACTCCTCGGATTTCGAAATAAAAGACAAACAAGTTCAGAGTCCAGGGAAAAATCGTTTCACGATGCCAGCAACAAGTGGATCCAGGAATGAAAACCTTACCAAAGCCTGTTATCCGAATAGGTTGGTGTGCTCACACGCGCTTCCCTTCGGAACAAAGGGGTACACCGTACACGATACTGGTTTACCAAATCGGACTCTTAGTTGCTGGATAGAAGATGGCTCCCATTTTCCCTCTCGTGATGTGAAATGTCTACGGCATACAGACTCAAGGATTCCCCAGGACAGTCAACGCTTTCAAAGCCTTGCACCACTCCTTTCACAGCCACATCAGCTGCTAGCATCCCTCAATGTAGAATGTGGAATCTCCTGCAGTCCTTGGACTTTGAAGAAGCAGCAGACACACACAGCAGTCGCAATCCACGAAATCCAGAGAGGAACATTATATAGCAGTAAATTAATTAATGGTCGAAATTTACAAACTCTTTTTAATTTATTTAGGGAGCCAATCCGAAAACCCCAATAAAACGAGAGAAATTAATACACCTCGTTTTGACTTTTTTCATATCCGCTTAGGGGTAATAACGGGGTTAAAATCTGTGAGTACCAAATTAATTTTAGAAAAGGCCCAAAGTTTCTAAACAAAATTGGTACCATTTCGGCAAAGACCGAAAATTGCCCAGCAAAAATGATTTAAGAAATTTCTCAAAATTGCTCAACAAAAATGATACCACAAACTACGAAAAATGTTACCCCCATTTTCCAAATTTCATATCAACTCGCGAGGTTTTTCGAGGTCCCCCTTCTTTAACAATGGCTATAAAAGAGCGGGGGCAGAGTCGTACTTGGACCTTAAGGAGGTAATAGGGCGGGGGATGAAAAGCCAGAGGGGGGGGGAAGTCGCACACTCACCACTTAACTATCAACAGATTATAGGTATGACACTATTTTGATTCATCTATTTTCCGGAATGTAAAAACATAAAACAGCTGCAGGGGCGGGGCCAAGTCCAATTTTGTCCAATTATGTCCAATTTTGTCCAATGGTTTTTTGTCCAATTCTCAAAAATGAGGTTAACTTTGGACAAAATTGGACAAAATATTATTTTTTGCTTCCAACTGTTGTATAGCTTTGGATGAGTTCATCAATTATAATTCCATAGTTAAATATGCAATCCAACAATCCCTCTATTGAGTGTCAATATCATATAGTTAAATATGCAATCCAACAATCCCTCTATTGAGTGTCAATATCATATATGACTATAGCCATGGTATCTTACTGTAGCCTATTCTCCTTCGGAAATTAACTCCTCATGAATTTGAAACTTTCCTTTTCAATCTTAAAAAAGTTTTCCAAAAACTGATTGAAAGAGGATATAATAACTCCAATCTTGTAGACATTATTAAACGTTGCCTTAATAAGAATAGCTTAGTTTTTCAAAATATGCAATTTTAGATAACAGTACAATTTTAGATCAATTTGTTTAGGTATTGGCACGCGAGGTTCTTCACATTCTGTACTGGTTAGTTATGCAGCTTGTTGCTGACCTCAAATAACTTGCTGTATGATTAGCCTAGGACTGAATGTGGGGCTGGACAGGCAGATGCCTGCAACCTCCCTTTTATTTCAACGTTCAAATTCAGGTTTTAATAGCTTTATATTAAGATATTCCACACGATTATAGCAATCATTGATCTTTCACCTCTACTGAACTCTTTCTTTTTTCTGATACCCCTTCCTCTAAACTGTGTTGCTCAGGAATCCGGAGTCCTGGGTGACCCAGCCTTGTAGTTGTAAGCTGTGAGGGATACGTGAAACGAAACCCTCCGTTTCCCTTTTTGTCACCTGCTGATGGTACACCTACATCGCAGATGGCAGGGAGACCTTACAACTGTAGGGTAACCGCTGATGATTCAGTTTAGTCTCTTCCGCCTCTCATGTCAATCCTTGAATTAGAAAATCGATATGCAGTATTTTGTTATGTTTGTAGTTTACCCATACACCTCTATAGATAAGACATTGGACTATATACTTGTATAGTGGAAGAACATCGACAGGCAAAAAGTGGAAATGGAAGTAAAAATGAAAGTGGAAACAAAATAATGCTTGATTCCGTGATTGCTTGGTTACTGTCTGTTAGTACAGAGCTCATTACTGCGTTCTTCCGTTGGATGGGCTTTATTATAAGTGATTAGCACGGCATTCTGAACCAATACTCTTTCTTAATCTTTCCATCACAGAGGACCATGACCTCTCTAGGGCATCTACAGAGAATAATCGTTGAATTACTACATGTAGGAACCATCCAAATCAAGCCGTAACAATCAGAAACCACCCGTAACCAATCCAAAAACCTCCCCGTGGCCGAAACAAACCATAACATGCAAATCAACCCGATTTGCATGTTATCTCGGGTTGATTCGCTTGTTTTGGCTCGTTTCGGATTATTTCGGCTACATTTGGGGAAGTTTTTGGGTTGGTTCGGGGTGGTTTGTTCCGCTCGTTTCGGCTTGATTCGGCTTGACTCGACCAGTTCCTGTTTGTAGGCTCAACAGCTCAACGACAGAATCATATGAATCACCGACAACGACACATCAGTGAAATTTCAACCTGGCTTCAGTGATACGTCAAGTTCAAACTGGTAATTGGTATCACTGGACACTGATACGTCTAACTTCAGAATTGTGTCATTGATAGCAAATGACCGGTTACCTTTTTTCAATAAATCCGGTGACGGTTAGACGGTTAGGGTTGGACAAAAAGGGCCAGTTAAACCATTTTTCGGTTACGGTTCGGTTAACCTTCCGTTTTCCCTAATCAGTTGATTAAAAACATTCGGTTACGGTTGGCAAAAAATCCAGTCAACCAGTATTTCGGTTACGGTTTGGTTAACCAGTTCAACCAGCAGTTTCCTAGTCAGTGATACGTCTAACGTCAGACTGGTGTCGGTGATACCTCAGACTGGTGTCAGCAATATGTCATACTGGAGACAGCGATACGTCAGACTGGTGTTAGTTATAAGTCAGACTGGTGTCGGTGGCACGTCAAATTGGTGTCAGTGATACAACAGACTGGGATCAGTGATACGTCAAATTGGTGTCGGTGATACGTCTAACTTCAGATTTTCAGACTGGTATCATTGAAAGGTCTTATTTCAGACTGGTTTCAGTGATACGTCTAACTTCAGACTGGTATCATTAAAGCATTGACACGTCTTACTTCAGACTGGTTTCAGTGATACGTCTAACTTAGACTAGTGTCGATGATACGTCTGACTGGAATCAGTGGTATGTCAGACTGGTGTCAATGATGCGTTAGACTGGTGTCAGTGATACGCAGACTGGTGTCAGTGATTTTCCGGACTGGTGTCAGCGAAACATCAGACCGGTGTCATTGATACTCCGGACTGGTGTCAGCGATACATCAGACCGGTGTCAGTGATACTCCGGACTGGTGTCAGCGATACATCAGACCGGTGTCAGTGATACTCCGGATTGGTGTCAGCGAAACATCAGACCGGTGTCAGTGATACTCCGAACTGGTGTCAGCGATACATCAGACCGGTGTCAGGGATACTCCGGACTGGTGTCAGCGATACATCAGACCGGTGTCAGTGATACTCCGGACTGGTGTCAGTGATACATCAGACCGGTGTCAGTGATACTCCGGACTGGTGTCAGCGATACATCAGACCGGTGTCAGTGATACTTCGGACTGGTGTCAGCGATACATCAGACCGGTGTCAGTGATACTCCGGACTGGTGTCAGCGATACATCAGACCGGTGTCAGTGATACTCCGACTTGGTGTCAGCGATACATCAGACCGGTGTCAGTGATACTCCGGACTGGTGTCAGTGATACATCAGACCGGTGTCAGTGATACTCCGGGCTGGTGTCAGCGATACATCAGACCGTGTCAGTGATACTCCGGACTGGTGTCAGCGATACATCAGACCGTGTCAGTGATACTCCGGACTGGTGTCAGCGATACATCAGACCGGTGTCAGTGATATTCCGGACTGGTGTCAGCGATACATCAGACCGGTGTCGGTGATACTCCGGACTGGTGTCAGCGATACATCAGCCCGATGTCAGTGATACTTCGGGCTGATGTCAGCGATACATCAGACCGGTGTCAGTGATACTCCGGACTGGTGTCAGCGATACATCATACCGGTGTCAGTGATACTCCGGACTGGTGTCAGCGATACATCAGACCGGTGTCAGTGATACTCCGGACTGGTGTCAGTGATACATCAGACCGGTGTCAGTGATACTCCGGGCTGGTGTCAGCGATTCATCAGACCGTGTCAGTGATACTCCGGACTGGTGTCAGCGATACATCAGACCGGTGTCAGTGATACTCCGGACTGGTGTCAGCGATACATCTGACCGGTGTCAGTGATACTCCGGACTGGTGTCAGCGATACATCAGACCGGTGTCAGTGATACTCCGGATTGGTGTCAGCGAAACATCAGACCGGTGTCAGTGATACTCCGAACTGGTGTCAGCGATACATCAGACCGGTGTCAGTGATACTCCGGACTGGTGTCAGCGATACATCTGACCGGTGTCAGTGATACTCCGGACTGGTGTCAGCGATACATCAGACCGGTGTCAGTGATATTCCGGACTGGTGTCAGCGATACATCAGACCGGTGTCAGTGATACTCCGGACTGGTGTCAGCGTTACATCAGACCGGTGTCAGTGATACTCCAGACTGGTGTCAGCGATACATCAGACCGGTGTCAGTGACTTTCCGGACTGGTGTCAGTGATACATCAGACCGGTGTCAGTGATACTCCGGACTGGTGTCAGCGATACATCAGACCGGTGTCAGTGATACTTCGGACTGGTGTCAGCGATACATCAGACCGGTTTCAGTTATACTCCGGACTGGTGTCAGCGATACATCAGACTGGTGTCAGTGATACTCCGGACTGGTGTCAGCGATACATCAGACCGGTGTCAGTGATACTCCGGACTGGTGTCAGCGATACATCAGACCGGTGTCAGTGATACTTCGGACTGGTGTCAGCGATACATCAGGGCGGTGTCGGTGATACTCCGGTGTCCTTGCTACTTTGATACATCACTCACCATGTTGCAATTTAATGTAATCCAGCATCAGCAATCATTTCCATTTCCATAATTCCATCTTTCCATTATTCTAGTTTTTGCCAGTTGGCGTTCCTCCAGTGTGCCCAAATACGTTTCCGTTCTGTCCCTAAAATCTGACAAGAGTCCAGTCCAGCCTTCATTGTGATATTGAACTAGAGTAAAATTTCATTTGTGGACTTTGTGAAATTCAAAACACCGAAAGTGAGTGAAATTTAGTTTCCGGAATTTTTCAAAGTGAAGATGTCCAATTTTGTCTAATTTTGTCCAATTTTGTCCAACGATTTTTTGTCCAATTCCTAAAAATCAGGTTAACCTTGGACATAATTGGACAAAATTGGACTTGGCCCCGCCCCAGCTGCACCTATAACTGCCACGTACCAGATTTCGTTTGCTGAGCCAGTAGTCGTATATCTGGGCTAGTGTCTCGTGGTTGAGAGTCACGGTGTCCGTAAGGAGCTGCTTGGCATCCAGCAGGCTGATCACACCGTTCTCACTCGACTTCTCCATCATTTCGAACATCCGTTCGAAGGTTTGCGGTGCAACCTCCTGAATACGTATTTGTATAATATGAGAGTTCGATCATGAAAAACTAAGTTAAATAGAGCTACATGGAATTCAAAACAGGGTCTGTTTGCTTCGACGTGGCATTCCAAATATTTGGAGGGTCAAGTAACTGATTTTCGGCATAAATCATTAGTATACGGCATATGCATCCAAGCAAATGTATGAGTTTCATAAAATTTAATAGGAATATTTCCTAGTAAACCCCTGATATTGTCGCAGTTAAACTCGCCGTTTATTTTAAACTTATCTTTACTCAGGTCAATTCTAAGCACAGAGTAGTCACAAACGCTGATTGCCGGGTAAATTATCTATTTATCATTTCCTAATTACATGCAAAGTCAAGAGAGAAGGAGATAGCGCAAATTATTTAGACTTGTAACAACTAACTGTACAGTGATTTGTTCCAATTATTATGAGCAATTTTCTGTTTCAAAAGTTCAAATAATCTACCCGTGTCCTGTGTTATTCACCATTGACGATAACTACAAGAACAGTAAAGCCCCCTTAAGAAGTAGACATAAAAATTAATCGTTACCTCGTTACAAGTTTTCAGGAATTCTTCGTCATCAGAATCCATGTCATAGTCTGCGTACTCGGCATCGAGCCCCAGTGCATCGAATGCTGCCAGGATTACACGAATTCAGGGAGAATTTGAGACATTCACATGCAGCACTCCGCGGCGTGTATTGAATCAAGACGTATCATGAGATGCACGCACCAAAGCCATGACAAAGGTACACAGGACTTACCCGAGAGTTTGATGAGATTGCGAGGGAGCTTTGCGTTCTGGGCGTATATCTCATCGTAGTAGGGGACATCCACACAGCTCTCCGGGGTGGGGATGATGGGCTTGTCTTTCTGGAGAGCGTCTACCGAGATAGCTTGCTGCAGATGCTTTTCCTGGAAGAGTAGTCGAGAATTACAACAGGAATAATATCGTAATCTTCAATATAATCACATACTATGCCGCAAATAGTCTGCAAGAAACCCCTCGATTCAAAGTTTGATTAGTCGTACAGCAAGGATATACAGTTTACCCAGCCTATTATTACGACATAAGTTTCTTATACGATGGATTCAACAGGCTAAATCTAACACTAGTTCAACCCGACTCCACTTTGACGTAACACAGGAGAGAATGGATCATCTTTCCTATGCTACAGACTACCTGAGAGTCTTGACAAAACAACGATATAGTCCTCCTCAGAAGATATGTTCAAATTTAGGGCTAGTTTAGGGCCAGCTTCTAAGGACAATAGACTAGACTCCGGCACAAACTCAAACACCTGTACCAGTTAACCCTCTCACCAGAAATAGCTATGACATCAGCCCCAACAGTGATTCTTTAAAAAAAGTAACTACCACTAGTTGATACGCATTTGAAATTTCAGTTATTTTGTGACTCCGACACAAGCTTGCTTTCAAAGTTCAAACTCCAGCAATATTTCATCTTCGCAACGCTATTTTAGGTGTGGTTTTCTAGGGCCATTTAGGCTTTTTCCGATGTGATTGGCTTTGAATTTAGCGCTGAAACCGGTCGAAAGAGTATCTTAATTCAATCTTAATTCAATTATAATTCGATCTGTATTCATCAATTATCGAGGTAAAAACCGCAGTTAGTTCCAGAACTTACGAGGTAAAAACTCCTGTATGTAATGATCAAGTCTTGATCATTACAGGCAAGAGTTTTTACTTCGATGGGTTTTCAGTGTATTCCGCACCCGCTCACCGGATCTGATGCTCACCATCTACAAGTCCATGGTAAGAAGTAAGTTGGAATATTGTTGCCCAGTCTGGGATCAAGCAAAAATCGAAGACATTCGAGCAATAAGGCCATTCAGCGCAACTTCACCCGGCGCATCAGCAACTGCAAAGACTACTGGGACTACTCATGTCACTCCAACGTCGTAGAGAGCGTTAAACCATAATCCATACATGGAAAATTGTTCATGGACTAGCACCAAATGACATTGACATGATGTTCAAAACAAACGCCCGCCTAGGTCTCAAACACCAGAGCCCAAGCATCAGTGTCCACCGGTGTCCACACTCTACTACAACTCCTTCGGAGTTGAAGCTGCCCGCCTCTGGAATCTGCTGCCGCCTGCCAAAGACTGTGAATGAGAAAGACACCCTGGCAACATTCAAGGAAAGTCTCGGAGCGATCCTGGGCAGTTTTCCCGACACGCCCCTTAGTTGTGGATATTCTGCTGTAAACAACAACAGCCTTGTTCAGTGGAGTCTTCAGAGGAGCTCAGCTTTACAAGGATGGGAGACTCGCACGTTGACGTCGTCCAGATGTGATCCCGGCTTAAGAAGATCAAAGGTAAAAGTATAACTGATGAATACAGATTGAATAGCGTTGATTCCGGGTTTGGATGATGTTGAAGTTACAAATCTTGGAAAAAATTCTAGGACTATTTAGCTCATTCAAATCCTTAAAAGTCAAAATAGCACAATCAAACGGCCCTTGGCAGACTTCGGTAAAATGGTAGTACAGGAACATGGATGAATTTAGCCCCAATCAATAGGGGCTATGGGGCTAATAGGGCTAGTGAGGGGCTAATTTTAACTAGCCCCGTGGGCGCTAAAATAGTGAGGGGCCAATTGGCCACGGTGAGGGGCTATTTAGCCCCATTAGCCCCTCACCAGCCCTCACTAGCCCCTCACGTTCTGGTGGGGCTAAAATGAAGGTTAGCCCCTTATTAGCCCCTATTAGCCCCCCAATTAGCCCCCATTAGCCCCCACGGGATTTTTAAGTTTGTGAATTTCCATGGGGCTATTATGCCTATATGAGGGGCTATTATGAGGGGCTCATATATGGGGCTAATTTGGCTGGTTTCTGGCAAAATCAGCTAGCCCCCAGGCCCCACCAGAAGTAAATTTGTGCTAAAATGCAAATTTTCAAATCGTATTAAAATTTGCAAGACCACTAGCCAACACCGTTACAAAATACCAACCAGGTCCCTGCCCCTTACTAGCCCTCATTAGCCCCTTTTATTACCTCCTCACTAGCCCCCCTTTTTATTAGCCCCTCACTAGCCCCTTATTATTAGCCCCCTATTAGCCCCCTTATTAGCCCCTCACTAGCCCCTTATTAGCCCTCACTAGCCCCTTTATTAGCCCCTCACTAGCCCCCTTATTAGCCCCTTATTAGCCCCCTCACTAGCCCCTTTATTAGCCCCTCACCAGCCCCTTTATTAGCCCCTCACCCCCCCTTATTAGCCCTCACTAGCCCCTCACTAGCCCCTTTTATTAGCCCCCCCACTCAGCCCCTTATTAGCCCCCTCACTAGCCCCTTATTAGCCCTCACTCAGCCCCTTTATTGGCCCCCTCACTAGCCCCTTTATTAGCCCTTTATTAGCCCCTCACTAGCCCTTATTAGCCCCTCACTAGCCCCTTTATTAGCCCCTTTTATTAGCCCCTCACCAGCCCCTTATTAGCCCCCTTTATTAGCCCCTCACTAGCCCCTCACTAGCCTCACTCAGCCCCTTATTAGCCCTACTAGCCCCTTATTAGCCTTCACGAGCCCCTTATTAGCCCTCACTAGCCCCCTTATTAGCCCCTCACCTGCCCCCTCATGCATTCAGATCATAGTGCAGTTACTACGTGATATGTCACGTGACATTTCACGTGGTAGACCACAAGAAATATCACGTGAACTCTAGTTCTTCCAGTGCAGATTATATCCAGTGCTGATTATATCCAGTGCCGATTTTATCCGATGCTCTGTTGAATCGTAAATAAATACTAATAAGTAAAATTGTGCGCGGCTCTTCCACTTTGATCCTTGAAGCAGAAAAATACCACATTGATACTAACTTTATATTGTCAGACGCACGCCCCGCTGGCCCGCCAAAAGCAAAGGTGAAAGGGATCAGTCATCATCTGACAGACTTTTGAGTCTGTGTGCGAGGCGGAGGCCTGGCAACGCCAGGGCGGGGATTAGGAAGTCACCCACACACCGCTAGCATTGCTTCTAAACCTAACCATAGCTCTCAACCAAACCCTAACCTTTAATGCAGAATGCAAACCTTCCTAAGTATAAGGGCTTAGGAAAGGTGTATGCACACGTTCTGGCTTCCCCAACAGCGTATGTCTCTGCATGTAAACAGGGCTGAGTGACCTCACAGATCTAAAGGTCAAGTTTTTGTATCCTCACCCAATGTGAATCCCAAGCAAAAACAAACCTGTCTCAATTAAATTATTGTTGATGGATGTTCGCCGCGCACAATATCGTTTGCAACACGACCTCCAAACTCTGATATACCTATAAATGGCTCTGAGTGACGTCACAGATTTAAACGTCAATTTTTTCTGTATCCCAACCTAAAGCCAACCATAGCCCTAACCAAAACCCTAATCCTAACACTCAACTTAACAAATCCTGACCCTAACCCTAGTCCCAAAGGATAGGTGCGCGTACTATATTTTCTGAGGACGTCATTGTCATAGATAATGCGGCCTCCTGCTTATATGGTAGACCAAACCCAAACTTCAGAGTAAGCTAGGATGGGAGAAACCATCAAAAACATTGTATTTGTAAATCCCGACCCCTAATCCAACCCCAAAAGCGCTAGAGGACGCCATTGGATAGATAAGATACTGAGGCTCGTACTGAAGTTTCAGATGCCCCTGGTCACGGGAGTTAGGGGCTAGACTAGCCCCAAACCAGTAAACCGGGGAAACAAATAAACTTGAAGAAAAATTGTTACAATTTTTAAAGGGATTAATCGTTTAATTTTGGTAATTTTTCTTCCAAAAGACTGGAAATATAATCAAAACTGAAAAATCTGCACGGGAGAAACCAAAAATTTCATTTATATTTTTTTGTTTTCGACGTGACATCCCCAGGGAGAACGGGGCACCATGACCTGAATGCATGGGGGGCCATGGGGGGCCGGGGCCTTTTTAGGGGCCAGTGGGGGGCCATAAAGGGGCCAATGGGGCTAGTGGGGGCCAAAAGTGGGGGGCCATAAAGGGGGCCAGTGGGGGGCCCCCAAGGGCCAGTGGGGGGCCAAATAAGGGGCCCATGGGGCCCAAATAAGGGGCCAGTGGGGGCCTTTAAGGGGCCAAAAGGGGCCCATGAGGAAATAACATGGGGGGGCCAAAAAGGGCCCAAGGGGGAGAGCCAATAAGGGCCAGTGGGGGCCAAAAGGGGCCCAAAGGGGCCAAAAGGGGGCCAAATGGGGCCAAAGGGCCAGTGGGGCCCAAAAAGGGGGCAAAAAGGGGGCCATGGGGGCCAATAAGGGCCAGGGGGGGCCCAAGGAAAGTGGGGCCCAAAAAGGGGCCAAAGGAGGGCCCGGGGGTGCCAGTGAGGGAAATAAGGGCCAAAGGGGGGGGAAAAACCCAGTGGGGGCCAAAAAGGGGAAAAAGGGGCCCAAAAAGGGGAAACAGTGGGGGGCCAAAAAGGGGGCCAAATTGGGGCAGTGGGGCCCTTTTTAAGGCAAAGTGGGGCCCAATATTGTGGGGCCCAAAAAGGGGTTTAATGGGGGGCCAGAAAAAGGGCGGGGCCCAAAATTGGGTTTTTTGTAAGGGGGTTGGGGCAAAAGGGTCTCCTTTTTAAAAACGAAAAAATTTTTTTTTAGAAAATTTACTTCGGGTGGGGCTGTTTTTTGCCAGAAAAAAGTAAATTACCCCCTCCGAATGCTTGTATCATATTCAGTTGTTTAAGATCAATCTCACACGAAGGTCTCTGGGTCAAGAGGAAAATAACAGGCGTCTTAGTTACTTTGTTAGTTAGAGATACGCACCCTGCTTTCAAAGAAGCCAAGTAGAAAGATTTGAAAGAAAAAGTGACGGACTGAAGTTGCAACGACTTGGTAGTTTGGATTGCTTCCAAAGATAAATGGCTTCAAATCAAATTTGAGTCAAGTCAGATAGCAATATTAAGTGTTTAACAATCGGCAATAAAAAGCATTTGCAAAAATTGATTCGGAGCCTTGGATTATCAAGCAAACAATAGTGCACTCGTTGCAATATGCAGTCATAGTCTCAAACCTCGTAGTAATGAACATTGTAATGATATTGTGAATCCATCAAAATCCAATTTCAATGAAGAAAATAAAATGAGGACAATTTGGTAGAAAAATCTGGGTCCAAGTTAATCATATTGAAACAGGTCCAAATATTCCTTTAGAGACGATGTTTCAAATAGGCACCACCAAACGGCACACCCCTCAACGAAGTGAGCACAAGGCAGCTCAGCATTTCAGAGGCATGTTGAACTCACTGCACAATCCAGGCGGTCTGGATCTCAGGCAAAACTAGACTTTAATTATCGCAGCACAAGAAAGAATCAACTACTCGCAGTTGTATTTATTTCCATTTCACAAAAGGATAGGCCAATCAAGTTGAATAGGCCAGTCATGTTGAATTGATTCCAATCAAAATCATTGACTGGTCTCAATCAATCTCGTTGACTGGTCCCAATCAATCTCGTTGACTGGTCCCAGTCAAGGCCGTTGACTTGGTCCCAATCAAGCTCTTTGACTGGGTCCCAATCAAGCTCGTTGACTGGGTCCCAATGGGGTTTTTTGACTGGTCCCAATCAAGCTCGTTGACTGGGTCCCAATGGGGTTTTTTTACTGGTACCAATGAAGCTCGTTGACTGGTACCAATGAAGCTCGTTTACTGGTACCAATGAATCTCGTTGACTGGTACCAATAAAGCTCGTTGACTGGTACCAATGAAGCTCGTTGACTGGTACCAATGAAGCTTGTTGACTGGTACCAATCAATCTTGTTGCCTGGTACCAATCAATCTTGTTGCCTGGTTCCAATCAAGCTTGTGGCCTGGTACCAATCAAGCTTGTGGCCTGGTACCAATCAAGCTTGTTGCCTGGTACCAATCAATCTTGTGGCCTGGTACCAATCAATCTTGTTGCCTGGTACCAATGAAGCTCGTTGACTGGTACCAATGAATCTCGTTGACTGGTACCAATAAAGCTTGTTGACTGGTACCAATGAACCTCGTTTACTTTTTTACTGGTACCAATGAAGCTCGTTGACTGGTACCAATCAAGCTCGTTGCCTGGTACCAACCAAGCTCGTTGACTGGTACCAATGAAGCTCGTTGACTGGGTCCCAATCAAGCTCATTGACTGGTCCCACTCAGGTCCGTTCATCACATTCCTATCACGTCCGATTAGTGGATCTCATCACACCCGCTAATCGAACTCCCATTCACCTCACCCGACTGCGTCTCAAACAAGGAACATGGCCTGGTATAATCATATGTACTGACTACTTAATATTGAATATTGGTGCACGCTTGAATCCACTGTAAAAGCTCTTCACTGTAAAACCTACGAATCTGCAATTCGAGTGAGAATGATCCTCCGCTATGTTACCTAGAATGATCACTGTAACCTGCATTCCCAGGAGATTGTGGGCTTAACAGTCTTCTTATTAAACTGAACACCAATTCATTGATTAATTACCACCCTACTTCAATGCCTTGTTAGAGTTCACAAATGGACATTTTCTAGTAAGCGAGAAATTCAGGACCAAACGAATTCAATGCAGAACTATATCAAGCAAATCCCTTAAAAACGTTACCTATAACTTCCGGGATCGAAGTGATCAAACACAGGACCAACTCCATCTATGGTTTTCGTCACGAAACTTGGTGAAAAAGCCGTTGAAACTTGAAATTAAGATAGAGAAGCTCTCCAGGATGGTGATCCATGGTGAAAAATCCTCTGTTACACAGAAAAAGGCATCGAAAAATGTGGAATTTCTATTAATTAACGGCAACATGAACCAAACATCTCACACGTCTCAAAATAGCAGTACATCCAGTGCTCTGTGTACCACGCGTTACTTAGATCACGTGACAGGTCACGCGCAAAAGCACAAAAGTGTGATCAATCTATGCGCGCGCGGCTGGATATGACGCGCGCATCACCCAACTACTTACCGATTCTTCCTCCTTTTCCATCCCCGTGGGCATCTGAGGCACAGCCCTGTTGATGACATTGTAGTCGTAGAGATCGGGAATATCATCGCTTCGGTAGATAGGGAGGGGCTTAGTAGCATCTAGAGCTCGGGCACGAAAGGAAACTTTACTCATAACAAGACAACTGGTCGTTCAAGGTGACAATACGGAGATCCGATCGTCGATCTGCCTCCGAAAACTTCACATCTAGCATCACTCAGGGAAGTAAGTGTAAGAAAGTCGGGTAAAATGAAAAAAATAATCATAAACGTCCAGAAAATGCAACGAGAAACAGACGTTAAAAAGCTCGCAATATAAATCTTTCAATATGGCGGGCAGTAAAGCCTGGTATCTCACAAAGAAATGGTGCGCGCGCATATATATTACAGAGGCTATCGACCCATGATACACGCATCGACTAAATTTGCTCCTTTATCAAATTTTATGCTTGCGGAGGATAAGTTCGTCCTTGAAAGAATCATTGTGCGCGGCGCTATTCTGTACAAACTTTGATCTTTTCATCTTAATTTTTATTACCACAAATAAAAGATTGCTGGATATAGTCAATTTATTCTTTTATATATGCAAAATTTGATTCATAAGTTATCAGAATTGAAAATCGAGAAAAATTTTCGCGATGAATTGCGGTTGACAAAATAGAATGCGTAATACAATAACTGAATCACATATTGTATTAAAATAGATATCCGTATTTTATATTTCCTCTTTTGCAGGCAGCCATGTTTAGATCTTTTGTCATGTGATTTTGGACGCATACTCCATATTCATTATTCATTAAGAATTTATCATTTGCAAATACAAAGTTCAATACCATTGTCATGTGCGCGGCGTTTAATTCCTGATCGACAATGAGAACTTTTCACTGAATCGTATAGACTGCAAAATGCTCAGTGTTCACTGTTCACTTCTAATGAGTTTTGGGCATTTTAAATTTTCATTTATTTACAGATGATTGAAGTTGATAAATGAATTTTGTTGATATGATAATGCTAAGTCCCGTGGTTGGTGCTTTGGAGCCGCGCATCACTTGGTTTTCTATAATGACTCAAGAATCGAGCGCTTTTAAAATTCTCTTACGTTTGGTCAATCTGAAAAGAAAATTTGTGTCGACTGTGATGTACGGTTGCTTACATGCTTACTTTTCACTATTCATCTCTTATTACAGCAGCCGCGAACTTGAAAATTTTTTTTGATGTTATGCTACTTATTTGTAATATGATAGAAATATTGGAGCAGTGGATCGAAAATGCTTTTATAATGCCATAGGTTTTTGTACCGCAATTCTTGCTGTATCTTGTTTAATGGCAAATTGCCAATTGTCCCAATGTGCTTAAAGCTGGGAAAAGAAGGTAAAGCTGCGCATGTTGCTCAGTAGTGTTAGTTCCTTGTAGTAAAATTTTAATGTTTTGGCTGATTATTATGTTTTCTGCTTTGTTGTTACCAATGGTTTGCTGTATGGTATTCCGCCCTTATGCTGACGGAAACATTTCTTTGTTTTGTCGGGGATGGTGCATTTTGTTAACATTAAACTTTTTTAGTGAATAGTGGTCCAATGTTAGAACTGGCATTCCTATTTTCCCCAGTAGCATTTCACTGATATCAAGCTTATAATAGTTGTCATTTCTCGTCATTTCTTATTAGTAAATTACCTTGGAAAGCCCGTTTATGGCTTACCAAATCATCGTGGGCATGGACTCTGTTTTTGAACGAAAAGATCTGTTTATTTCAATCTCTGGTCAGTCCACTACATTTTTTATCCCGTGTCATTGATTAAGTTATTGGCTTAGAAGTGATTTGGTACAAAGTGGTGTTTGAATAAACAAACACAGACAGAAACACATCTAAATTCCTAAATCGATATATAAGCAGTGAGCACCGATATTAAAGTAGTGAAATACATCAGTTATCACATCGATTTGAAGCTTGGACTCTGACTATTATCGTTAGGTATGCACTGATTGACATCGTGATTATACATGATGAATAAAATGTATGGTAAATATTCCATACAATCGATTACAAGTACCTGTATTTAACTTTTATCCCAGGAAATTGTGCAATCTCTAGTCTTCTAATATGTAATTATTTCATTACATAGAACTTAAAAATGTTGACCATTTCCGCTTAATACGTTTGTCAGATGAATTTAATACTGTACACATATTAAATTAACTAACTGAGGCTAATGGGAAGACACTGGCTAGTATGATTGGCACTCGAGTTACTTCATTCCTGAAAAATGGCGGTTCTCTGGTAGGTCTACGACAGATTTCCACCACAAACCCTGTACTAAACAACAAAGAATTTTACGGAGACCTGAAAGATGAAGATCGTATTTTCACCAACTTGTACGGGAGACACGACTGGCGAATCCAAGGAGCCGAAGCCCGGGGTGACTGGTACAAAACCAAGGAAATAATCCAGAAAGGTCCAGCGTGGATCATTGACGAAGTCAAGAAATCAGGTCTTCGGGGCCGAGGAGGGGCCGGATTCCCCTCCGGTCTCAAGTGGAGCTTCATGATAAAGCCTGACGACGGTCGACCGAAGTACCTTGTGGTGAATGCTGACGAGGGCGAGCCAGGAACATGCAAGGACCGGGAGATCATGCGACACGACCCTCACAAACTGGTGGAAGGGTGTCTGGTGGCGGGGTCTGCCATGGGGGCTAGAGCTGCCTACATCTACATCAGGGGAGAGTTCTACCACGAGACATCCAACCTGATGAGAGCCATCAACGAGGCGTACGAGAAGGGATACCTCGGTCACAACGCTTGTGGGTCTGGCTATGATTTCGATGTTTACATTCACCGGGGTGCAGGAGCCTACGTTTGTGGCGAGGAGACATCGCTCATTGAATCGCTGGAGGGAAAAGCGGGAAAGCCCCGACTTAAGCCTCCCTTCCCTGCTGACGTTGGGGTGTTTGGATGCCCCACCACTGTCAACAACGTGGAGACTATAGCTGTTGCTCCCACTATATGCCGCAGGGGCGCTGACTGGTTCGCTTCATTCGGAAGACAGCGGAACTCCGGAACTAAGCTCTTCAACATCTCTGGGCACGTGAACTGCCCCACGACTGTGGAGGAGGAGATGAGCATCCCCCTGCGACACCTGATTGAGAAGCACGCTGGGGGAGTGACGGGGGGATGGGACAACCTCCTGGCTGTCATCCCCGGGGGTAGCTCCACTCCGTGCATTCCCCAGAGTGTCTGCGACACCGTCCTCACTGACTTCGACTCCCTGGTCGAAGCCAAGACAGCTCTGGGAACTGCTGCTGTGATCGTGATGAACAAGCAGACAGACATCATCCTGGCCATAGCTCGGCTGATGACCTTCTACCAGCACGAGAGTTGTGGGCAGTGCACCCCCTGCAGGGAGGGAACAGGGTGGATGGCTCGCATTCTCTACCGTATGGCTGAGGGGAACGCTAAGCCGGAAGAGATCGACATGTTGCTGGAGATATCCTACCAGGTGGAGGGACACACCATCTGCGCTCTGGGAGACGGGGCAGCCTGGCCTGCCCAGGGTCTCATCAGGCACTTCAGGGGCGAGATAGAGGACCGCATCAAGAAGTATCAGGAGAAGTTGGAGCCCAGGAGGGCGGAATCTTGAGTTGCTTGCAGAGGTACTGGGGACTTTCGAGTTGGACTTAAAGCAGTAGTGTGCACTACGCAAGAACTGTAGTGTCTCAAAGTAAAGAAACTCAAAAGTGTTTTAATTCAAAAAATAAACTGTTTGGAATCTTCATCATTTCAATCATTTCCATAATAATGATGTTAGGTAATAACAGTGCTGTAAATAAATGATGAATGATGTAAATAAAACTTTGAATGGGTTTCAGTGACCAAATATAGGAAATACATGAAGTATTAATAATTATAGCATCTTATTAAACTTTGATTACTTACAAGGCAAATTCAAACCGTGACCTTTTTTGCCTGTGGCCCCATCCTTTAATTTATTGATGCGTTACTAAATCACATGAATGCTTGTTTTCATTTTCAAGAAAGAATTATAGATTAAAGACAGATTTGCCTGTTAAATTTTTGTTTGTTACTCAAACTGATCTATGACTGCTTCCAATCTTCATTATTTTGAATATAAACTATGGCTACATTATGGAGTTGAATTCAAAATTATATCCGTAAAATCCACCTTAATGATCAAAAAATATTGTTTTCACCAATAGAAACTTGATAGTGATTTGTTCAAATAATTAAGTTCTAACTCTTCTCCTTCTCACCTGAGCTTAGGAGGTGTCGATCCTGACGTGACTCAGAGAAGTTCAGATATCTCGCTCAGATACCTTATCTATCAGATACCACCAATCACACAGTAAGTTTTCTCTCAGTCTCATTCAACGTCTTTTTGACTTAAATCCTTAAATCTAATGTAAACATTTCATCTTGGTCCGTCTTGGATATCGTCGCTTTTTCGTGTTTCAAGTTGGTCTGTCGTTGGTGATACTGTTTGTTGACGCTTCAAACTAAAATGGCCAATGCTCTACAAGCTTATTTTACCCATTACTTTCCGGTGAATAGCGAACTTCATGACGTATTAATATTGTGAATGTTTCATGAGACAGTGAGAACGGCTTTCTAAGTAGGTAATCGCAAAATGTTTATTAAGTAGGAAGGACCTACGCACGTGTGGTCGCTAAGTAGGAAGATTCATTTGTTGTGTGGAATACCTTATATATTGCTGTGTAGGTATGAGTGTGTAAGTAGCAGCGACTAAACACCCAGTTACTCGACTTCACCTTATTATTTGTATTTATTCCTCCTTTTGTTATTGCTTTCGTGTTCCTACGCTCCTGCTTAGTAGTCCTTGGTTGAACTCCTCAATAAATAGTGATAATTTCATAGAAATTTATCAAAACAGTTTTTTAATCAATTGATTCAATTGACGTACTGCATCGCGTCATTATTTCCATTTCAATCTGTATTGTCCAAGAGCATCCTGCACTTCTCCCCAACTCTGACGCACCCCCTCTCCTTAGCGGGGGTCATGTAGTCCCATTAATTTCCCTCCCTTCTGCAATACAAATTATCCATTGATCAGACTCCCTCCCTCAGGATTTGACGATGGCCACCCAACAACAGCAACAACAGACCCCTAACATGCCGTACCGGCCCAAGTCGCCGGAGCACTTTAAGAGCCTAAACACCCGATCTCGGGAGAAAGAGGAACTGCGGGACCTCAACGAGCGGCTCCTCGTGTATGTGAACCACATGCGGTCAATGAAGGAGATAGACGAGATAGAGGAGACCGTGCAGGTGGGTGGGGAGGAGGGTTATTCTTACTATGTCTGGAGTTTAATCCGTTATATTGAATTAGTTTGAAACTCTGAGAATTTAGAACTTTTGATGAACAAGGTAGAGTACTCCCTCGCTCAGCTCTGTCAACCCCGCAGGTAGACACAGAGCTGGAGAGGATCCACGGCAGCCTCCGGGAGCTCTTCAGCACTGAGATAGACGAGGCCCGCCGACTCCTGGACGAGACCTCCAACGCCAAGGCCTCGCTGGAACTGGAGTCTGCCCGACACCTCGACACCATCGGACAACTCCGGGCAGACCTCGAGGAGAAGGACAGCGAGATGTCGCGACTCCAGGGAGTGATAGACGAGCTGGAGAAGAAGCTGGCTAACTCGCTGGGGGACATCAAGGAGCTCAAGTCGGAGAACAAGAGGATCCTCAAGGATGGGGAGGACTTGAAGAAGCAACTAGCGGAGGAGCAGAACAACAGGTGGGGTGATGTTTCCTGTGGCAATGCTTCAATGCTAACTTTAATGCTTACTTAGATGCTTATTTAAAATGCTTATTGAAATGTTTATTTAAATGCTTAACTCCGAATTCGCTGCAGGAAAACGTCGGAGAAGGAGATAATCCGTTTGGAGCGAGTTATCGTCCACCACGAGGGAGACATCTCTAAGTTCAAGCAGCAGCTCAAGGACTACGGAGAGAAGGAGAAGAACATGAAGGCGGAACTGAAGAACCTGCGGAAGAGTCTCGATGAGCTGAAGTTGGAGCTGGACAACGAAACGCTCCGGAGAATCGATATCGAGAACAAGTCACAGACCATGAGGGAGGAAATGGAGTTCAGGGACACTCTCAAGCAGAAGGTAATAGGACAGGGACAGAAGGTTGCAATTTTCATAAAAGGAAAGCTGCCCTGACATTTAGGATTTTAACTACCCTTAGCAGTTCACTTAATTGAAGATAATTTCAATTTCTCACACATTAATAGCTGTAGATGATCATTTAAATTGTTATCCCTAACATGACTAACATGTGAATTTAAAGAGCCGTCCCCAATTTGAAAATAGTTGTGAAGCTTTTGATATTTTATTGCTGATCTTATGAATGAAGGGAGCATGAAAAAGTAATGTTGATTATGTCTATATATTTATCAAAATTTATCAAAATTTATCAAAATTTATCAAAATTATTAAAAGCTTTCAGAAAATATTCCATTTCATTTTGCAGGAGTTGTCTGAGTTGCGGCGGGAGACCTCCACTACCCGGATTAAGAGCCGGCGGAAGGAGGCCCAGGAGGAGTTCTCTCAGCAGCTCAGTGAGGCCCTGGCTAAGGCCCGGGAGCACTTTGACGAGGAGAAGCAGGCCCTCAGGGAGCAGCTGGTAGAGGTCCACAAGAAGGAGCTGGAAGCTGCCAAAGCCATGCCCAGGACCGTCAAGGTGAGGGGAAATCATGGGGTTTGGAGGGAATCATGGGGTTTGGAGGGAATCATGGGGTTCGGAGGGAATCATGGGGTTTGGTGGGAATCAGGGGGTTTAGAGGGAATCATGGGGTTTGGAGGGAATCATGGGGTTTGGTGGGAATCATGGGGTTTGGAGGGAATCATGGGGTTCGGTGGGAAACATGGGGTTTGGAGGGAATCATGGGGTTTGGAGGGAATCATGGGGTTTGGAGGGAATCGTGGGGTTTGGAGGGATACCGAAATGGTGTTCTGCGAAATAAAAATGAACATAGATGATCTGTCCAGTGTCCCTGTCTTGTGTATTTTAATCTACAAACTACAGTGCAGAATTGCTGTAGTTTGGACCGTGCATATCTCAGGGTTAGAAAGGCAACATAATATGAACTATTGTATGTGCAACGTTACTATGCAAGGTCATTTCATATGTATTTATGTAATATCATTCCAATAAATCATGCTTAAAAGGATTATATGATTTTTAATAATAATTTAAGGCCTGAAAGTGAAGGTTAGTGCTCTAGGGCTAACATGGGTCATCAGTTGGGCAAGGGTGATTGTGTAGCACAAAGTGTATGACTCAATGATTCGCAATTTTAAGTAGAATTCCGTCTGATGTAAAATACACATTGCACATCTACCGCGATCAATGTATAAGTAGTACATTGTACATTTCATTGTGCATGTCGAATTCCTGTTAAAACACTTCAACTGGATAATATTAATATTCCGGCAATTTCTGTGCATTTGAATTGAATTTGAAAATTAACACCTTTAAAAGTTTAAATACTGTATTTTACACTTTGGAATTAATGTACAGTTGTTTTTAAATTTTCTCCCCGGGAAAGGAGTTATTAGTTAAACATTGGTCACAGCTGAATCTGGCTGAACAAGAATTAAGAATGTTGGTGTCTTCACTCTTCCGTACGCAATGTAGCGAGTGTATCATGTAATTATGAAATGTCATGTTAGAGGCTTCTATTCTGGCGGGAAGGTTAAATTCGCGCTTTGTAACTTCTAGCAACTGCACATTTAGAACTTGTATGGTGATAACTCTACTCTTGTATGTTACAGCGAATTAATACATTGCTTCTTCTTCTTTTGCGGTCACCGGTTTCTAGTCACAGCAACAGTGCTGTGTCTCTGTCGCCGGGTCCCCAGAGGCAAACTCCTGCTAGCTCGACCCCAAGGACTCCCTGTATATAACAATAATCATACTTACCTATAACATAGAACTGCAACTAGACACGGGAGTCTAATGTCAGTTGCTACCTGGAGCGCTGCAAACTCAGAGAGCAGACAGGGACCAACGCTCCGGCCAAACCCATTTGTTCTGTATTCCCCATCGGATAAATCCTGTGTGGGATGTCAGAACTTTCCAAATTAACCTTAAAAGGTCACCAGTGATCCATAAACAGGTTGTTCCTCTCAAAACGACCTATTTGTATCACAAAATGACAAAAGTGGGGGTACCCCTGTAAAACTTAAGTCTGCCAAAGAGTATGACTAAACTGAGTTTACCATTCCGGTTTTCAAACGTTATGATGAACTCGCCAATGAAAGGGGAGGGGCAGTTCTGGGTCCTTAAGAAGTGACAAGGGCCCAGAACTGGCAAACTCGCAAGCCGAGTATTTCCACTTGTTCAGGGATCCAGTATTATTCCGCTATGTAAGTCAGGCTGGTATGAATCAGTACCTGTCTGGAATAAACCTGGGGAATAAACCTGGGGGCGATTAAATGCTTGATGCTCCGTTAATTATGATGGGATCTTGATACGTAGTGACACTGTACCAGCCCATCCCATTGTTCCAATGGTCAATTTCCAGTAAAACCAGCTCCAGTGGCCAATTTCCGTTTAATACATTGCATGTTACCATTACGTGTATTGTTTCTTCACCTCAACATACAGTTTACACTTTACTCTCAGATACATATATCACTGGCATGTTACAGTGGGACTGGGAACGATTTACATTCCCCCCTGTGCTAGATCAAGGTTCATATAACTCAAAGAATGGGCATCACAGGACACAGTACATGTGCTCAAAATGAACTGAGTTCGTGCAATACTCCCGGGTGTGTGTGAATCTTCCAAGCGTCAAATTCACGGTTAATTACCAGCTTCAGCAGTTACCCAAATATCCGTGAAATTAGATAATCAACGACTTTGATTTGTTCCAGTACTTAAGTTAAAATAACTACATTCTCTCTCCCTGCTCCCATTACACACGCTTTAAACGCTCCCAACAGGGGCGCAACTTTGAACGCTAATTAGGGGCAATTAAGCAGTGTATTTCCTGGCTGTGAAGTTTGTACACACAGAGCACATTATAATTAACTCAAGTTGGATGTGTATCAAATGTTAACGAGGGGGATTGCTCATTAAATCCTCCTGTCCCCCGTCCAATTAGTGTACATGTAACATACTCTGAACTTCCGTAAACTGTTGCTTGACTACATGGGGGTAGGAGGATTCTCAACTTGCTTCCTGGCCCTTTCCTTGGGTAGTCGCTAGTGCATCAACATCCATAATATCAACATCCAAATTCCATGTAGCATATAGTGGGATGTCCAACAAAATACCACTGTCAGATGGAGAGAATATTGACTGATAAGTTCCTTAAATGAGGATTGGCTCGAAAAAAAATAATGAAATATGAAATATCATAGAAATTCAGATAATTTAGCGCCATCCCTTTTTCCTTCCCCCAGGAAACGATCGAGAACACGACGGAAATCCTGAAGTTCAAGTCCGAGATAGACGAGTTGAGGCTGGTGATAGACGCCATGAAAGCAAAGGAGAAGAACCTACAGGACCGGATCAAGGACCTGGAGAAGTTGCTGAAGAAGGCGGAGGACGACGCCCGGGAGAAGGACGCTCAGCATCAGGTATGATCATCAGAAGGGATTTCTCATTATTTTGGTGCAACCTCTAAAATCCCCTCAAGTTAAACAACACGTTTATATTTGTTATTCGTCTATGATTTCCGGCTCTCGTGATTAAATCTCGTGATTAAATCTTTATTTCTCAACTAAAATCAACTTTGGATAGATATCACATGACATATTGTGGCAAGGCCTTGAATAAAGCTTGAACGGATTGATATTTCCCAAGTGCATGTTATAATTTCTTTAAATCTTGCTCCTCAGGCGGATATAGACAAGTTGGATAAGCAGATGAAGGCCCTGCTTAAGGACTACTCTGACCTGATGGATGTCAAGGTTACCCTCGACATGGAGATAGCTGCCTACAGGAAGCTCCTGCAAGCAGAGGAGGTTAGTTTGAAGTGGGTTGGATCGTTGGTTTGAAACTGCTGGAGAGACGTATTCGTCGGGATTTTAGAACACCAGTTTAGAATGTTCCCACTTAGTATCTTCGCCCATTCTCACTAGTGGGAGAATGTACCTGTCATTGGGTTCGTTGGGTGCAAGGGTACTCCTGACAGACAAAGGTTCTTAATAAGTTAATACTTACTCGAAGATTTGAATAAGCAATGAGTTGTGTATTATATGTCTGGAGTACAATGCACTGTATCCTTTTTCACCAGCAACTATTAATATTAGTCTCATGATTTACTCTGGCCGCAGACGAATCGTGTGATCTGTATTCGCTTACATTGTTATGATGGAAATTTAAATGCAGATTGCCTGCCATACTTGATACTTGGAAACAGAGCTACACATTTGTTTACAAATCTATTATGGTGTTCTGAAATATAATACGGAAGGTCCATAGTCGAGATATGCATGTCTTGAATCATTGCGAATTTTAGTTTTGTTCACTTGATATTCCCATGCCACCTGATAAATGGCTGCATTGTGCTTAAATTATACACTGTACACGATCTCCATACACACATGCACATCTCAATGGTGTTAAGTTTTCTAACATTGTGTAACCCGACCCTGGTGTGAGAGGGCACACCACTGTTATTCTACACCTGATACCCTTAGGAAATGTGATGTCGTCAGTTTAACTCGTTAGTAAAAGGCTTTGTCATCACTATCACAAGTCTTCATTCTCATCTTTTAAATGGGGTGCGCGCTTTTGTGGCTTTGATCGGTTTAAGCATGATCGACATTCAGTATTTTTATCTACTAACCACAGTACAGAATTGCTGTACCCTGATCAATCCATGTCGGTTAAGTTAGGGAAAGGTAAGAGAGAGGATCATGCTACAAAATTATAAGAAACAGGTTAATAAAGAACAAGTGAAGAATGAATGGTACTACTAATAATTTAAGTAATTAAATAAAAAGGCCTGAAAAAACGGAAAGGTGCTCAAGGGCTGAAACGGGTCATCAGTTGGGCAAGGGTGATTGTGCAGCACAAAGTGTACTGCACGCGATTTTTCGGCCTCCAAGCCCAAGAAACCATACACCCCGGAGGCCGTGCGTACCACTGTACACACCCCGACTGATACCTAAAAACCGACAAATTATATCATGTAAGCCTATGCTTCATTCCCTTCCATTGGCTCAGTGTAGCTCTCATTCTATGCATCTTCAATACATCATTAGCTGAAATTACCCACCTTAAGATTGCCAGTAGTCATTGGCTAGAATTACTAGAGTCTAGGACGCTACGCGGGAAGATCGTACTGATCCAATTTGGTTGGGTGGTAATAACATTATTTTACTTAGTACGAGAATTTAAGTATGAGGAATGAGAATTGAATGGAGATATTCTTTAGATCTATTGATTACACGCCCTACAACTCGTACTTAGTACCTACATGAGCATTGAGTCCTGTTTTATAAAGTTTAAATGCTAAAACTTCCCATTTTATTGCTTTGGCTTCGTCTGATAGAACATGATATTAGTCCTAAACGACATCTTATTGTCGATAAATATGGGTTCAATGATAAAAACCTTCTTGATATCATTTAACAACAATAAAACGTAGCCCAATAGCGGACACCCCAAATCATCGGTAACACCGCTTCAAATTGATATCCAGAACATTATAGAGACATGGAGATTGGGGAATGTGAGACATCAGATAGGTATTAAGGGATTGCTTACATTCGGCATAAATACGGCCTAAATGAAAGATATAATTCATTTGTGTCAAATAAATTGATGAAATCTTATCGCAGAATCGTTTGAACTTGACGCCGTCGCCCAAGTCTGGACGTGTAAGGTCCGCTTTGTCCTTCAACGACGCAGATGCGCCGAGCAGGAAGCGACAACGAGTCATGGAGGAAAGCTTTACCACGGAGACCAACTCGCATGTCTCAATAGAAGAGGTAAGGTCCCTCTATTCTCTGTTATGATGTGTGTCAAATTGGGTATTTCACTGTTAGAAACTTGGAATATCACGTTAAATACTCCCTCACGACTCTTGCCACTATGTCTTACTATCACAGAGGATGATAAAAACCCCTCGTTTCACTACCCTCTCTCCTCTTCCCTCTTCGTTTCACTACCCTCTTTCCTCCTCAGGTGAATATTGAGGAGAACTACGTGGCTATCGTTAACCAGACAGATAAAGACCAGAGTATGAAGGGGTGGGTCCTGGTCAAGTCTGCTGACGGGGAGAGTCTCCAGTACAAGTTCCCTGCCAAAACAGTCATTGGACCCGCACAAACACTCAAGGTAAGGAGTCGTAGGACCCACACAAACACTCAAGGTAAGCCGTCATAGGACCCGCACAAACACTCAAGGTAAGCAGTCATAGGACCCGCACAAACACTCAAGGTAAGCAGTCATAGGACCCGCACAAACACTCAAGGTAAGCAGTCATAGGACCCGCACAAACACTCAAGGTAAGCAGTTATAGGACCCGCACAAACATTCAAGGCAAGCAGTCATAGGACCCGCACAAACACTCAAGGTAAGCCGTCATAGGACCCGCACAAACACTCAAGGTAAGGAGCCGTAGGACCCGCACAAACACTCAAGGTAAGCAGTCATAGGACCCGCACAAACACTCAAGGTAAGCAGTCATAGGACCCGCACAAACACTCAAGGTAAGCAGTCATAGGACCCACACAAACACTCAAGGTAAGCAGTCATAGGACCCGCACAAACACTCAAGGTAAGCAGTCATAGGACCCGCACAAACACTCAAGGCAAGCAGTCATAGGACCCGCACAAACACTCAAGGTAAGCAGTCGTAGGACCCACACAAACACTCAAGGTAAGCCGTCATAGGACCCGCACAAACACTCAAGGTAAGCAGTCATAGGACCCGCACAAATACTCAAGGTAAGCAGTCATAGGACCCGCACAAACACTCAAGGCAAGCATTCATAGGACCCACACAAACACTCAAGGTAAGCAGTCATAGGACCCGCACAAACACTCAAGGTAAGCAGTCATAGGACCCGCACAAACACTCAAGGTAAGGAGTCATAGGACCCGCACAAACACTCGAGGTAAGGAGCCGAAGGACCCACACAAACAATCAAGGTAAGCCGTGATAGGACCCGCACAAACACTCAAGGTAAGCAGTCATAGGACCCGCATAAACACTCAAAGTAAGCAGTCATAGGACCCGTACAAACACTCAAGGTAAGCAGTCATAGGACCCGCACAAACACTCAAGGTAAGCAGTCATAGGACCCGCACAAACACTCAAGGTAAGCAGTCATAGGACCCGCACAAACACTCAAGGTAAGCAGTCATAGGACCCGCACAAACACTCAAGGTAAGCAGTCATAGGACCCGCACAAACACTCAAGGTAAGCAGTCATAGGACCCGCACAAACACTCAAGGTAAGCAGTCATAGGACCCGCACAAACACTCAAGGTAAGCAGTCATAGGACCCGCACAAACACTCAAGGTAAGCAGTCATAGGACCCGCACAAACACTCAAGGTAAGCAGTCATAGTTAAGCCGGGTTAAGCTGTCATAGGACCAGCGTCCTGCACTGTAATTGAATCTAAAATGACTGTCAGCCTGTCAGCTACTTTGAATCATAACTTGAATTAATTTTCTTAGTAGCTGATGATTCAAGTTCATCATGTCACATACTGTGGTTGGTGTAACAAAAGAAGAAATCCGTATAAATCCATCTTGACACTGTCTTCTTCTTTCAAGTTTCAGTCAACATTATTTAGAGAACGGTTTGCTATAATTTACTTACCCGTGTAGCTTCAAATTTCAATATACCGATGACATAGCCGCATGTATAATTCCGTAATTCGTGACACCAGCTTTGGGATTTGGTAGTGTCACGTGATCTTGATCTGCACTCACGTGACCCGTTTACATTCCCCTCCCTCAGTCACTGCTAATTAGGGTAATTAGGGATGTCATTGTACCCCCATGAGTTTACATATTACAACATGTGTATAGCGGGTGAAACATCTACATAATTGTACATGGTGACGTTTGGAGCAGTATACATCATGATACAATGTACACAGAGAGATTTGTTGAGTCCCGCCACTTGAGAGTTGAGGCTACTTGTAAGGTTGTCGATTCTCCCGCCCATAGGTGCACTTATTATGCAATGAGTACAATATGTTATGTTATGTTCAACTTCATTGCTCAAACGTCACTACTCGAGCATCCTGTACAAAGTGGTGCCCATCCCATAACCTATTATACTGGTACAGTTAACAGTAGCAAGTTAGTGGTTAGACTGAGTAATAACCAATCCGTACAGACTTGATGATAAGTATAATGATAATAAGTATACATACTCAAGCAATGGCACATTGCGTCGGCAGACAAAACCACAGCAAATACTCATTAACTTCTTCATACCAGCTTCCACGGCCCGGCCTTTCGCTAGTAATCGAGGATTTCTTAGCAAACCCTATCAATGATAGCTTCCTATCCAGTCCCTCGCTCTACAACCACTACCGTCTCCTAAAGTCCTAAGAAGCATATAATAAGATGATAAATGTTTCTTTGTTTCACATCTGCGCCCTTTACAGGCCTATTTTAACCCTTGGCCTTGCTTCAACTTCTGTTACGTACACTTATATACTTAATCTCCTGCCCCAAGCTTTATTTCTCCTAGTAAACCCTCTGATATCCTCTCAGGTGTACAATGCAGGGTCGGGTGTGACACACAACCCCCCTCTAACTCCCACTCACTCTCAGGTGTACAATGCAGGGTCGGGTGTGACACACAACCCCCCTCTAACTCCCACTCACTCTCAGGTGTACAATGCAGGGTCGGGAGTTACACACAACCCCCTCTAACTCCCACTCACTCTCAGGTGTACAGTGCAGGTTCTGGTGTGACACACAACCCCCTCTAACTCCCACTCACTCTCAGGTGTACAATGCAGGGTCGGGAGTTGCACACAACCCCCTCTAACTCCCACTCACTCTCAGGTGTGCAGTGCAGGGTCGGGTGTGACACACAACCCCCCTCTAACTCCCACTCACTCTCAGGTGTACAGTGCAGGGTCGGGTGTGACACACAACCCCCTCTAACTCCCACTCACTCTCAGGTGTACAATGCAGGGTCGGGTGTGACACAACCCCTCTCTAACTCCCACTCACTCTCAGGTGTACAGTGCAGGTTCTGGTGTGACACACAACCCCCTCTTACTCCCACCCACTCTCAGGTGTACAATGCAGGGTCGGGTGTGACACACAACCCCCTCTAACTCCCACTCACTCTCAGGTGTACAGTGCAGGTTCGGGTGTGACACACAACCCCCTCTAACTCCCACTCACTCTCAGGTGTACAATGCAGGGTCGGATGTTACACAACCCCCTCTAACTCCCACTCACTCTCAGGTGTACAGTGCAGGGTCGGGTGTGACACACAACCCCCCTCTAACTCCCACTCACTCTCAGGTGCACAATGCAGGGTCGGGTGTTACACAACCCCTCTAACTCCCACTCACTCTCAGGTGTACAGTGCAGGGTCGGGTGTGACACACAACCCCTCTCTAACTCCCACTCATTCTCAGGTGTACAGTGCAGGGTCGGGAGTTACACACAACTCCCACTCACTCTCAGGTGTACAATGCAGGGTCGGGTGTTACACAACCCCCTCTAACTCCCACTCACTCTCAGGTGTACAGTGCAGGGTCGGGTGTTACACAACCCCCCTCTAACTCCCACTCACTCTCAGGTGTACAGTGCAGGGTCGGGTGTTACACTCAACCCCCTCTAACTCCCACTCACTCTCAGGTGTACAGTGCAGGGTCGGGTGTGACACTCAACTCCCACTCACTCCCACTCACTCTCAGGTGTACAATGCAGGGTCGGATGTTACACAACCCCCCGGTTGGAATAACCTGCAATCCTGGCAATCCTAGCTGGGCAACATTATTTGTTAAAGCAACCATGAAATTTCAGAATTTAACGACTTAAAATTAGGTGTGCAGCTACAATTTTACTGTTACATCAGTCAGTTTTCAAAAATGGAGAGTGAAACGTGCAATCATAGTTTGCTACTCACTGTATCACCATCAGTATGCAATGCATAAAATTCCCATTTATTCTTAGCACTAGTCAGGATTAGAAACACTGAATAACGTATCTACTACGTTGGTATCATTCATATTATGATATTACACCTTCTCGCTTTAATAATTACTACAGCTGAAGGATATGCGTAGTCTATCTACTTCCCTCATAATATCCCATATATCCAGAATTCCATGGACCATGCTAGCGCAACCAGAGCAACCCAACTGTTACTTTTTTTCAGAGGATTGTAAGCTCCGCTTACAATCCTGGAGGCTCTCTAGCAATCCTGGTTGCGATCCTGGTTGCACCTGATTAGATTATTGTGAGGGTGAGCTGTAGTAAAACACTGCTGCTGAGAGCAGCGGGGCGGTGGCAATGGGGAAAAATGGGGTAAAATGGGGAAAAATGGGGACTTTTTTCATGGGGAATTTAGCTTTTTCCAACTGAAAAATTCCCCATTTTTCCCCATTATTCCCCATTTTTTATTTCACCTTAAGTTCAAGTAGGATTGAATTGTAGAGCAATGTATTCACTTTATAAATGATCATCAAACATCAAAATTTCATTTTGGATGGTATCATAATGATCTTGATATGAATAATTAGATAATTAATAAGATGATTTGCGGTCAATGATTTTCAGTAAAATTTAGATGTTTGGACGAAAGAATTACTGGTGTAGGCCGCTTCAGAACACCTATCTTTGAACACGCATTGCATCCAGCATATGGGACCTGTATCACTGGGCTCTGTCACAAATTGACTCACATGATATCATGAACTCCTAATCATGAAATCCTGTTCTAATCCATAGATAATGTATGCCTTTTGGACCAATTGGTATTCTAACTATCTAGGGAAACAGAAATATCAATGTTGCATATTCAAAACAGAAAAGGACGCTTCTTCACCGGGCCTATGCAGTTCTACTTCATATCTGACCAGGATATATAGTTGGCACTGGAAAAGTCGATGAACTGAGACGTTGCTAGAGATCTGAGATGTCATTGGACTAAGAGGTAACCGCCACAGGTAACTGGACTTAGAGATGACAGGAGTCAGAGATGGTTGGACTAAGATGTAACGAGTTACGAGAGGCTGTGGATACGTGGTGTCTGGACTCAGAGATGACTAAAATCAAAAGTCACTGAATAAGAGCTGCCTGGACTCAAAGGTGCTTTAAATCATAGGTCGCAGGACTCCGAGAGGAATGGAGTCAGAACCTCTGACTCCAGTAACGTCGGATTCCAGTGACTGTGGCCTCCACCTCGGAGGTGACTGGACTTAAAAGGAGTGGCTAGAGTTAGAGGTCACTACTCATTAGACAGTAGCCTAAGAGGAACAGATTACTAAGAGTTAGAGCTGATTACTGAGAATAAGATGATTAGAGTCAGATGTACGAGACTGGCGGCAGACCAAGGAGACAGAGTCAGAGATAACTTGACTAAGAGGTGACTAGGTGAGAATTCGCTGGACTCAGATGTGACTAGAATAATTAGAGGTCACTGGAAAACGGACTGACGAGACTCAGATCCAGTGAAAAAAATCAGTAAACTCGGTATAATGATTCAAAGGTTAAACTAGACTGAGGGAAAAAGGTAATCGAGGTCACTAAACTAAGAGGTGACGAGAGTCAGTTAAAGTTCGCAAGAATCGGAGATGACTTTACTCAGAGGTAACAAGAGTCAGATATGTCTCATATGAGCATATGAGGGACTGGGGCAGGGGAGTCAGAGGTGTCAAAAGTCACAGGTGACTGGGACACAAGGACACAAAGGACAAAGGTGACTTTAGTCAGAGGGTCAAAGATCGCTGGACTCGAATTACACGAATCAGCGCTTGACTCCAGTGACACCAGAATCCAGTGACCTCTGAATCTGGGTTCTGATCAGAGGCGACAGGACACAGGAGTTAGAGGTGATAAGATTCCCGAGGTGACAGGAATCAGGAGTGACTGGACTCATTGGTGGCTGGACTCAGAGGTGACTGGACTCAGAGGTGACTGGACTCGGAGGTGCCTGAACTCAGAGGTGACTGGACTGAGATTAATAACGACGAGACATGAGGTGACTGGAATCAGGAGTGACTGGACTCAGAGGTGACTGGACTCAGAGGTGACTGGAATCCAGGGAATGACAGGACTCAGAGGTGACTGGACTCAGGAGTTGACTGGACTCAGGAGTGACTGGACTCCTAGAGGTGACAGGACTCAGAGATGACTGGACTCAGAGGTGACTGGAATCAGGAGTGACTGGACTCCAGAGGTGACTGGACTCCAGAGGTGAGTGGACTCAGAGGTTACTGACTCAGAGGTGACTGGACCCAGAGGTGACTGGACTCAGAGGTGACTGGAATCAGAATGACAGGACTCAGAGGTGACTGGACTCAGAGGTGACTGGAATCAGGGTGACTGGACTCAGGAGGTGACTGGAATCAGGAGTGACAGGACTCAGCGGTGTCTGGACTCAGAGGTGACTGGACTCAGGAGGACTGGACTCCAGAGGTGACAGGACTCAGAGATGACTGGACTCAGAGGTGACTGGACTCAGAGGTGACAGGACTCCGAGATGACTGGACTCAGGTCTCAGAGGTGACTGGAATCAGAGGTGACTGGAATGAGGAGTAGTTGAACTCAGACGTGACTGGGCTCAGGTGTGACTGGAATCAGAGGTGACTGGACTCAGAGGTGACACTCAGAGGGTGAGTGGACTCAGAGGTTACTGGACTCAGAGGTGACTGGACTCAGAGGTGACTGGACTCAGAGGTGACTGGAATCAGTAATTTGACAGGACTCAGAGGTGACTGGACTCAGAGGTGACTGGAATCAGGAGTGACTGGACTCAGAGGTGACTGGAATCAGGAGTGACTGGACTCAGCGGGTGACTGGACTCAGAGGTGAGGCTGAACTCAGGGTGACTGGACTCAGAGGTGACAGGACTCCAGAGGATGACTGGACTCAGAGGTGACTGGACTCAGAGGTGACAGGACTCCCGAGATGACTGGACTCAGGTCTCAGAGGTGACTGGAATCAGAGGTGACTGGAATGAGGAGTGGCTGAACTCCAGACGTGACTGGGCTCAGAGGTGACTGGAATCCAGAGGTGACTGGACTCCAGAGGTGACTGGACTCAGAGGCTGGACTCAGAAGTGACTGGACTCAGAGGTGCCTGGAATTAGAGGTTGACCAGGAATCTATGGAGAGCTGGAATCCAGGAGTGACTGGACTCAGAGGTGACTGGACTCAGAGGTGACTGGACTCTAGAGGTTACTGGACTCAGAGGTGACTGGACTCCAGAGGTGACAGGACTCAGAGATGACTGTACTCAGAGCAGACTGGACCTGGAGGTGACTGGAATCAGGAGTGACTGGACTCAGAGGTGACTGGAATCAGGAGGACTGGACTCAGCGGTGACTGGACTCAGAGGTGACTGGACTCAGGAGTGACTGGACTCAGAGGGTGACAGGGACTCAGAGATGACTGGACTCAGGAGTGACTGGACTCCAGAGGTGACAGGACTCCCGAGATGACTGGACTCAGGTCTCAGAGGTGAGGAAGCTGGAATCAGAGGTGACTGGAATGAGGAGTGGTTGAACTCAGACGTGACTGGGCTCAGAGGTGACTGGAATCAGAGAGGTGACTGGACTCAGAGGTGACTGGACTCCAGAGGGTGACAGGACTCAGAGATGACTGGACGCTCAGTGTGACTGGAATTAGAGGTGACTGGAATCAGAGGTGACTGGAATCAGGGAGTGACTGGACTCAGAGGCAGACTGGACTCAGGGTGACTGGACTCAGAGGTTACTGGACTCCAGAGACTGGACTCAGAGGTGACAGGACTCAGAGATGACTGTGCTCAGAGGTGACTGGACTCGGGGTGACTGGAATCAGAGGTGACTGGAATCAGAGGTGACTGGAATCAGGAATGACAGGACTCAGAGGTGACTGGACTCAGAGGTGACTGGAATCAGGAGGTGACTGGAATCAGGAATGACTGGACTCAGAGGTGACTGAACTCAGAGGTGACTGGAATCAGAGGTGGACTGAATCAGGGTGACTGGACTCAGAGGTGACTGGAATCAGGAGGACTGGACTCAGAGGCATCACTGGACTCAGAGGTGAGTGGACTCAGAGGTTACGGGACTCAGAGGTGACTGGACTCAGAGGTGACTGGACTCAGTAGATGACTGGAATCAGGAATGACAGGACTCCAGAGTGACTGGACTCAGAGGTGACAAGGTCCAGGAGTGACTGGACTCAGAGGTGACTGGAATCAGGGAGTGACTGGACTCAGCGGTGACTGGACTCAGGGTGACTGGACTCAGGAGTGACTGGACTCCAGAGGTGACAGGACTCAGAGATGACTGGACTCAGAGGTGACTGGACTCAGAGGTGACAGGACTCCGAGATGACTGGACTCAGGTCTCAGAGGTGACTGAATCAGAGGTGACTGGAATGAGAGTGGGGTTGAACTCAGACGTGACTGGGCCAGAGGTGACTGGAATCCAGAGGTGACTGGACTCAGGGTGACTGGGGACTCAGAGGTGACTGGACTCAGAAGTGACTGGACTCAGAGGTGCCTGGAATCAGAGGTGACTGGAATCAGAGGTGCCTGGAATCAGAGGGTTACTGGAATCAGAGGTGCCTGGAATCAGAGGTGACTGGAATCAGAGGTGCCTGGACTCAGGAGGTGACTGGACTAAGAATAATACTCCCGAGGGTACTCCGTGGTGCTCCTGTGATACTAGTACTCCCGTAGTACTCCCCGTGGTACTCCTGCAGTACTCCCGCAGTACTCCTGCAGGACTCCCGTGGTACTCCCCAGTACTCCCGGGTACTCCCTGGTACTTCCGTGGCAGTGTGGCACTCCCGTGGTACTCCGTGGTACTCCCCACCTGGCACTTTTAGGACCTGGGGTACTCCTGTAGTACTCCCCAGTACTCCTGCAGTACTCAGGGTACTCAAATGGTACTCCCAAAGTACTCCCGTAGTGCTCTGGGACTCCTGTGGTACTCCCTGCAGTACTCCCAGTAGTACTGTGTATTCCTGGAAACCCCCGGGGGTCCCCCCGTAGTACCCCGGGGCCCCCCGGGTACTCCCTGAGTCCCCCCGGGGGGACCCCGTGGTCTCCCAGTACCCCCGGGGGCCTCCGGGGCAGTGTGGCACCCCGGGGGTACCCCCGTGGTCCCGGGGACCCCCAGGACCCCCGGGTACCCCCGGTGGTACCCCCAAAATTTCCCCTTTTTGGGACCCCCGGGTTCCCTTAGTACTCCCGAGTACTCCCGGGGTTCCTTTTCCCTCCGGGTACCCCCAGTCTCCCGGGGTCTCCGGGGTTACCCCCGAGTCTCCCGTGGTCCCGAGTACCCGGGGTTGCTCCGTGGTCCCCCCGGGTGGATCTGGTACTCCCGTAGTCCCCCGTGGTACCCCCGGGGCGGGTGGCACCCCGGGGAAAGTGTGGCCCCTGACCCCGGGGACCCCCGGGGACCCCGGGGTACCCCCCCTGGCCTTGATCTCAGGTACCCCGGGGGGTCCCCCAAATGGGACCCCTGCTCCCCGTGGTACTCCCGTAGTACTCCCGGGGTACTCCCGTGGTACTCCCGTAGTACTCCAGTAAGACCCCCGTAGGACTCCCGGGGGACTCTCGGAGTACTCCCGGAGTGCTCCCGGAGGACTCAAGGAGTGCTCCCGGAGTGCTCCCGGAGGACTCAGGAGTGCTCCTGGAGGACTCTCAGGAGCTGCTCTCGGAGGGCTCCAGGAGTCTCCCGCAGTAATTGCCTGTATGACCAAGACGTGGCATGAGTCAGATGGTCACTGGACTAAGAAGTGACTGGACTAAAGAAGTGACAGGAGTTGGGAGTGACGGGACTAAGAGGTAAATGGACTAAAAAGTGAGTAAAGAGTCAGAGGTGAGAGGAGTCTGAGGCCACTGGACTCAAAGATGACAAGAATAAAAGATGACTTGGCTCAGAGGTATATAGATTATAGAGTCAGGGGAGACAGATATCAGAGGTAATCGGACAGTAAGATATGACTAAGTGACAGAGTAACTAATTACTAGAGTTAGAGGTGAGTACAAGTTAGGGGTGAACAGAATCGGGAGTCAGAGTAAAGTCGGCTCAAAAGTAACGTGAAACATAGGTGACTGGGATAAAAGTCTAAAAATGACAAGATCAGAGGTTACTGGACTAGACTATCAAAGGTGACTAGAGTCAGAGGTGACTGAACTCAGAGGTGAATCGACTTATAGGTAACAAATGACTTGCCAAGAGGTGACTGGAATATAAACTAAACTCAGAGGCGTGCAGAGTGCAGACTCTAGGTGATAGGAGTCCGAGGTGACTAAGTGACTTGTTCTCGTCTGATGGGCTTCGGCTTTAAGAAGAAGCCGAGGTCATTGAGCTCAAGAGACGTCTGGGCTCAAGTGACGAAGTCGAACTCAGTTCAGGAGACTTGAATAAGAATTTGGGAATGACTGAACTCGGAGGTTTCCAGGCAACAGGGAGTCCGAAGGTGGCGAGAGTCACTAGTCAGGGGGAGACTGAACTGAGAGATGACTTCAGAGAGTCAGAGGTCACTGGACTCAGAGGCGACTGATCATAGAACTTCAAAGTGACTGAACTCAGAGATCATATTACGAGTCATGGATAACTGGATTCGAACGACATGGTGATTAAGTGACTAGTCACAAGATTCAGATGTAACATCTGAGAAGTTACTGGATTCAGAGGTGATGGAGTCGGAACTCAAATGTGACGGACCCAGAGGTTAAAGGGACCCAGAAGTCACACGGGTCACTGGTGACGGGAGTCAAAGAAGATTGAATTCAACGGTAACTAGGTTTTCTAATTTTCAGAGATGGGTGTAGTCGCAATTATTATAGGAGGTTTTTACAATGTCACTGGTCAATTATTTGAAAAGTTGAAAGTGAAGCTGAATTGGTGGCTGGAATCAGGCGTGATCGAATATAGAAGCAATGGAATCAGACGTATCTGGGTCCGTTGTATCCGACTGGTTTTATTTTCAAAGACGAGGAGATACTTGCGATGGCAGTTAAATTGACATTACAATATGAGGAGGATGGATCTAGACCAAGCATAAAATCGGAATCATCATACAGTATACATTAAATACAATTTAAATTAGAAGATTAGGACATTAGTTAAAAACTAATTATATGCAGATCGAAAATTGGTTCCATCAAGATTACTTGTATCATGTGTACAATGCATTGAGTGCCAACTATCGAGACCATATCAAAATTAATTCATCAACCGATAATGAATAGGTACTGTATACTGTATAGTTTATACGCACTACTGCACTATAATATAAGTTTACCTCGAGGCTCGAATTGCAATTATCAAAAAATTTTCAAATTCAATGCTGAAACGCGCTATGTGCGCGCAGCTACATTGCGCGAACTCAATATTTAGAGACAAAGTTAACGTAAAATGTGGCTTTATGCTTTTATGGACAAGAGAAAAAAAGAAGACAGGAACTGTCAAATCAACAATCCACAATAAGTTCTTAGAGTAACCTAGCCAACTGATTTACCATTTGGGATCACTTTTTTTAAAAGTATGTGATCCTTTTGTGAATCTCAGTTATTATCTGAATTGATAGACAAAATGGGAAAAGAGAGGTTTCAGAATATGATTGGTATCAAACACTAGGCAGGTAAACAGGAGGAAATAGTTTTGTTGTGCATCGAGTAAGTAACTTGGACAAAATAGGAATAACAAAACACGGTATGTTTTCTTAGAAATTGAAAACTTGAAAAGCGAATTGATAAGAACCGCAAGGCGCCAACCAGACATGCAATAAGAAAGGATTGGTGACACTAGATCTCGTGTATAGGGGGGAAAGGGTAGTGTTTATACAAGTACATTGCACAATTGATGTAATTCTGTGATTGAAACATGGTAAGTGAAATCTCATTAAATAAACAAACCATGTTTCGGTGATCTGTCAAAGCAGAAATATGGATACTCTTCAGTCTCAAATAGACGGGGGGGGGGACGATTGCAGTTTTTTGGATTTTTACTACGGTGGGAGACAATTATTTAACACCCTCCCCGTTTAGAAATTTTGAAAATTTCGAAAAAATACATACATAAATCAAAGAAAATTCATATTTTTGTCAGAATTGAGCAAAATCAAGCAGCAACCTGAAAGCTTTGACAACTGTTTCTAAGAATTACGATCTTTTTCTCGATCTGAGTCCATATGTTTGATGAATTTGGGTATTTCAAACCATTCGATTGAAATTTACCTCCCCTCCCTCTTATTTGCACCCCCCCCTTTTTACGACATTTTTGAAAAACCTACACAGGGGGACAGTTATTACAGCCCCCCCGTCTATTTGAGACTGAAGAGTAGGCGTATCTCATCAAATTAGGTGCAGATGGAGAAGTAATTAGTGGAGTGATAATGTTACAGATAATTTGCTTCACATCATAACAATAATCTGGAATGTTTTGACGCGACAGAATCATCAGTAAATTTGATAAAACTAAATGGGGAAAAATGGGGTAAAATGGGGAAAAATGGGGACTTTTTTCATGGGGAATTTAGCTTTTTCCAACTGAAAAATTCCCCATTTCCCCATTTTTCCCCATTGCCACCGCCCCAGAGCAGCAACTTGCAAGCTCTCTAAAGCGGTGGTTGCACTTCCAGTCGGCGTGATCTGATCGAGTTTTAACTTTTAAGGAGTGGACTTAATTTTAACAAAAACAAAAATCCAATTAGAAATAAAAACCAGGAGTATATCTAATATTCGTATTCAAGATACAGCGACACATAGACAATATTAAATCATGATCAATATTCAGCCTGAAATTTGTTTTTTCGAACTCCTGTGTATGAGTAAAGGTGACGTTTTGACTCGCTTATCAAACAAAAATCTGTGCTTCCATTTTTTTAGGATAGTAATATATCAAACGACAGCCTTTTAGCTGATTATATTTGTTAGTTATTAAGTTATAAGCCTGACACACAATTGATCTTTGAAACATGAACATTTACTTTTACAATTCATCAATTGGTTGAGTAAAAGAATAGTGAGCAGTGAGTAAGTGATTCAAATTTTGTCTGTCAGGTGGAAATAATCATGAATTACATAATGTGTAGCCTACTCAGGGCTTCTGAATCAAAAATTAGAGATTTTTGAATGAAACACGCTGTTTAAATCTCGGATATTTTCTTGCTCAAATGAAGGAAAACCCTGCAAAATTATACATTTTAGCAAAAATTTTCCGGGGGCTTCGCCCCCTAGACCCCTACCAGGGGCTCTGCCCTGGACCCCGCGGGGGCTGCGCCCCCAGACCCCTACTGCAGCTCGCTCGGCGCCGCTTCGCGGCACCTCGCTCTCAACCAAAAGATACCGTGCTCGCTTCGCTCGCACAGGATTGGCAACCAGCCTAACCTTTATTCCAACCGGGCACAACCCCTCTCTAACTCCCACTCACTCTCAGGTGTACAGTGCAGGGTCGGGTGTGACACACAACCCCCTCTAACTCCCACCCACTCTCAGGTGTACAGTGCAGGTTCTGGTGTGACACACAACCCCTCTCTAACTCCCACTCACTCTCAGGTGTACAGTGCAGGTTCTGGTGTGACACACAACCCCCATCTTACTCCCACCCACTCTCAGGTGTACAATGCAGGGTCGGGTGTGACACACAACCCCCTCTAACTCCCACTCACTCTCAGGTGTACAGTGCAGGTTCGGGTGTGACACACAACCCCCTCTAACTCCCACTCACTCTCAGGTGTACAATGCAGGGTCGGATGTTACACAACCCCTCTAACTCCCACTCACTCTCAGGTGTACAGTGCAGGGTCGGGTGTGACACACAACCCCCCTCTAACTCCCACTCACTCTCAGGTGTACAATGCAGGGTCGGGTGTTACACAACCCCCTCTAACTCCCACTCACTCTCAGGTGTACAGTGAAGGGTCGGGTGTGACACACAACCCCTCTCTAACTCCCACTCATTCTCAGGTGTACAGTGCAGGGTCGGGAGTTACACACAACTCCCACTCACTCTCAGGTGTACAGTGCAGGGTCGGGTGTGACACACAACCCCCTCTAACTCCCACTCACTCTCAGGTGTACAGTGCAGGTTCGGGTGTGACACACAACCCCCTCTAACTCCCACTCACTCTCAGGTGTACAATGCAGGGTCGGATGTTACACAACCCCCTCTAACTCCCACTCACTCTCAGGTGTACAGTGCAGGGTCGGGTGTGACACACAACCCCCCTCTAACTCCCACTCAATCTCAGGTGTACAATGCAGGGTCGGGTGTTACACAACCCCCTCTAACTCCCACTCACTCTCAGGTGTACAGTGCAGGGTCGGGTGTGACACACAACCCCTCTCTAACTCCCACTCATTCTCAGGTGTACAGTGCAGGGTCGGGAGTTACACACAACTCCCACTCACTCTCAGGTGTACAGTGCAGGGTCGGGTGTGACACACAACCCCCTCTAACTCCCACTCACTCTCAGGTGTACAGTGCAGGGTCGGGTGTGACACACAACCCCCCTCTAACTCCCACTCACTCTCAGGTGTACAGTGCAGGGTCGGGTGTGACACTCAACTCCCACTCACTCCCACTCACTCTCAGGTGTACAATGCAGGGTCGGATGTTACACAACCCCTCTCTAACTCCCACTCACTCTCAGGTGTACAGTGCAGGGTCGGGTGTGACACACAACCCCCTCTAACTCCCACCCACTCTCAGGTGTACAGTGCAGGTTCTGGTGTGACACACAACCCCCTCTAACTCCCACCCACTCTCAGGTGTACAGTGCAGGGTCGGGTGTTACACACAACCCCCTCTAACTCCCACTCACTCTCAGGTGTACAGTACAGGGTCGGGTGTTACACACAACCCCCTCTAACTCCCACTCACTCTCAGGTATCCAGTGCAGGTTCTGGTGTGACACACAACCCCCTCTAACTCCCACCCACTCTCAGGTGTACAGTGCAGGGTCGGGTGTGACACACAACCCCCTCTAACTCCCACCCACTCTCAGGTGTACAATGCAGGGTCGGGTGTTACACACAACCCCCCTCTAACTCCCACTCACTCTCAGGTGTACAGTGCAGGGTCGGGTGTTACACACAACCCCCTCTAACTCCCACTCACTCTCAGGTGTACAGTGCAGGTTCTGGTGTGACACACAACCCCCTCTAACTCCCACTCACTCTCAGGTGTACAGTGCAGGGTCGGGAGTTGCACACAACCCCCTCTAACTCCCACTCACTCTCAGGTGTACAATGCAGGGTCGGATGTTACACAACCCCCTCTAACTCCCACTCACTCTCAGGTGTACAGTGCAGGGTCGGGTGTTACACACAACCCCCCTCTAACTCTGGTATTCAAGAAGCTCGACTGCTGGTCTAACACCACCGATGTCATGATCTCCCTGACTAACTCCGAGGGAGACACAGTCAGCTCGTACAAAGCTAAAGCTGAAACCAGCACTGAGTACCTGGAAGAGGACGACCAACGGGCGTGCTCGCTCATGTGAGCCATGTCACGTGACTAGTATGCCAAGTATCACGCGCGGTGTGATGCAACCCTCACGCGTGATCAAGATCGCGTGATTTCATGAATCCCTCACGCGCGTGATTTATATCATAATATAATGTCCTTTATCTGTTATCGGAGTTTGTAAATAATTTTAAATTATACAATCGTATTATTATTATAATATTTTATCTTACGACATACAATATGCGTGGCACAGCTGTTGTTTATCCCATTAACCAATTATCAGTTCTATGCCGTATGAACCTTCAATGATATGCAATCTATATAAGTATATAATATATGTAGGAGCTATAATAGATCATGATCAAGGGTGATTGCTAATTATTTGCACATCGTCGAATACCGTACCTTTATCTCAATCTGACGAAATTTGTCATAATAATTTGTCATCACTCGTTGATTATTGCCCTTGATCAGTACAGGCTGTGTTATGTTTGATACAATATCATCTTTATCTGGTTAAGGAGCATTGCATGGATTTAACAATCAATTTCATAATATATTCCAATTGATTTACGGGTTTATACTTCATTGTTATGAAGATAATTAGGCTATATTTGCTATTTCGGACCAGTCAAACCGTGAATTGACATGAAATTTTATGTATATGAACAGTTAGATAAACACAGTTCAGTGGTGCACTATATAGGTGATATTTGTCGAATTATTTATACCATGATATTCACCATAAATAGGATTATATTTTTATATATTCACGTTTTAGGTTCAATCTTCATAATACAATAATTATTACAAATAATATATTTATGTATAATGTATATTTAACAGTGCCATTTTATTGGTTCAACGTTTTAATCTTTGATAATATATAATTTTAGTCAAACACTTTAAGAACTATCATTATCTCTCTTGATATTTGTTTTTAGTTCCAATTATCAAGGAACATGTCGATACATTTCCATTTTCCAACTTTAAATAGCTTCAAAATACTATAATAGTTTACGTAAAAACGAGTTTTGACTTTCCATACCTGGATATCTCACTTTCTATCAAGAGTGAAATGTCCGACACGCTAAGAACCCTGTCTGTATCGCTCTGTCAGAATTTAAAATCTAGTCATATTGGGAATTAGAAATAAGTTAATATTAACCCTTACAATCCATTGTTTGCGTGCAATATTTACAATCAATTTTTACTGTTTTTTCTTGTAGCCAGTAAAAAATGGTGTGTTGTTTTTCTTTTTGCCACCCAGCAATTGATCTATTAGTTCTATCAAAATATTTGATGAAGTCGAGGAATTTGTTGCTAAATACACTGACCCCGAGAGTTTTAAATATTATGAATTGAAGTGTTAAAAACTCATTTTATTTTGTAATATTTAAATTGAAATAAATATTATGTTCTTTCTATCACATCAAACTATACTGAGTTATTCATCAACTTCATTCTGATGTTCTTTCGAATTGGTCCTTTTGATGCTATACTACAAAAGGTTGTGACTGTGATTACGACTGCAATGTTGAAGATTAACTTTTTGAGTGCTACCAAGATCAACTTTTTGAGTGCTACAAGACAAAAGTTTTGTTTGAATAAGGGCACAATGTCATTAAGGGATTCTTTAACATAAAAGGGGGCGTTTCAAAGGACCGAGGTTGCCATAATTCTGGAACAAATGAGTCGTGGATCACCAAACACACCTTCCTGAAATCGTGTGATTGTCAAAGCTAATCGGTCACAATTTGTCCATAATCGTAAAAACATCTTTTTTAGCTGAAAAAACTAGCAAAATTTCGTGGATTTACTTCGAAAGGATTGCGCGCGTGCCCAATGGCGTGCGCGCGCAGCTTCATTTCCCTCGTTTATTTCCCGGTCAGCATATCCTTGAATCCTTGCCGCCATAATTTTGACTTGTGAATTGCCCCAAGTTGCAGTAAAATTGCTGAGATATGACTTATAATCACATACCGCTATTTGCTCATAAACATAACAATGCGTAATAATAGCATATTCTCACCATAGTTCACAGGGACACTGCCCATAAGGGAAAACAAGGACTAAATCATACAACTGTGGCGCCTATATTCTAACCAAGAATTTATGTATCTAAACAGGTTGACTCTATCTACAAAATCAGCATGATACTTTTGTACTTTGAAACAATTACTAACAAATTCGATCGTCTCTGGAATAGTTAGTTCTTGGTCCGGCTCATCGCTCGAAACTTCATGACATTGTCACTTCTTTAGATCACTTTGTCATATTCTCTCCTTCCTTTCATCTGACAGCGTCAGCCGTAGAGCATTATCGTGGGGCAAACTCCCGACACTCGCAGACTTCGTTCTCATCAAGGACCTGATGGAGTTTAGCTCCGATTTGATGGTGTTCTTGAGCGATCTACCTCTGAGAATCATGATCAACGGACTGAAGGTAGCGTTGATGATGTGCAGGACGCAGGTAGCCAGGTACATGATCCGAGCATCGTGAGCACCCGTCCGTTGCTGCTCACCCCTCTTGGTCGGCAGGAAGAAGTAGATGTAGACAACTGTGGAGGAGAGGTTGCAGACCAGGAAGAGGAGTGTAAGTTGGAAGATGGTGACAGCAGGTCGTCTTGTCGCCACTTTCTGGCTGTGTTTGAGGAGGGGTCGGTGGCACTCAGGTGGTAAACCTGTAGGATGAAGCAGATGGTCACGATGACAGCAGGCACCAGGAAGGGGATGGTCATGCCAAAGAATATGTTCTCCATGTACGAAGCATCTTCTCCGATGAGCTGTGAGGCAACTCCACTGCTTACCATCGGCATGTAGATCATGAACTTGAACAGGGCAATGGGGTGATCTAGATACCCCAGACTTATCACCCAGTATGAGTCGTAGACTGCAATGAGGAGCCAGATCACGGGGTAAACCACGCATGCTATCTTTATCCAACCTAGTCTGACTTGGTAGAAGGGCGTGACAATGTTGAAGGACCGTACTACGGAGAGAATGAGGTTGTAGAACACCCCTGATCTTATCGTGGTGCTGCTCAAGCAGTAGAAAGATACTATGAGACCTGAGCAGAGTTTATCGTTGCCAGTGGTTAGTAGGAGGGCAAATATGACCGGATGGGAAACACATGATACCGCCGTCATCAGATCAGTTACTGACACTGAGAAATACAGATAAGGGATCATATTCTTGACTTCTCCTCGGTAAAACCTACTTACAGAAAAGTTGAAGGTTATTGCGAAGAATACGAAGACCATGTTGAATCCAATGGCCAGAGTATCTAATGAGCTGCCGAATTCCTCGCTAAATGAGAGGTGAGCCCTATCAGTTATTGCTCCATTCTGTGCAGTTCTCTCCGTGGAGTTGGTGTGAGTGTCCCCTTGCCCATCTCCGATGGGCTCACTACCCTGGTTTTGCTCTGAAGTATTCTCTGTTAATGCTTCACCCTGGTGTTGCTCTGAAGTATTCTCCGTTAATGCTTCACTGTCTTGTTCATAAGTCCTGGTGGTGGATTTAGGACTGGGAGTGGAGTAGGTCTTGGATATATCTGTAATCCCCACAGACCTTGCTGTTGTGATGTGCGGAACCCAAGCGTTCAGGGGTCCATTAAAGTCGTTGAGAACGAAGTCGATGTGATATGATGTTACTGCCTCATATCCATACTTTGACCAGTACCCCGAGGGGCGGTGAACTCTCGCTGTTGAATTATGTGCACTAGTTGTTGGATTATTTGAGGAAGTAAATTTCTCAATGTCTTGAACACCAATGATAGTTGTACTTGGTACCCTTTCGTCTGTCGGATACAAAGTTGTCAGATGATCAGAACTGGTTGTGTCCAGCTCAGCGTTGGTAGAATGCGTAGTACTGATGGGGTCCTCATACGTGCTTGTACTAGTTGTACTAGTTGGGTAAGGAGTGCGGGTTTCAGCTCGCCCAGTCTTTGGGCCATGCCATGGAAAAGTGGTGGTAGAATGACCTGTTTTGATTGTATCAACAAAACCGAGTAAATGCTGTGCACTGGTGGTTTGGTCCTGTTCAGTACTGGTAAAATGCTGTGAACTGGTGGTTGGGTAATGTTCAGTACTGGTAAAATGCTGTGAACTGGTGGTTTGGTCCTGTTCAGTACTGGTAAAATGCTGTGAACTGGTGGTTTGGTCCTGTTCAGTACTGGTAAAATGCTGTGAACTGGTGGTTTGGTCCTGTTCAGTACTGGTAAAATGCTGTGAACTGGTGGTTGGGTAATGTTCAGTACTGGTAAAATGCTGTGAACTGGTGGTTGGGTACTGTTCAGTACTGGTAAAATGCTGTGAACTGGTGGTTGGGTACTGTTCAGTACTGGTAAAATGCTGTGAACTGGTTGGGTCCTGTTCAGTACTGGTAAAATGCTGTGTGCTAGTGGTTGGGTCCTGTGCAGTACTGGTAAAATGCTGTGAACTGGTGGTTTGGTCCTGTGCAGTACTGGTAAAGATAAAATGCGGTGTACTGGTGGTTAGGTCCTGTTCAGTGCTGGTAAAATGCTGTGTGCTAGTGGTGGGGTCCTGTTCAGTACTGGTAAAATGCTGTGAGCTGGTGGTTTGGTCCTGTACAGTACTGGTAAAATGCTGTGAACTGGTGGTTTGGTCCTGTACAAGTCTGGTGGTTGACTCAAGTACAGTACTGGTATGGTACTGTGTAGTGGTTGCATCTGGAGGATCATAGACTGTGGTCTTTGTGAGTTCACTTAAATCCAGATAAGAATCTTTGGTCGGAAGATCTCTATCACTTCCATAAAATCCGTCATCAAATTCATCAAATACATCAGATTGAGGCATTTTGTTTGAGCTCGAATTTGACTTAGGCTTATTGAAGTCATAAGCAAATTCAAATGGCCGGGTCTCAGTTGATGTGCCTTGATGATCGATACCAATAATCAGCAGAAAGAGGAGCTTTGTTAGACCGAAGTAACGCATGCTGAGAGGAACTATCATAAGATGGAACTGAGGAGAGGCTCTGGTGATCATCGGCATTTGTAGCAAGGGGAGTGGTAATCCATTTACCATTATCAACTATTATCATAACACGTAATAAACCTCATCAAAAACTGACGGTCCTATTTGATAACAGATCGAGCGAATTAACTGTCTCAGCTTCTAAAATACTAAAAATTAAATTCCCTGCCGAGATTATGGACGTTAATGCTTGTCAACTTCGATACGGATTTAATGAAATTTATCATTGGGAATTAATATTAAATTAAATCGTTGAGAACCACTAGTTTGGGATATCACATGGTACTTCTCAGCTCGTAAAAGTCTGGGACAATGTCACAACAATCACTATATCGGAAGACGACCAGAAGGGACAATTGTCCCCTAACTGTATGGAATTCGGTTAAGAAAGTAAGAACTGGTGTCTGATCGTTACATTGATCCCCAAAATATTGTTCTAGCAGCGCGCGAGCTACGATGCGATTTGCCGAAAATAAACTTTAAAAATCTATCTCCTCCTGATTTTTTGACGGCCTCAGAAGTGAAAATATGGTCTCGTTAACATATTTACTTCGAGGCCTAAATCAAAAATCGGCTCACAAGAAAGTTTCGTTAACAACGCTATAAGTTTCAAGGGTTTTCCTCAAAACGATTTAAAGCTTCGTTAACAAGGCGAAATCGCGATTTGAAAATTCATAACTTGGGATCGATAGAACAATATTTTGATGCGGTAAACCTGGTAGCTGGCGTTCAGCTCTATCAGAAACAACAAACCGAAATCGACCTCGACCCCCGGCCCCTTAAGAACTGGTGTCTGAGCGGTGAGCACCCAACTGCCTCGTTAACATTAGTAGGGACTCTGTTAACAACGCAAGGTACTTCGTTTACAACGCTGGGTACTTCGTTAACAACGCTTGGTACTTCGGTAAGGTAACGCTAGGTATCTCGTTAAAAACACTATGTATCTGGTTAACAACGGCAGTTACCTCGTTAACTGCTTCGGTAAGGACAAAAGGTATCTTGCTAACAAGCTGAGTACCTCGTTGTAGGTACCCAGTGCTGTTAGGTTACTTGTGTTGTTAACAACAGTTGGTACCTCGTTCACGGAAGAAACGGTACCTTATTAACAACGGTACCTTATTAACAACGGAACCTTGTTAACAACGGTGCCTTGTTAACAACGGTGCCTTGTTAACAACGGTACCTTGTTAACAACGGTGCCTTAGTAACAACGGTACCTTGTTAACAACGATACCTTGTTAACAGCGGTGCTTTGTTAACAGCGGTACCTTATTAACACCGGTACCTTATTAACAACGGTACCTTATTAACAGCGGTACCTTGTTAACAACGGTACATTATCAGCAACGGTACCTTATTAACATTTAACAGCAATACCTTATTAACAACGGTACCTTGGGGGGGTCGACCTATTTTTTGTTTTTTTTGTTAAGGTAAATGTTGTTTTCTGAAAAAAACAAAAAACAAAAAAACAAATAAAACAAAAAAAACAAAAAATACAAAAAATACAAAAAAATACAAAAAACATAAAAAACAAAAAAAACAAAAAAACAATAAGTTACAAAAAACAAAAAACATAAAAAACAAAAAAATACAATAAAAACAAAAAAAATACAAAAAACAAAAACATAAAAAACCAAAAATTATCATTATGAAAACCAAAAAATACAAAAAATATGAAAGGGAATTTGGTTTGTGCCCATTTTGCTGCTGTGGTGTCGTCTTCAAAATCGAGTGAAACCACTCTAATAAAGTATTTTGCGATAGAACGCTATTTTCCCTACTCTGAACATCTGTAACTCAGAGAGGTTTCGCCAGATTGTGTTTTACTTCGATACACATTGCTTTTAGACCTAGAGATTTAGCAATAGAGGAGTTCTCAATTTAAGGCGATCGATCGAAAATTTTTGTCACAGGAGGCTTCTAAAAATGTAACTGCCAAATGCTTGAAATTACTTTTAAGACTGAAAATTTAGAATGTAGCCCTATATGGTGATACAATGACGAAGTGATAATAGTTTCTCAATGCCTCAATAAATAGGAATGAGAAAGCTAAGATGAAATTGTGAAGCACGTAAGTTCACGTGGATGTTTTCTAGAAATTATGGGATTTCAAGAAATTTATATTTGCATAGGTCATTCGACTTGATTACATTGAAACAAGTTCAGATGCGATAGAAACACGTAAACTTGATGCCAGTTTCTGTATTTCAGCTGTTGAGTTCACGTCGATGAGTTGAAGGAATTGATAAGAAATACGTGACCAATGTTGTTTGTTCCGAGTTAGAATAAGGTTTGGTTATGTGGGCTCGAACTGACAAAATGAATGTGAAAATGGATTTTCCACACTCAATTCAGCAGAAGGTTACTACGCCAACCTTAATAACTTGATGTATCAATAGTATTATATTTACTCTTTTATTTGTTTTTAATCTATTTTGTAATTTTTGTATTTCATGTTTTTGTTTTTATGATTTTGTTTTTTGTATTTTTTGTTTTTTTGTTTTTATGTTTTGTGTTTTTTTTTTTTGTTTTTTTTTGTTTTGTATTTTTGTATTTTTTGTTTTTTTGTTTTTTTGTTAAGGTAAATGTGATTTTTTGAAAAAAACAAAAAACGAAAAAGACAAAAAAAACCAAAAAAATATGTCGGCCACCCCCCTACCTTGTTAACAAAGTCACGGTAGCTTGTTAACAACGGTACCTTATTAACAGTGGTACCTTGTTAACAAAGTCACCTTAGGGGCCATCCAGAAATGAGCTCATCAAAAATTGGCCTTTTTTGAACATACATACAACCTCATCATTTGGAAAAGATACATACATACCACAACCTCATCTCATCATTTCAAGATTTATGTTACGTAACTCATTCAATATCATACCGGTACATTAAGTGTACCGCGACCGGTATGGTCCAATTTTACAACGCGTTGTTAATAATGTACCGTTGTTAATAATGTACCGTTGTTAATTAGGTACCGTTATTAATAAGGTACTCTTGTTAATTAGGTACTGTTGTTAATAAGGTACCGCTGTTAATAAGGTACCGTTTACAACGGTACCACGTTTACAACGGTACCACGTTTAAAAAGGTACCACGTTAACAACAGTACCTTATTAACAACGGTACCTTATTAACAACGGTACCTTATTAACAACGGTACCTTATTAACAACGGTACCTTATTAACAACGGTACCTTATTAACAACGGTACCTTGTTAACAACGGTACCTTATTAACAACGGTACCTTAATAACAACGGTACCTTATTAACAACGGTACCTTATTAACAACGGTACCTTATTAACAACGGTACCTTATTAACAACGGTACCTTATTAACAATGGTACTTAATCGACAACGGTACCTTATTTAAACAACACATTTAAGCAAGACAACTAGAAAATCAGGAAAACGATCAAATTAATTAATGGCAAGACCGCAACACATGCCTTTATAAATGTCGGTTGACACCACTCTGCACCCAATCAAGCCTGACGAATAATGTTACGTACACATACCAAGTCTATGACGTTGACACCACTCTGCACATATCCATGACGAACAACGTTACGTGCACATTACCAACTCTGATACGTTGACACCATTCTGAGGCCCTTTGATGAAGCATGGCGTATCAGTCACTAGAGCACTATTAGTATTCACTACTTCCAAATTTGAGATCGAATTTAATCGAAAGCATCAGTCATGTAATGACCAGATAGCCCGCTGTAAAATCAGCATTAAATAACCCAAGCTTAGAACAAAGGCGCGGCTTTATGTACGCGCGCACGCGCTAATTCTGCTATACAAAACAGTAACAATAAAGTTTTGTACAGTAAAATGTTGCAGCGCGCTACGCAACCACTTGATCAAAACAAAAGCATATGATCTTTCCCCAAAAGTGGAACAAATGTCAAATGTGTAAAAATTTGTCGGCATATGTCAGAGGCCAGAGTTTGGTTTGAATTGACTTTTTGGTGATCTGAATGTGTTGTAGAGATAGCATTGATAAGTTTTTGGTGCTGGATTGCCACCCTGGTGCCACCAGATAGCCGCCAAAGCCACCTATTTTCATAAAGGTATAACCCGTAATTCTATGTACTTTTGACGGTTGAAGGTGGGTCATAGGTACTCAAATTGATGCTAGAGATGTTTAAGGAAGTGTTTCTAACGATTAATAGATGGTACATAACCCTCATACTTGATTTGAGAGGCGTAGCCGAGTTTCCAAAAAAGTGGAACAAATGTTTAAACATATTTGGAACAAAAGTGTAAAAATTTGTCGGCATATGTCTGAGGCCAGAGTTTGGTTTGGATTGACTTTTTGATGATCTTAATGAGTTAATGTGTTGTAGGGGGATTGAATCGATAGTATTGATAAGTTTTTGGTGCTGAATTGCCACCCTGGTGCCACCAGATAGCCGCCAAAACCACCTATTTTCATACGCGTATAACCCGTAATTCTATGTACTTTTGACGGTTGAAGGTGGGTCATAGGTACTAAAATTGATGCTAGAGATGTTTAAGGAAGTGTTTCTAACGATTAATAGATGGTACATAACCCTCATACTTGATTTGAGAGGCGTAGCCGAGTTTCCAAAAAAGTGGAACAAATGTTTAAACATATTTGGAACAAAAGTGTAAAAATTTGTCGGCATATGTCTGAGGCCAGAGTTTGGTTTGGATTGACTTTTTGATGATCTAAATGTGTTGTAGGGGGATTGAATCGATAGTATTGATAAGTTTTTGGTTCTGAATTGCCACCTTGATGCCACCAGATAGCCGCCAAAGCCACCTATTTTCATACGCGTATAACTCGTAATTCTATGTACTTTTGACGGTTGAAGGTGGGTCATAGGTACTCAAATTGATGCTAGAGATGTTTAAGAAAGTGTTTCTTACGATTAATAGATGGTTCCTAACCTTTATACTTGATTTGAGAGGCGTAGCCGAGTTTCCAAAAAAGTGGAACAAATGTTTAAGCATATTTGGAACAAAAGTGTAAAAATTTGTCGGCATATGTCTGAGGCCAGAGTTTGGTTTGGATTGACTTTTTGATGATCTAAATGTGTTGTAGGGGGATTGAATCGATAGTATTGATAATTTTTCGGTGCTGAATTGCCACCCGGGTGCCACCAGCCACTTATTTTCATCCAGGTTCTAAAATGCAACAAATTGTGCAAAAATTTTTGGCCTTTTTGACAAAAAAGTGTAAAAATTTGTTGATAAATGTCGGAAACTTGAGTTAAGTTTGGACTGAATTTTTGATTCTATAACTGTAGGGGGACTGTATTGGTATAATTATTTTATACACAACAATAATGCTAACAATTTTAACACATTTGTTCCACTTTTTCAGAAACTCGGCTACCCCTCTCGAATCAAGTATAAAGGTTATGTACCATCCATTAATCGTTAGAAATACTTTCTTAAACATCTCTAGCATCAATTTGAGTACCTATGACCCACCTTCAACCGTCAAAAGTACATAGAATTACGGGTTATACGCGTATGAAAATAGGTGGCTTTGGCGGCTATCTGGTGGCACCAGGGTGGCAATTCAGCACCAAAAAATTATCAATACTATCGATTCAATCCCCCTACAACACATTTAGATCATCAAAAAGTCAATCCAAACAAAACTCTGGCCTCAGACATATGCCGACAAATTTTACACTTTTGTTCCAAATATGCTTAAACATTTGTTCCACTTTTTTGGAAACTCGGCTACGCCTCTCAAATCAAGTATAAAGGTTATGTACCATCTATTTATCATAAGAAACACTTTCTTAAACATCTCTAGCATCAATTTGAGTACCTATGACCCACCTTCAACCGTCAAAAGTACATAGAATTACGGGGTATACGCGTATGAAAATAGGCGGCATTGGCGGCTATCTGGTGGCACCAGGGTGGCAATTCAGCACCAAAAACTTATCAATACTATCGATTCAATCCCCCTACAACACATTTAGATCATAAAAAAGTCAATCCAAAGCAAATTCTGGCCTCAGACATATGCCGACAAATTTTTACACTTTTGTTCCAAATATGCTTAAACATTTGTTCTAGGGTTTCCATTATCTACTTGAAATCTTTTATCTAGATAAATAGATAATTTTTTCGCCATTATCTAGATTATCTAGATAAACTAGATAATTTTTGACTGCGAAATTTATCCAAATTTGACACAATTTTCAACAATAGAAATGCATGACTGTTGCAGTGGAACATCCTACTATAACCAGCTGTCGGTTATTGAAATGGATGATATTAATGGCCACCAAAAGTTCATGACGATATTAGGATTTTGAATTCAGGATTTTGAGTTCAGGACATTCATTGCTTCATTTTGATTGAGTTGAAATCAGTTATCACCCATAAATTCTCCCATCATAAAGTAACAACATTATCTTCCAATTAGTTGCTATTAATACTTGCATTATTCATCGGAAAAGAGTCAATAAATGTGGAAATAAAGTAAATTTCATGATGATGGCCTCGGAGTTGCTGGAATGCTGGTAAAATTGAGTATAACTGAATAAAAAATAAGGAATCAAATTCCCTCGTATTAAATCATCATAACAAACAAAGTTGCCAGTTCCTTGACTCTTGAGCTGAATGCATTAATATTGACCGTTTTGTAGGTTACTTTCAAATAAGCAATCACTTTGCCATAGCTGGAGGCTACTTTCGTACATATTTACAGCCTACTTTTTGTCAAAGGGCGTCAATAATTTGACATAAATTGGAAGCAGAATAGCGAGTGTTGGGGAGTAGGTATTTAACTTTCGTTAAAGTGGCAAATGACGATTTGTAAGATGTGATAAGATACTTTGAACAACGCCTTCTAATTCTGTAGCTATTCATATCAGTTTAACAAAGGTCAAATCATCAGTAAAACAGATAGTACTTGCGGCCAAACAGCCTGCCCATGAACCTGAGGGCCCTAAACATTGAACTATGTCCATATAGAATCATGAAATGAGTTGCCCAAGTCCTATCATGCATAGCCATAAATTGTCTTACTACCTAAGATATCCGAAACGGGTATGAAGATGAACAGATCAGAAATTTTGAAACTTTGTAATCCTACAATTATTGAAGAAATTTAGGAAAAATGGCGATTTTAGCTGAAATTTCATGGCAAAAGGGATATGAAATTTATCTAGATATCTAGTACAAATTATCTAGATAAATAGATAACGATTTTTTGCAAATTGTCTAGATAATCTTATCTAGATAATATCTAGATGGAAACCCTAATTTGTTCCACTTTTTGGAAACTCGGCTACGCCTCTCAAATCAAGTATAAAGGCTATGTACCATCTATTAATCGTAAGAAACACTTTCTTAAACATCTCTAGTATCAATTTGAGTTCCTATGACCCATCTTCAACCGTCAAAAGTACATAGAATTACGAGTTATACGCGTAAGAAAATAGGTGGCTTTGGCGGCTATCTGGTGGCATCAAGGTGGCAATTCAGCACCTAAAACTTATCAATACCATCGATTCAATCCCCCTACAACACATTTAGATCATCAAAAAGTCAATCCAAACCAAACTCTGGCCTCAGACATAAGCCGACAAAATTTTACACTTTTGTTCCAAATATGCTTAAACATTTGTTCCACTTTTTTGGAAACTCGGCTACGCCTCTCAAATCAAGTATAAAGGTTATCATGTACTATCTATTCATCATAAAAAACACTTTCTTAAACATCTCTAGCATCAATTTGAGTACCTATGACCCACCTTCAACCGTCAAAAGTACATAGAATTACGAGTTATACGCGTAAGAAAATAGGTGGCTTTGGCGGCTATCTGGTGGCATCAAGGTGGCAATTCAGCACCTAAAACTTATCAATACCATCGATTCAATCCCCCTACACCACATTTAGATCATCAAAAAGTCAATCCAAACCAAACTCTGGCCTCAGACATATGCCGACAAATTTTTACACTTTTGTTCCATTTTTGTTCCATTTTTGTTCCAAATCGGCGAAACATTGACTCAACAAAAGAGGCAATGTTTCTTCGTGCCAGTCTCGCCATGGAATTTCAACCTTTGTGGACGATATAACGTGTCTTGGGTCCCACTGCCGCGGATTTGGTTGGCTGATGATCCAGGAGGGTGCTAAACTCCGAAAGAATGACATGCTGATTCCTATAATGCTATCTTCCCATGTTTTTGGTTCGCAGTTTGTAACTTTCTGAATAACAAAATTTGTGTGCAACATCTGTTCCTTGAATAAGGCAGTAATCTGCTGTAATTTTCTCTCATTAGTCACGAAGAAGTAGCGATAAATCGTACGAATTGAAATGATTTTTTCTAAAAAAGAAATATTGAAAATCAGGTAATTCTTTTAAAACCAGGCGTTGTGTGCCAAATAATATGGAAATCATTTCGTGCTGCATCATATTTACACATGTTTCAGATAACCTAACATATACAAATATATCTAAAAGCACATCACACATTCCAAGCACAAGTAATACGCTATTTACATTCGTTTAAATAAAAATCAAAACTAATTTTCTAAAGAACGGTTGAAAATAACCACTATATCGAATATCGAATTAACATAACTAGGCAAAATTACGATCTACGATTGCACTAACTTAGCCGGCCTTTTTTACCGGCACCTCACTTGGCCTTAAGGGCCGGTTGAATAGAGGCTGATAAGGTATGCTGGAAGGCTGTCTAGGATGTTCCACAGATGCATTATCGACCCGATCATGCACAACATTCAACAACATCACTTTTGGGTAAAGTTTCCCAAAAGATTTTCCATAGAATTTTGCGACTCTATAGTATGAAAGAAGGCTATCGCCTATCAGTAGAATACCAATGAATAAAAGGAACTTATTCACAATTTACTCAAAATCTCATTGTATTTCGAAATTGAGTACTCAGTACACGCTATTTAAATGAATTTTAACTACAATAAGCTGTTTTTAAATTTTAATTACACAAGAAAATTTTGTAATCGGACTATCAATGTTGAAAACTTTGGGTACTACCAGGGAACGGTCTCACTTTCTCGTTGGCCTAAAATTAAAGTTTATCGGCTATTGCATACACTCCTTCTGGTGACCCACTAACGATCTGATTGTGAATGATTTGCCGCAATTAACGCACGGAACGAACTTCCCCGTCACGACCTTCCCGATCACCTGGGTGGGGGACTTCAAGCCGTTGGTAGTGTAGGGGTCCCCCGACGGCACATCAGTTATCGTTTTCTCCCGAATGTGACTGATTTCGGGGTTTATCATCGTGTCTCTCAGATCATCCTGGTTCTTGAGAGCACACTGAATCTCGTGGTTTTCTATAACGGAAGCCTTGAAGGCGCGGCCACACACCTCGCAAGGCACCATGTTGCCCTGGGGCGTGATGGGGGGCGTGGGGTGGGCTGGCTTAAGCCCTCCCCGCCCACTCCCCCACCCGCCATGGTAACAGACCTGCTCAGGTTGGACTTCTGGCAGAAGTTGTGGTAGTGCGTGTTGAGCTTGCTCTTGAGGACCAGCAGCCCGCATATCATGCAGTTCAGAACCAGACCGGGATCCACGCCCATCACCAGGTCTACTTCAATGTAGTTACTAGCCATGCTGGTATCCACCAAACTGCCCTCCAAACTAGCACACATCCTGTCAGTGGAGCGGGCTCGGAGGCCGCTGTTCGGTCTGGAGCCGTTGTACCGAGAGAAAGGACCGTCTCCCCGGGGTGGCGGGGACTCCACTTCCTCACTCCGCTTCTTGGAGGGTTCACTCTTCCGGAGCTTGGAAATGTTCTTCCGGGGGTAGGTTTTCTCAGCCTTCGTCTGCGAAATGTTGTTGTTGTTGATGCCCGTGTTATCAGGAGGCCCTTTGGCGATGGTCATGACTTTAGGGGCTGACGAGCAATTCCGGGAGTGAACAGAAATCACGTTCGATGGGAAGTCCTTGTGACAAAAGTCACACTTCTCAAACTTGGGAGTTTCTTTCTGAGATATTGGTTCCGATCTTGCCTTGCACTTTTTAACGTGAATGTTTATCGCATTGTGGCTAATGGCCTTACCACAGAACTGACATGGTAGAGTTCGGAGAGGTCCTTTCATCATGATATTCTTATTGATTTGATCTTCAACCTTGTTTGGCAATATATTAGTTGACAGGTTCTTATTACCCTTACCAATACCAGTAGTTGGGAATTCTGGTTCTTTCTTCTCGATAGTTTTAGTTGAGAAAGACTTCTCTCGTTTAAAAGCAATGGCATCGACCTGTTCGCCGTCCACCACCACAATCCTCTGTCCGTAGTAGCCGGACCCTGACTGGAGGTGGGTGGCGGGCGCCATCTTCAACTTGTTACATATCTCCTCGTGCTGCTCTATTCTTGTGGGCAGGAAGGTCCGCGAGCACTTCTTACAAGGCACGAGGTTATCACTCGCTGCAGCGTTAGATGCTTCGTTTATCTTAGCAATCTGAGCAGCTTTTATCTTGGGGTCCTTGCTGAGCGGCTCATCGAATTCTACCGGTTTCACAGGGCGTGGTTGTCGCTTCTTCTTCGGCAGCTTGCTATTCTGGTTCTCCCACTTCTTCAGGCACTGAGGCTCGTGGATAGCGATGCTATGAGAACCGAACTCCCGGCCACAGATGTAGCAAACCACCCCGATTTGCCTGCGCATGACGTTGTGTGTAGGGAGTTAGGAGGGGCGAGAAGAGAGCTAGCTGTCACATTAGCTGATAGAGAGGAGATCACGTGACCATCTTCTACCTCAAATTTGATTGTGTGTTAATGTAGCTATTGAAAGCGCAGGCAACATGCATCTACTGAGCTCAATGACACGTTACATGTTACGAGTCAAGTTAAAATGATGGAAAATGGGGAGGTATGTAAGGAAATATATAATGAAATAAATGGTTGATCAAAGTCTGTTCAACGTAGCGTAAAAATGTCGCATTTTCTCAAGTGTCTACTACCTACTTTATGATTGAAGAAATAACGTTTATTCAATGTAACTATCTTCTTAAGAAATGCAACTTTAAACGCTTTTATCTAACTACAAGAGTACAAGCAGATACGTAGTGGATACGGTTGCTATGGTACGGAGTATTGAGCAAGTTCGATTTGCATGATCCTTTTAGAACAGAGGATAAGACTACTTACAAGTAGGTATTGTACGAAATACACAAATACTTTATTCAAACTTAGCGAGTACTATTATGAGAAATCATTACACGATGCTGATCTAGTCGTCTAAATTCCCGTGAAAATGGTCTCCTTAGATAATTATACATGATATAATTTGCCTTAATTCGAAGTAAATTTTAATAGCTTAATAAGACCCTTAAACACAAAGAACAACCATGAAAACTACCAACAATATGCAGCAAAGATATTATATTCCAAAGAATTTTATTTGATCGTTCCTAAAATAAACCTTTACAGTGTGAGAAACGTGATAACCATCATTGAAATGATAGTAAACTACTAGACCGTGTGATACCATGATATTATTACCTTACATATCATATTTAATCATGGTGATCAGTATCCTGTACCTACTACCAGAAGAAGTCTATACGTTCGGCCGTTTTACAGTAATTAAATATGAATCTGTACTCAGTATTGTGTATTGTACGGTTTTCGAGCAATCACAGACCAAACAGTCCTGGGTTTAGTGACACAAGATCCCAACTCACACGTCAGATTTGTAGCGTTTTATCTCATGGTTAAAGCTGCTGCGCTAATGTCAATTTACATATTATTGTGAAGTAAATTCATCGTAGTACATTTAGTACATTGCACTACATTTAAGCACACGTCGCGTGTGTATCTTGTACAAATTTCAAAGCACATTGCAGCTCATAGCCGAACTCGTGTCATTATTGATTATAAGTTCAGATTTTAGATGTGGCTCGATGATCAACAACCGCCAATCAGTAACGAGAGATTTGCTATCTTGTTGTTGATAAAACTAATTTTCAAGGATAGTATAACATCATCTACAGTTATTATTTTTCGCAAAAATATCCTGAAATCGTTGATAAAAACAACCAAATCGTTCTTTTGGCTAAACGGACGAATATGATGATTGACTATACAATCTAATCGGCTAATCTGTTAACTAATAAGCGGCAAAATTAAAAAGAACGAGAAAGCTATTTCGATGATCTACCTAACTAAAGGATTGCATGTGTACATCGCAATGTCAATGGAAATGATCTCTGAGTACATTGATCCAAAGGTTATCAGATTACGTGACCCAATCTACATGAGGTCCTCATGACGACAGAATGGTTGTTCTGCAAACTTGCTTCTATACAATAAAAAAGCGAAATGATTGGCCCGAATTTTTCGCGGATTTCAGATCTTATAACAAAATAGTTCCTTCTTATTTTGAGCGCTGTGGTCGATGGAACGAGGTACCTATGTTTCGCATCGCACTAAGGAAGCTGGGAAATATGGTTGGAGGCTCGACGGCATAATCAGATTCATGAAGACCGAAAAATATTTACGACCTTATAAAATGCAATTGCAGCAATGAGCTGTGGATTTTGGCGCTACACGCTTGACTGATTCGATAAGTGGGTCGAGCGATTTATCTTCACAAAATTCGTGAATTGTGCACGTTACTATGCCTTGAAGCTTTTAAGTATTCATGCAACGTAGACACTCATAACGTACCATGTAGCAATTGCACGTAAAATCCGATGTGTACTTGTTTGCTTGTTTCTGTATGATGTACATTGTACAAGACGTATTAATGTGTACTTGAGTCTATATATTTAGATGTAGTATATTATGCACTGAGCAAAAACTTAAATGTGTTCGAATGGTATTTTTCTGCATCGCTATAGGCACACTACATCGATGCAAATTGGAGATCGAGTATAACTTGCCGTGGTACAATACAGTAATATTACGCCTGGGGCGCTAATTCACATTTGGCGGACCCCTCGTGCCAATTAGCGTACTAATAAGTACTCTCCCCAAGTGATTGGTACACTAATAAAGTAATTAGTAGACATTACTGTATATTACCTCTATTAATCATGCAAATAGTTCATCTGAAAATCAATGCCAGCGAGTTAATTAACACTTATTTATGAATTAAATATAACATTTAGATTCCAGAATTTTATGCTCAATCAGTCATGCAACTTAATTATGGGCAGGTTTGAGTATAAATCAATAATCATCAAATTCAAGTTGTAAAAATAATTGATTCATATTTTAGATGTATATATTCAAAATTACGTTTTAAAACAAAAATACATAATAATCAGCTGATCGAAGCACTTGAAAACAAAATACAATTCGGCTGTACTGCTCAATAAGTGCATGGCCCTGCAAAACTAATTAATTGCTCAGCAACAAATTACATGAACATACATTATTTAAAGAAACTCAATACCCTACATCAAAAGGCATGAGCTATAAATTTATAAATTTCACTTGTCATCGTTCTTGAAAACAGTGGATTCCATGTCTTTGCGGGGCTCAACAGGTGGTCGTATGTTTTTCATGATCTGTCGCCCATAGTCAGTGTTTACTAAACCGGCATTCCGGAGAGCTTTCTCCACTTTGAACCTCATGTCGTTCTGAATAGCACTGTCCTCATACCCGAACATCCTGAACAGTTGGTAATTGTCCACATATTCAGTTTCTTTCAATTTGGAAGCACTTGCTTCTGTATCTTTGAATATCCTTGTTGGATCGACTTTTGCTTCCACAGCAACTGTCGCGGCAAGCTTCTCAAGTTGTTCCTTTTTATTTTGCTCTTCTTCTAATTTTTCGGCAGCAACCGTTGCTTGATCAGTGAGCTTTTTCTGGTGTAAGTCTTGTCGATACTCTACACGTTTTTTGCCATCAGCCATTTTCTTCTTTTTCCTGTTTGCATCTTTCTGTTGAAGCTCTTCCATTTTTCTTTGATATTCCTGTTCTTTGATTTCTTTCATATCTTTAAATGCCTGAATTTTGTCTTTTTCAACTTTACGTTGTTTAGTTCGTTTTTTCTCATAGTCAGACCTTTCTTTAGCCATGTTTTTCTGGACTTCAAGCAAATCTTCTTCCTCTTTTTTGATCTTTGACAATTTTAGTGCTCTGCATTTCAACAATTCTTCAAATAACCGAGCTGTTTTCTCTTTCTGTGTTAAAATCTCATCTGCTTTCTCCTGCATTTGTCTGAATATTACCCACTGCTGCCTACAGTCGGCTTCAGCATTAAATACAAGCTTCTGTAGAGCATCTCTATGCATGCGCTTGATAGTTTTCCTATGTTCACTATACATGCCATGCAACTGGATCCACTCACCGTGCTGCTTTAGTTCTTGTTCAGTTCTGTGGGGGAGTATGAGTTTCAGCATCTCCAGGCACAACTGACTCCTTTGGAATTTATCAACAGGATACTGTCCTGAGATGTGCTGAAACAAAACATGGTCTTCAGATGGCCAGCCACCATTCTTACCTTTGTCCAATGCAATGCTATAATAGTTTCGTAATTCTATCAATGCATCATTGTATCTCTTATCAACTGACAAGTACTCCTCTATATACTCACAAATAGTTTCATTATGAGGGAACCTAAGTCGTAACAAAGATTCTGTTACATCTTCTGCTTTGAATTCCCATGCTTTTAGCACATTATTAAACATTCCCAAATCCTCTTCAAGAGACTTACTTTGTGCATTGAGGATATCCATAATATGATTTTGTTGGTCAAACATGTTGCTATAAACTGATTCAATCTCCTGTCCATTACATTTGTCCTCACTTCTGAGCCAATGCTGCATGTCTTCAATGAACTCCCAAACAGGCTGGATGGTTTGAGTTTCAAATGATTTAAAATCATCTTGTAAGATTTTCAAAAACTCACAAATTTCGTTTTCACAAAGCAATTTTGCTGGATCAGCTTGTTCACTAATGACAGCAGATAAGGATCTTATCTGTGATTTTATAGAAATGTCTTCCTTCAACCAAACTTCTTTGTGTTGATTGAATGCTGATGTAGTACCATATCTTGTTTTGATCCCATTGAACTTTTTAAGATGCTGTCTATCAAGTTGGAGCTTGAGTTTTTCTTGCTGCAATTTCAGTCTCAAATCTTTATAATTCACTTGACGATAGGTCTGATTAGCTTCTGCACTAGAACCAACACAAAATCTTGTGGCCAGCTCATCAATGTTACCTTTCCCCATTGGCCTGAGCATATTGATGTGAGAAAATATGTTAATACAAAAAGATTACATGCCAGGGGCAATATCTAATACCTATTATACTTGGCATATTAGAAATTGGTGAATTGCTCCGATTGTATACATGATATCATGTGATCTCCTTAGAGTCTGATACCAAATGGACCAATCAAATGGTTGTATCTGATATCGACATCGTCCAATACAACTATCTGATAGGTCAATTTGGTATCCCATACAATGGATGTCAGGTGATACGCTGTCAAAAATCTGCGCATTCTGCCAATTTCTAATATGTAATTGAAAGCATTTTGTAAGTGCATAAGTAGAAAAGAAATAGATGCATGAAGAAGCAGATTTTGATATGTAGTATGTTAGTATGTATTATCTTACCTTAAAGTTAAGATACCATAGTTAATAGTTTAGCTTAAGTGTCAAACTAGTGCTCTTTCTTCAATTTCTACTTTGTTTCTAGGAATGTCTAATTGGCCAGAATCTATAATATCTATCAAATTTTGAGTGTCTCTTATGCCAACATAAGGCTATAAAGAGGCAAGATAGTGTAGGCTTTTGATTATTATTAGATGTATTACATATACAGTAATAGGATTCCTAGAAGTGCAACTTGTGCATATTGAACTATGTAAAGCCAAGTGTTAAAAGCACGATGATAATTGCACAAGGCTTAACCAGGTGCAACTTTTTTTCATAATTGCATGCCTAGGAATCCTATTCCTTTATTATAAAGTGTTTCAAACAATGCTATCATGAAAATTAAGGCAAATTATACTGGGCAGGCAAAAAAGTTACAAAAGTAACGCATTGTAACTTTGATTGTGTTTGGAGTTTCTTTGAGATGTGAAATGTATGTGTACGATCAATTTTTGCATAAAAAATTTGAAATATCTACTTCAAAAATGTTCGAGTTATCAACAAAAACCGGTCTGTCAACTACCGACTTTCCTAGACCCGCATAGGTGTGTGTACGCGCCGCGCGCTTCCCTACGCGGAAGCGAAACGCGGATGATAACTGGGTAGCCCTAACCATTCCTGGCTAGTGTCCCATATAACTCTGGGCTCTTCATTATCTATGATAATGACGTCAGTCAGAAAAATATAGTTAAGCGCACTTAGCGCTTTAAGGACTTTGGTTAGGGTCACGATTAGGGTCAGGATTTGTTAGGGTTAGGGTTAGGATTAAGGTTAAGGTTTTGGTTAGGGTCATGGTTAGGTTTAGGATACAGAAAAATTGACCTTTAGGTCTGTGATGTCACTCAGACGGGTTTATATGGGACACATACCCCATTCCTAAGCCCACATAGATGTGTGTACGCGCCGCGCGCAACCCACACAGGGATATACGTGTTTAGCAACCCTAACCAGGACCCTGGTTACGTTTGCTAAACACGTATATCCCTGTCTGCGTTGCGCGGCGCGCTTCCCGTAGGGAAGCGCCGCGCGCGTACACACACCTACGCGGGCTTAGGAATGGTTACGTGCACGTAGTGCGCGGAGCGGGAAGCTTAAGCTGCAGGTTTTGCTTACCCTAACCAGGGCCCTGGTTACGCGCACGGAGTGCGCGGCGCGGCAAGTGCACCCCTGGTTAGGGGAAAGGTTTTGCGACGCCTTTGGTTAGGGGAAGGACGGAAGGTTTCGATATGCTTGCCGTGCTGCGCACTCTGTGCGCTTAACAAGGGCCATGGTTAGGACAAACTCTAACCAGAGCCCTCTTTTGCGCGCGACACGCGCTGTCTGCGTTAACTATAACATAACAACACCTGGTTAGGTAAACCGCTTTATTAAACTTTGCCAAACGTTATCTGGCCCCGGGCCCCCTTCTTGCGCGCGCTCAGACAACGTTTGACAAGAATGATCAATTTGGAGATAAGAGTTGCATTTGCATTTCAAATTGATGTCTTGATGAATTTATTCTTTATACTTGTTTGTATAATTAGGGGTGCCACACCGCGTATTTGTGCACAAAGTACAAGCACGAATTTACAAGCACGAATTTACAATTCTACAAAAGTGAAACACAATTTTTGCATTCAAATGGTCCTAACTTAAAATCTACTGATCGGATTGGTTTGAAATTTGAATATGTTCTAGAAAACATAATGATGCAGTTGTACAGCGTTCTAAAAGGGCCAAACTGAAAATAGTCATTTGGTATATTTGATATTTGATACATATTCAATACCTATTTTTTCATTTGGCCCTATTGGAACAGTGCAGGTGTTCCAAATGGGCCAAATTAATAAAACAAATAATTTAATAAAACAAATAATTTACATTTTGTAGCACATTACACCATGATTCAAACACAAATTCCTTTGATCATATAACAATTGTGATTTTAAGTAGTTGGATACTTGGTTGATGAGAGACATAGCATTTAATTAGCAATTAATAAAGTAATGATTTAAAATTAAAAAAAGGGAGACAGACAGCCCATTATCATAATAACAAATTATAAGATACGGGGACCCTACCATGCTGGTCCAAAATAAACAACTGCTTATAATAAAATAAAAAAAGAACTAGTAAGGTATAATTTGATATTATAAACAGGTTTCATAACCTGCCATTGTAAACAGGAAACGTAGCAAGTAGTTGGTATAATGATTAAATTTTCTAAAAAAAAGAGAGTTGTGTTGTGGGCTACAGGAAATACTTGTGGAAAACTTGGGTATCACCTTTGGTACAACAACTATATTAACAATTTAAAACAGTTTTCCCAGGAAAAATTTACCTAGTGTAGTAAGCTAGTGTAGTGAAATACACCTCAAACTCTATTATGGTAAATATCATTTAACTGAAAGCTAAAATTAAACTGATTAATTAAAGTTGACATGACCATTAAAAACACAATTCAGTTCATGTTCTGTTATTAACCTGTGTTCACCTAAGTTGGAGCATAAGTCCCTTCCATATATATACAAATACAGGTAATTATAACATGCAGCAATATTCAACTGTTGATCTGAAATACATGAAAATATGCAAATTGATAATCATAGTAGTCCTTTAGTGAGAACTGCTGTAGGTAAATAAACCACCAAAAAACATCATACTACAAAACTTATATTTTGACATTCCCAGTGCTCCGGATGTCCTGATGACTGAATATTGAGAAGAAATTTTTTAAACCTATTTTTTGCAACACAGGATGATGTGGATAGGTCTGAGAGAAAGTTTGTGTTTAGCTGGGCAGTTGAGTTAGTATTGAATTTATTCCATACAATAGAGCCTCGATACAGAAATTGCTGTCTTGATGTTTCAAGGTTATAAGGGGGAATAACAATGTTATTCCTTTGACAATTTCTTATGGATTCAGGGAACCTTTTCAGTAATGTATACAAGGGAATTGGATATCTATATTTTTTAATTTTGAATATTTCATTCAGCAAAAAAAGTTTGTGTAGATTATGAACAGTTAATAATTTTAACTCAGTGAACAGAGGCTTGGTGTGTTCTAAAACAAAGTCCTTTGGGGCTAAATGTTCATCAATTGATCTAGTCCTAGCACAAGTTTTATAATATTCTGCATGATCAAAGTTCAACTTCTTTCCATAAAGTAAACGTAAGCATCTCTTTTGGATGTTAAATATAGACTTCAATTTATTATTTGATACAGAACCCCAAGCTGATATTCCATAAGTTAAGTGTGAAACAAAAAGTGAGTGGTATAGTTTATTGAAGTGTTCTTGGGGAATGAACTTCTTAATTCTTTTGATAGTGATGATTGAGCTATTTAATTTTTGCTCTAAATGTTCAAGATGGCCTTCCCAGTTCAAATTCTCATCAATGATAATTCCTAGATATCTAACCATATTAGTCTTTTTAAGCTTATTGTCATTCAAATATAAATGTTTATCATGACCTATAATTTTGGTTCTGGCACAAGTTTTGTGCTCCTGATGATTAAGCTTTGGTCTAAAATACATGTAAACACATTTTTCTATATTTATATGAATTTGGTTGCTAAGCATGTATAAATTGACATCTTTAAGAACCTCATTGGCTCTAGAATAAACTTCTTCTTCAGAATTTCCAGTTACAAATATATTAGTATCATCGGCAAACATAACAAAGTGTGAAAGTTGAGAACAGTTAACTATGTCATTGATGTACAAAATGAAAAGTAATGGCCCTAAAACAGATCCTTGTGGTACACCATAAATAACAGGCATCAAATCTGATTTTTCAGAATTATAGTTAGTAAGCTGCTGTCTGTTAGTCATATAACTTTTCAAAAGATTGTGTGGTATGCCTCTTATTCCATAGTTTTCTAACTTAGCTAAGAGTTTTTCATGGCATATTGTGTCAAAAGCTTTGCTAAGGTCTATAAATATACCAAGAGCATGGTTTTTGTTTTCAATGTTAACCGTTATCTTGTCTATAGAGTAGTTCACAGCATGAGATGTTGAATGGTGTTGTATATTTTGTATTTTGAAAACCCATATTAAGTTTTCATATAGAATGTTTTTGAGACAACAAAGTTATATAAGCGGGAATATATTAGTTTTCAAATATTTTCCCCAAAGCATGGTAACATTGAGACAGGTCGCTTTCCCAAAGCATGGTAACATTGAGACAGGTCTATAGTTTTTAAATAATTGTTTATTATCTTTCTTAAAAACAGGAGTTATCTGACCAACTTTAAGTATATTCGGAAATATTCCTAGTTCAATAAATTTGTTATAAAAAGTTGTCAAGTGTGGGTTAATAATTGATGTGCAATTCTTGAGAACTCTTATTGGTATATCACTGGCTTTACCATTCTCCAGTGCAGTAATGATTTTTTCTACTTCTGCTGTTGAGCATGGCTCAAAGAAGACGCTTTCATTAACTCTGTTCTTAATAAAAATAGAAAAGTCTGGTACAGGAGATATTGGAAGGTTTTCAGACTTGAGAGCATTTTCATTCAGGTCATGAGCAACTGATGCAAAATACCTATTAAATTCATTAGCAATAATTCTTCTATGATTCACCAAGACTCCATTCACAAGGAAAGAACACTTTGGTTTTGAAATGCTCTTTCCTCTAAGTTCATTGATCAATTCCCATGTTTTTTTACTATTCCCCTTGCAGTTGCTGAATTTTTTGGAATAAAACATATTTTTAGCAGATGTAATTAAGGCACGTAATTTCTTACGGTACTTTTTATATCTATCATAAAGTTCAGAATCCCCCATTTTATTTCTGTTATTTTTGCTTTTCTTCCATTTTTCATACAAAAAATTCTTATAGTTAATTGAATTGATCAGGGCATTTGTGATCCAAGGATTCTCTATCCTGTTACGTTTTGATTTCTTGAGTGTTTCTGAATTAACTTTAAAACATTCATCTATTGTGTTGCTGATGCATTGAACAAACTTTTCAAAGCCTGTCTCATCAGCACTGAATTCATCAATAGAAAGTTTATGGGTAAGCTTTGAGTTGAATTCAAGGATATGGGATTCACAATAATCATAGTGTGATGAAGAGCAAATGTCATCATCACCACCACTATTGCTTTGGTTAGTTGAATCAATAATGTCATAAAAGCAAACAGTTGGATAGTGATGAGACACTTTAACATCAGTTAATAATCCAGATCCAATGACATGATCTACATCAGAAACAAAAATGTTGTCAATGCAAGATGGGTCACAACCAGGCTTTTCATGGGTAGGAAGAGAGATTGTTGGTATAAAACAGTTACCATAAAAAACATTTTCAAAATTCATTTTATTACAATCATTTTTAATCAAATTAACATTAAAGTCTCCACAGACAATGGAATGGTTTGTTTTGTTTGACAAATTATTGAAAACATTTTCAAGCAAATGATTAAACGTTTTTAAATTGCCACTTGGAGGCCTATATACCACACCAAAGTTAAAGTTTTGGCCTTTGCAAGATATTTCTACAAATAGGGTTTCAATATCAGGGCAAATCATTGTAAGTGAATTGATGATATTTCCTGTAAAACCTTCATTGATGTATATGCCCAAACCACTTCCTTTATGTTTATTGGGATATTTGGAATTAAAGATGGAGGTATATCCAGGGATTTTATAAAGATTTTTATGGCTCTCATTTATGTTTGTTTCAGTTAGAGCCAGAAGATCAAATTGGTTTTGAAGCATTGATAGCTTAGTGAGTAAGGTGTCAAAATTTTGTGACATTCCGTCAATATTATTTGAAAAAACAGCCAGAGGTCTTCTATCAAAGCCAAAATTTTGGGTGTTCATTACTTTGTTAGACATAAGTTTACAATTACTCAGACAACTTTTAATTTTATCTATCTCAGCATAAGCTTCAGGATCATCAGGACTATATTTTTTGTAGCTAATAGAATTAAATGGGGAATATTTTACTATTTTCTGTGCTTGACAGTCACAACAAAACCATTGATCAACTGTCTGATCATATTGAAATGTTTGCTTACCACATTTGGAATGGGAAATTTTGTTGCACAATGAGCATATCAAGATTTTATCATGAGTATAGATATCCTTACAGCAATTCACACATAGTTCACACATAGTTCACGCATTGGCCCCTATAGAACAGCCCATGTTCCAAAAGTGCCAAAGTGGCCCTTTTGGAATAGCTTGGTGTTCCATAAGGGCCAAATGTACTTAAACAGACCAAAATGCTATGTTTTTCATTTGTTTTAGTTCCTCAAAGATTCTACAGCTTTCAAATGACAGGTATTTCATTCAGCAGCAACCCAACTTAATTTCTGACTGTAACTGAAAATTTCTATGGCAGGAGTTCTATCCTGTTGATTCACCCCAGTTTGCATTATGGGTTATTTATTTATTTACAGTTTATTTTATTCTATTTGTATATATTGGAAAATTTTAAATGTGTTTTTTAGAAAATTTCCATAGTTATAGTGACTATGCTACCAAAGTATTCCTTTGCTAGTTTTTAACCTTAATTATTTTCAGCACGTTATTTTATATTGTATTTTGTTTGATTTGCTACATCATATGAATTAGCTAGTAGCTAGTAGTAATGTAGTAGTCTTAGTAATAGTTTTAAAAATAAATCATTCTATTGGTTTTAATAAACTCATGCCAACGCATGGTCAAGTCTGCTGTAAAATATAAATTACATTGTTTCATTAAAATTACATTGTTTCATTAAATGTTTATTAAGCACCTAACAGGCTTTTAGGAAATGGAATGTTAATGCAATGTAACAATTTGGCAATTTACCTTAATTTCATTCCATGAGGGCTAAGTATACCAAAAACAACTTTTACATGAGCAATGATGTTTTTATAGCTTGTTTAGATAGTCAACAAACTTGTACATAGTTTTAAATACCTTTCAACCCCAAGAACACTTGCAAAACTCAGCATTTTGACCGTTTTTGTGCATTTGGCCCTTTTGGAACACGAAGCTATTCTAAAAGGGCCACTTTGGCCCTTTTGGAACACGTGCTGTTCTATAGGGGCCAATTTGGCCCTTTTGGAACACCTGCACTGTTCCAAAAGGGCCGAATGAAAAAATAGGTATCAAATATGTATCAAATATCAAATGTATTAAATGACTATTTTCAGTTTGGCCCTTTTAGAACACTGTAAGGGATCGTTCACATATTACGTAATCAATTTTTGGCCATTTTCAACCCCCTCCCTCCCCCTTGTAATCAAACGTAATCAAAGCCCAACCCCCCTCTCTTGAGGAGAATATTACGTAATCATAGCTTTACCCCTCCCCCCACCTTTTTGAGTAGGAAATGAAGAAAATGGACAGTATAAATACTTTAAAATTGACTAGGTTTCAACTTTGGAAAAATTTATGAAAATATTGAGGTAAATTTTTAAAAATGGTGCTGAAAAATGGTGATTTTGAGTTGTTTTTCTGAAAATTTTGCTAAAAATACCGAGAATTTGTGGCAAAGAATGTCAAAAATTGTGTCCAAAATTGTAAATTTTGATTACGTAATCAACCATCAAACCCCTTCCCCCCTCCCCGTAATCAAACGTAATCATTTGAAAACTCCCCCTAGGTGATTACGTAATATGTGAACGATCCCTAAGCGTAGGAAATTTAGAAATTCAGCTCATAACAGAAGTTATGGCAAAAACAGACGTTAAATTTTGTAAATTGCCACTAAATTGCCCATATCTCGTCATTTGGATCGATTTTAAAAATTCGGGCATAGATCCGTTTGCCACTTTGTCCAGGCGCCAGTCTAATGCAGGTCTAGCGCCGGTTTAATGCAGGTCTAACGCCAGTCTAGTGCAGGTCTAATGCAGGTTTGGCGCCGGTTTTGTGCAGGTTTAGCGCCGGTTTAGCGCGGGGCCAGCGCCAGTCTAATGCAGGTCCTGTGCCACTCTAATGCAGGTCTAGCGCCGGTTTGGTGCAGGTCCAGCGCCGGTTGAGCGCGGTACAGCGATGGTGCAATGCAGGTCTAGCGCCCGGTTTAATGCAGGTCTTGTGCCAGTCTAGTGCCACTCTAATGCAGGTCTAGCGCCGGTTTGGTGCAGGTCCAGCGCTGGTTTAGCGCGGGTGCAGCGCTGGTCCAATGCACCTCGGATGCTATCTCAATATTACTTATGCATTTCATACAGATTTGGCGCCGATTAATTTATGCAGGTTTGACGTCGTTTCATGCGTGTTTGGCGCTGTTTTAATGCAGGTGCAACGCCATTCCAATGCAAGTAAGTTACCACCGTTAGCAATGGTAACGTCCGTTAGGGACCACCGGTATCCATGGTAACGTCCGGTAGCTCCCATCGGTAACCATAGTAACATACGTTACTTCGTTAGTGACCAGTGGTAACCCACGTTAGTTACCAGGTCGGTAACCATGGTAACGTACGTTAGTAACCACCGGTAACCATGGTAAAGTTCGTCAGTTACCACAGATGACAATGGTTATGTACGTAAGTTACCATCGGTAACCATGGTAACGTATGTTAGTTACCACTGGTAACAATGATGAAGTACGTTTATTACCACCGGTAACCATTATTTATTATTATTATTATGAAGAGTCATGGGGCATAGAATTGAACATGCTAAACCTGCATGAAACCGGCGCCAAACCTGGTTTAGCGCGGGTGCAGCGCTGGTCCAATGCACCTCGGATGCTATCTCAATATTACTTATGCATTTCATACAGATTTGGCGCCGATTAATTTATGCAGGTTTGACGTCGTTTCATGCGTGTTTGGCGCTGTTTTAATGCAGGTGCAACGCCATTCCAATGCGGGTTTGGCGCCGGTTTCATGCAGGTTTAGCATGTTCAATTCTATGCCCATGACTCTTCATAATAATAATAATAAATAATGGTTACCGGTGGTAATAAACGTACTTCATCATTGTTACCAGTGGTAACTAACATACGTTACCATGGTTACCGATGGTAACTTACGCATATAACCATTGTCATCTGTGGTAACTGACGAACTTTACCATGGTTACCAGTGGTTACTAACGTACGTTACCATGGTTACCGACCTGGTAACCAACGTGGGTTACCACTGGTCACTAACGAAGTAACGATGTTACTATGGTTACCGATGGGAGCTACCGACGTTACCATGGATAATGGGTGGTAGAATTGAACGGAACCTACCATTGCTAACGGTGGTAACTTACTTGCATTGGAATGGCGTTGCACCTGCATTAAAACAGCGCCAAACATGCATGAAACGACGTCAAACCTGCATAAATTAATCGGCGCCAAATCTGTATGAAATGCATAAGTAATATTGAGATAGCATCTGAGGTGCATTGGACCAGCGCTGCACCCGCTAAACCAGCGCTGGACCTGCACCAAACCGGCGCTAGACCTGCATTAGAGTGGCACTAGACTGGCACAAGACCTGCATTAAACCGGCGCTAGACCTGCATTGCACCATCGCTGTACCCGCGCTCAACCGGCGCTGGACCTGCACCAAACCGGCGCTAGACCTGCATTAGAGTGGCACAGGACCTGCATTAGACTGGCGCTGGCCCCGCTAAACCGGCGCTAAACCTGCACAAAACCGGCGCCAAACCTGCATTAGACCTGCACTAGACTGGCGTTAGACCTGCATTAAACCGGCGCTAGACCTGCATTAGACTGGCGCCTGGACAAAGTGGCAAACGGATCTATGCCCAAAAATTCTTTTTCGCTATGATACTTCAAAATTGTGTTCTCTGACATTTCTGAGATTTTCATAATGATTCGATGAAAAATGGGAAAGATATATCAACTGCCAAACCCATTTTTTCACCAAACATGCTGAACTGACAGAATATACCAGAATAATGAAACTAATCAGTGTGCATGTGCTATGTTTCAATGTTTAGAATTGCGTGCACTGTTTGGATGCATGTGGGTTTTTCAGATTTGATCTATGTCTATCCTGAGTCGAGTTATGGACGAAATACGTTGGAATTTTGACCTCTTGACTTTGTAGATTGATAACTCAAATTCCACATGTAATGTATTTCCCTGAAACTTTCAAGAAACATAAGAGGAAGGATTGAGCTTTAATTTCGATGTTTTATATTATAGTTTGATTGAGGATTTTCTTTTAAATTGTGTGTTTCGTGATGACAATTGATATGTGTAATTTCAAGCAAAATTTCGGCGTTGCACATTTTGAGCACAGCTCCTTGCCCACATGCAGCCTATAACTCTCTCAAATTATCGAAAAAACCACTAAAACTTAGTTTGTTTGAAAGTACTCATCATGCTGATCATTTCAGTACCATTTTTGTGAGGATTCGTCCAAGTCGATTTTTCACATGACCCCCTAGTATAATCTTGACTGTATTTTGTGATGTTTAAGCCTACCTAAAGCTGGTACTCTTAAAATTAGAAACAATGAGAACTTAAAATTGGCCCTGACCTTGAGCAATTTGAAGAAGGGAGTAAATCTACTTTTCTTTACTTAGGACAGAAATTTAGTTGACTCAACCTGTAATGTGAGGTAATGAAGAAAGCTTGCCTGGCTTAAAATCTTGGCCACGCCACCATTGATAAGCTAGTTTACCAATAGCCAAGCCATTGTGCTATTAAAATTCTCCTCTGATTGAAACCAAAAGACTCTAATGGCATAACCAGAAGTGTCATATGACCTAAGTGCTGGCAGTAATCAGTGTGAGCTTCTGCTTCCTCCCATGGTAGGGATTTATTATACAGGGTAGAAAACTTTTTAAAACCTATGAAGCAAGAAAGAAAAATATATTTTAGTTTCTGTGCAGTAAAACAATGTAATTGAACTGAATTGAAACCTAGAGGAGACTGGTAATGTTCCACACAGTAAGTGACCACTTAGAAAGAATTGACATGTTTCATACCTTATATCATCAGAGTTCTAAAATGGAATTTATTCTGGTAAGTAACCATACAAAACTTGATGTGGTTTCATTGTTCCACATTGATAGAACAGATTGATCAAAAGAAAACGCACACTGTACATTTTTACAATGATGTCTGCGCAAAACAGTAAGGTCAAGAAATTGTGTGCGTTTTTCATTTGATCAGTTCATTTGATTGAAGTGTGATGCAAGTGCCTGATATCTCTCAGAAGAATATTTATCACAACTTTATTGAATGCGGGGTTTCAAAATAACAAACAAATACAAAAGGTCTTCTTTGTAGAATAAAAGGTATAAAAAGGTATACATTATTTATACACAACCTTGGCCTTTTTACTTAGACTAAGACATCTTGCAGATAGATGTTTTGAAGAAGTTTTTCTTTTTTGAGATGAAAAGTTATGCTTAATTGTATGTAATGCACATTTAGCATAAACTCCTGCCATTGAACAATCTAAATAACTATTCACATTTTGATATATTCATGCCTTGAACTTATCTACTACCACCATCAGCTATTTTACAATGGGATCTTTTTACACATACAAATGCCAGTGGCAAGGTTGCAATGTAAAGGTTGAAGCTCTTGATGAACTTCTTGGTCACATTGAAACTGTTCACATTCCAAAGGAGCGCCCATTATATGATGAAACTGATCGAAGGTACCGATGCTTTTGTTAGTTTCAATAATGTAATAGTGGCAATGAATAGTGAATACCACTGGGTAAGACAAGATTCCACAGTGTAATAATGTCTTAATGCATAGTCTCATAATATAGAGCTGTACTTATGATTTGAATAAGTAGAGCTCTAATCTCAGCAATGTAATCTGAGTAAGTATAAATTTTCAATTGAAGGTTAGTATTTATCTTTCAGGGTACTAGAACTCCCCCTCTCATGTATATACAATTATACAAGTGGTCCTGTAAGGTTAAGGTACAAGAAATCAAGAATACAGGCTGATAAGTTTATAAGAGATGGGTTCTCCAATAGAATAGAGAAAGAATGCACTTCTGAACAGCTAGATGATAGGTTAGTATTGTCTATTCAACTGAGTTCATGTAAAATTGTAGTGACTAGGTACATATTGTATATACAATTTTTATGTTTGTTGGCATAGCTGTGCAATCATATAAGTTGATATGCCACTATAATATTCGAATGGTTATATCATTATATGATTAATATCAAAAAAAATATAAATTTGGGTTTATTAAGATCTTATTTCACTCAGGTATTTACTTAAAATTTGATTGGAACTGATGTCCAGCATCGTTGATTACTTAATTTTGCTTATGCTTGCTTAACTGACTCTATCATTTGTCATTTAACTCTATCACAAAAAAAATATAGCTGTAGAAAAAATTACACAAACAGAAGTGACCTGTTATATATAAAATGTCTACCTACTTTTCAGATTCAATTTTGATGAAGATGATTTTGCTTCACACCCTCCACCAATTGCAGATGAACATTTATTGAAAATGGATGTTGTTTCATCACATGCTCAAAATCCACGAACAACAAAGACTGGTATACTGAAAGCAAATGCTAGAGCACAAGAAAGCCACAAATGTCATTGTGGAAAATCATATCGAAATATCAATGGTCTGAGAAATCATATGGTGACATATCATGCTGCCAGAGGTAGTCAAATATCAACTGAAGAAACATGATATATAGTTACTGGCATATAATACAGATAAAGCATTGTTTTCAGACAATTGTTGAAAACTGAATAGATTTTTAATTTGACTCAGTGCTTGCCATCAGGCTGGCATCTGCCCTAGATGTTCCATGGTCCCTATTATAATGTTGCATTTTTTCATTTTTCATCTGTCATGTGTGATGGTAAGTGGTAATAAAACCCAACAGTGGGCAAAACCCAACAGTGCACATTGCTGTACATACAGGGTTAAAAGAAATGGCAAGGATGTATGTGTGATGTTATGATTAATTGAATTGAATTGTGCTTTTCAGAATTAATACAATGGGAAGATCCTATTCAAAACCTGGTTTTATTTTTAGATTATCTTTCAGCTACTGTAAACTCATTCATGGACTCAAGTTCACTTTAAATAAGGTCAACCTTGAGGCAGTTGCATTTGAATGTTTTACTTCTAGATTCATTCCAGGGGCTGTAACAGCCAATGACAGGAATCAAAGGTTAAAATTCACCACCTTCCTCTTATGTATAATTTACGATGCATAATTTACGATGGGTCTTTTTATTTTGATAGGTTGTTATAATTACGTTTTTTCTACTGTCATCTGGCATACAAATTGCTAATATAGGCATTACATATTATATGCTGAGATGATTTAGTGTGCTAAATTAAAGAAAACATCCAGTATATGAATGAATAAATGAACCTCTTATGAGTAACCCCCTAATTAGCAGATCATGGTTAATCAAGAGCTTTTCAAAAGAAGAAGTGATGGAGGACCTGATGAGCTATTTTGGGAAGAGTCTGACACCATTTTCCCTGATCTAAAAGCTGAGCTTCTCGAAAACTACAAGGCTGTGAGTATTTTTATGTTAATTGCTTTTGGCACTTATATTGGCTACTTTTGATGTTGTATGGCTTAAAAGTCAATGGAGTTTTTATAGACAAACCTTATGTCTTTGAATTTGAAATCTATGTTTTAATGTTTTATTGGGATGAAATATAGCCTAAATATAGAGCTGAAATGTACCTATATCTTCAGTGATATTGTTTACAAACTCATTCCAATATCTTCAGTATGTCGAGGGGGAGCAACTGAATGCAAAGAATCTGTCCCACTTGGTGACACAGATATCTCAGTTCCAAGAAGATAACTTGGGCTTTGGTAACAAGTCTAACTCCACACGAATCCCTGTACGTATTCTCATGAACATTTCATCATATACTTACTGTGCGTTTGAGGGAAGCTGCAACTTACAAAATATGTGTCAAATGGAAATCTCAGTTTATGCTGTATGTTTTATTAACCTTGTTAATTGAATTCATCTTCAGGCAAGGCATTTCTATAACGCTAAGAGTCTAGCTATCATACTGGGTGTGATCTACAAATACAGAACTGAAAACAACTGGTAATGTATTATGTACAATTGGGTACCGTACTTATACCATAATATGTTCTGTTGCAGTACACTATGAAAGCAACTAATTATAAAAGCAGCTAATTTTCAAAAATTCTTATCGAATTATTTGGTTCTATTTTTTGTTTCATATAATATAATCTTAGTGGCCAAAAAGTTCTATATTGCCAGTAATTAATAGGCCTAGGTTATAAGACTTAACAGTTACTTAGAAAACACAGCCAATGTCAGAATAGCTCATCAAGTATGGGGCTGGACAGCAGTGTGAATTCTTGATCATCAACAATGAAACCGTGATCATCAAACCGCATCTAGGAACGTAGGTCAGGACTGGCCAATCTAATACCAATACAGCTGTGTTGCTGTGGATATTAATTGAGTAATTGCTACCTGTTGGCAGGAGGAAGATTGACTTCACTACATCTGGTCGAATGTCGAAGCACCTGGAAATAATAGCTGAGATCTGGTTTCAGTTTGTCATTTTTCTTGCATGTTTTGACACATTCTAGGCGCTTTTGTCACTTTTGTCGCGTTTCGACACTTTTTGTATTTGACACCATTCTGACATAGTCTGGCACAATTTGTCGCATTTTTGGACAGTTTTTGACGCGCTTTGTCGCGTTTTGACGCAATTTTGGGTACTCTTCTGACGTATTTTGTCGCGTTTTGACCCTTTTTGTCGCATTTTGACGATTTTTTTGGCGCATTTTGACGTTTTTTTGGCGCATCTTGACGCTTTTTTGGCGCATTTTGCCACTTTTTGGCACATTTTATCGCATATTTCGACACTTTTGGGCGCCATTTGTCGCGTTTTTACGCATTTTTGAACTCATTTCTGGCTCTTTTGACACTTTTCGTCGCATTTTGACGCTTTTTGACCCTTTTAAATGGCTTTTGTCTGCGAGGTTGATTCAATTTTTAATCCTTCATTATCCAATAGAGCTAATAAAAAGCCTAATTAGCTAATTGATGTTTGCATGAGCCAGGCCATCACATTTTTTAAGGTTTTTACTTCTATTCCAACAGCTGTACAGCCAAGGACAGGAATCAAAGGAAACAAGCCAGTGACGGTCAAGGAAGTGTAATCCATACTTTATTTGTCCAAGACTTCGCTGCAATGGGCAGCTCCTTATTTACCCCTCCCACACAGTTTCCTGTACTCCTGTACGCTCGGCTGAGTGAACCGTAGGGCTGCATAGGCTCAAAATAAATCTCTCATCCTTAGCTCAGTGGTGCTGGCCGGGATTTTAGTTCATGACCTTTAGATCTTGTGCCTAAATCGATACCACTACACCACTAAACCACTGACCCAAAAATCAAATCACAGGTAAAATAGGTCAGATCTGGAAACATGCATGCAGTAAAGGGGATCATTTAATAAGTGACAGGAATGATCATAAGACAGGAGATGAGGAATATATTGATTATTACATTAGAAAACGGCTACTTACATAAAGCCTGTGCGCATTGTTTTATGCTCAAAAGTCAACGGCTATTTTGATGGGTGGGGATGATGCCAAAACAAACAAAGAAAACAAAACCTAGCCCAAGCCCCAAGAATCGGAAAAGTAGGGCGGGCCTTATTTTTTATTCATTATTGTTTTTGGTTTTTAAATTTTTCTTTTTCGATAAGGACATACTTTGATCCTAGGACTTATCCCTTGATCCTGGGGCGCACCTCTTGATCCTGGGGCACACCCATTGATACTGAGAAGCTGGGACAAACTCCTTGATCCTGGTACGATCTCCTTGATCCTGGGGCACTCTCCTTGATTGTGGCAAATTTTCCTTGATCCGGAGGCACTCAGCTTGATTCTTGGACGAACTCCTTGATTTTGGGCAAACTCCTTAATTCTGGGATTAACTCCTTGATCTTGGGCACTCCCCTTGACCTTGGGGCAAACCGCTTGATCTTGGGGCACTCTCCTTCAACTTGGGACAAACCTCTTGATCTTGGGGCACTCTCCTTGGGGAATCCTGAATCCTGCAACACTCTCCTTGATCGTGGAACAAACCCCTTGGTCAGTTGGTCCTGGGACAAAATCCTTCATCCTGGAGCATACCCCTTGATCTTGGGCACTCTCCTTGATCCTGGGACAGCTCCCTTGATCTTGGAACACTCTCCTGACTCCTGCGACACTCTCCTTCATCCTGGGACAAACTCCTGATCTGCTGAATCCTGCGACACTTTCCTTGGTCAAGGTACACCCTTCTTGATGCTGGGACAAATTCCTAGACCCTGGGGCCTTCTCCTTGATCCTAGGACAAACCCCTTCATCTTGGGACACTCTCCTTGATCATTGGATAAATTCCTTGATCCTGGGACATTTTTCTCGATCCTGAGACACTCCCTGATTCTGGGACAAACTCCTTAGTTTTGGGACAAACTCCTTGATCCAGGTATCTAGAGGCACTTCCATGATCATGGGACAAATCCTTGATCAATGATAATTTGGACCTTCTCCTGTGTTTAAGTTCATGTTATCAGCCAAAAGTTATACTTAGGTCCTATTCCTCCTATTTATTTACGACATAAAACCTAAGTGCCTTTGCAAAAAGAGTGTAGGTCACAGTAAGCAGGTTGAGTGACGTTGCCTTTTTGACACCACTCTATAATTCTAGACACCACTCTTTATCCTTGACAGCAAACCTTACCCCTGACACCACTCCAAAATACTTGACACCACTCCAACCTCCTTGACATCACTCTCTTTATCCTTGACATCAATCCTTATCCTTGACATCACTCTTTATCCTCGACACCACTCATTATCCTTGACACCACTCCTTATTCTTGACACCACTCCACAGTCCTTGACATCCATCTACAATCCTTGACATCACTCTTTATCCTTGACACCACTCCAAAATCCTTGACACCACTCCAACCTCCTTGACATCACTCTTTATCCTTGACATCAATCAATGTGTGTATAGTGGTTTACAAGGTTTACAAGGTTTACAAGGTTTACAAGGTTTAATATAGAATATTAACCAACTAACGTTGGTTGTTATATTGTACAATAACAATAACAACAAACATCATCCTTTATTTCATGTAAAAGTCTTTCCTGTCTCACATATTTTCATATTTGTTAATATCCTGATATCAAATAATTACAATCTCACAATATTTTCATTGTTCATATCGGTTATGATAACCAGAGTCACACAATTGTCAATAGCTGTTTGAAATCCATTTAATCATTTCACAGTTATCTCTTCCTAGCAATTTGAAACATAAACGCATTGTCTGAGAATATTTAAGAATATTCGTCAACCATTTCGTTAACCAGTAACCTATTATTTGAAAGTCGATTCGGTTGGTTGAAGCACATAAAAGTAACTGTATCATCACACTTTTCCATATGAGCAGTTTAATCCCTACGTTAGTTAAATAAAATAGTGATTTCTCACATTAGGTGATTTCTCACGTTTCTTTTATCCTTGACGTTAGATAATGAGTGTGACTTCTCGGCACAATACTATAATCATCTGTATTAGCATTAATCCTCGCACACAGGGTTGTAGGGTGATAATCTATCGCCCAGTGGCATAATATGAGGATTGTAGGAGCGGCAATCCCAGCCGAAATTTGCCCAAATCGAAGCAAAAAAAGCCCATTTAGGTTGACAGTTATTAAAGAAATTAGATACTAGTATTTGGCTATTTTACGCCGCGCAATAATTCTAATCGTCTCAACTCTTTAGTTTTGATAGTCTTTGTTTCCAAACTGCGTCAGAATCCAATTAACGCGCACGAAACGCGTCGTCATTCATGCCTAAAAAAAGCTACGGGGATCCTAAACTAGCCAAAATATTCCCAAACTAGCTGCCAGACTCCAAAAGTAGCCAGGGAATCCTGTTATCCGTTGCAGGGCTACCATTGTTTGTTTATACAGCCAGGAACTCACCATACAGCCAGGAACTCACCATATCATCTTTTGTTGTGGAACTCAACATTTTGGAAGTTCTAGTTTAAACCACCATGCAACATGCTTATTTGAGTAGATCCCACTGTATTTCGAAATCAAACCGCTGAATCAATCTTAGAATCTTTTGAATCAATTTAATATCTTTCTGATGAACTGATTAGCCTTGTAGGATCATTATTTGCTATCAGAAAACTGAAGATAACTACGAAAATGAAAATTTTAAATTTGACTATAGTCGGGCTCGAACCACGGACCTCGCGTACGACAGATCGGTGTGCTAATTTAAGCGCGCGGTCTAGCCAACTGAGCTAGATAGGCGTGATACAGAATGAAAATAATGTGTAACTATACGAGTAAACCTTGTTACTTCATCCAGTCCTTTTCCTTGACAGCGTTTTATCCTTGATATTGATTCAATTCCCTACATCATTTCTCAAAGAATAGTCAAATTTGATCCTAGCCTTCTCCACAATTCCGTGATTTTGAGACGTCATGAAATCATGATTGAAGTAGTCTTAGATTTTAGAGACGCCACTAGACAGAAAAAGCCATTTTCCCGTCTAAATCCTCATTCCTTGCACTTTTAAAAATTATTCCACTGGGATCTATCCTTGGCATCACTACAATCCTTGAGGTGTGACCACAGTCTTGGGGCATAGGCTTGAATCCTTGACATCCAATATGTAGGATATTTCCAACCCTGTAGATTTGGCAGTGAAATCAAAACCTTGATGTAAATGTGTAAGAGTAAAGTATGAGAATTGTGAATCAGTCTTTAATCTTGACAATGTGCACACCATTTTTACCTTCATTTTAGTTTTGTGATATGCCATTCGCTATGTAAATAGTGAGTGTGTTTGCTCGGTTCTCTTTTTTCTTTTAACTCGTTGATATATTTGCGTCTGGTTTCTATGACATGACATAAAACGTGCACCACTACAGTTGATTATGTACATCACTCAAATTTTTGAGATATCCTCGGTTTCCTTGACTGTGTGAAAATCGTTAAATGTACACTGGTTATCCGGGTTTGTCAAGACATGATATGGAGATAGATCAGTGTGAAATCTTGGAGTTTTAAGTTGTGGTTGATTAATGGCACGTGAAATTGAGATCCCGGGCTTTATTCAGTCTCACGACTCGCTTATTGCGCAGGCTACCATAAAGGTCACAGTCATTGATTGCGTTAGCCTCATCTTCTACCACGTTTACACCCATCCAAATCCTTGACACCATGAACAAATACTTGACATCTCGGTACAATCCATTGTATCTTCCACATTCTATTTCCAGATCATGAGAACTAATTCTGAATTTGGTTGTGTTATATCTTCGTGAAAAACCCTTTGATATATCTAAATATGGTTCTCTCGCGAATTTTTTCTTGCATGCATGATAGAATGATAATTTGGACGATTCTGATTTTTCATATTCCCAGCAATTAGTGAAGAATCAGTAAGTGACTTAACTATAGTCAGCCACGGAATTTGCGACTTGGTAGCGGTTGAATTCTTGATTGGCCATTTTGACAATTTTGGTTTGAAATTTGGATTTTTTAACACACGCGACGCTGTTACGTGATCTTGGTGATAAATTTCATCATTTTTAAAAATCGTTCAATGTTTTTGTACCAAGGAGATTTAAATGCTTTTGACATTCACACAGTGCAGCTTTGATAAATGTGCTCTAGTATACTTGCAGTGAAGGAAATATATAAAATTAATTCCAAAATCCTTGACAACACTCCAAACTCCTTGACATCACTCTACAATCCTTGACACCACTACAAACACCTTGACATCACTCTTTATCCTTGACATCACTCCTTATCCTTGACTCTTTATCCTTGACACCGCTTCGCAATCCTTGACACCACTCCTTATCCTAGACACCACTCCACAATCCTTGACACCACTCCAAAATCCTTGAAATCACTCGTTATCCTGGACATCACACCTTATTGTTGACATCATTCTTTATCCTTGACACCACTCCACAATCCTTGACACATCTCCACAATCCTTGGCATCACTCCACAATCCTTGGCATCACTCTACAATCCTTAACACCACTCATTATCCTTGAACAGTGGTGGATCTACAATGGGGTTGTGGCGGGGTTGCAACCCCTTCACTTTTTCTGCTGTGGGGTTGTAGTGGGGTTGTTGGGGTTGTGAGCTTTGGGCTGTTGTAATCAAATTATACATTACCAAATTGATCCTAGATGCGGATTCAGATTGAAACCTTGAAAATTTTTGCCTGCAGCAAGCTTTTGTGATCAGATTATATATTACCAAATTGGTCCTAGAGGCTGATTCAGATGTAAAATCTTGAAGATTTTTGCCCGCAGCAGGCTCTTATGATAAAATTTTGTTACTTAAATTTGGGTCTTAGACACAGCCACAGATATAGAAATTTTCGCCTGCAGCGGGCTGTTGTGATGAATTAACTATTTTAGGTTTGTTATCACATTGGCCTTCTTAAACACTGCCACAGCTATGTGAAACATTGATTTTCTTGCTTGTAATCAAATTATACATTACCAAATTGACTTGAGTGACAGATTCAGATACCAAATACCTCGAAAATTTTCGACTGCAGTGTACTGTTGTAATAAATTATGTAGCTAAATTGGCTAAAGACACAGTCTTTGATATGTATAAGATTTTCAAAATTTTCGCCTGCGGCGCTCAGAAAGATTAATAAGGATTATGATCCAAAATAATATTGCTGTTACTTGTATTAGTTTTTTGCAAGTGAAGCGAGCGGGCCAAAAAATCTTAAGAATGGATCTGATAGGAAAATAAGCATTTTTTTTGGTGTGGGTGGCTGGATCGCTTTGCGTGCCAACAACCCCGCCACTTTTGGGCAACTTTGTAATCTGTCGACGGACAGTTACCGGTCGGTAACCGGTCGGTTACCGACCACTTAACGGTCACTTAACGGTTGGTTAACGGTCGGTTGACGGACGGTTACCGCCCACGGACAGTTACCGGTCGGTTGACGGATACTTAACGGACGGACAGTTACCGGTCGGTTACCGGTCACTGACCGGTCACTTGACGGTCGGTTAACGGACGGTTACCGCCCACGGACAGTTACCGGTCGGTTAACGGTCGGTTACCGGTCACTTAACGGTCGGTTAACGGACGGTTACTGCCCACGGACAGTTACCGGTCGTTTAACGGTCGGTTACCGGTCACTTAACGGACGGTTAACGCCCACAGGCAGTTACCGATCGGTTAACGGTCACTTAACGGTCGGTTAACGGTCGGTTACCGCCCACGGGCAGTAACCGGTCGGTTAACGGTCAGTAACCGGTCACTTAACGGCCGGTTAGTGTCACTATCAATTGAATGCGTTATATATTAATTAACTAACATATTATCTAATTGATAAACTATCGTTTACAAATAAAATAAAAACTTAACGAGAAGTAACCTCTAGTTTAGTAAGGTGGAAATACCAATTTCATCACGTATATAGCTAGTAATGTCGTTGTGCCATAACATGAAGGTGTGAAATCTCACGATAGAACATGGGGATTTCACGAGAGGATTTTTTGTAGCAATGGTTAGTATCATTAAAAAATAGCACCTTTTCCGGAGCAGAGAAACCCTTTCAGCTTCATAATTTCCTTTAATCGTCAGTGCAGTTCTCATCTCTTCAGTTCTACTACGAGTACATGACATGTCCTGGAGGTTGATGCGAACCAAATTCGGGAAGAGGAAGTATACTCGGGGACGACGTTAAGGGGAAGTGGGTGCTTGGTGGTTGCTGTCGGAACAGCGGGGACTGTTTCCTTGTTGAGTGTCCAGGAACAGGCGAGACAAATACACACTCATCCGTCTCATCAAGAAGTAAGTTTAAGCAGGAACTGTCATCCTGACAGACGGCTCCCTTTCTCATCATGGCTTCACCCGTCTGGTGGTCAACCAAAGAAGAGGCTTCGTGGACCTACTCACTGTTGAACACACCAACACCTGTGAGGGCATGTGGTTTCATGCCAAGCACAGGCGGCTTGGAACTGGACAAAGCCGATCAAACTCTCTAGCATGGCGATTGCTCTGTGTGTATTCATGTGGGTGAAGAAGCGAAACCTTACCAGAACTGGTCCTTCCATCATACAGAACTTCAGCAAGGAGATCTCTGAACTGATGAGACGAATTTTTTGATTAAGATATATAATATCGTATTTTACCGTATAATTGATTTAAACTTTGTTTCATTAGCTGATGCTCTGATGCGGCGTAATGGGGGGCTAATTCATATAATTTCAATGTTAAAA